>JBBBDQ010000754.1:1880000-2085000 GCA_037127315.1 Ascarosepion bandense | reverse complement strand
AAGCTCCATCGAGGTTTTTAACAATGTAAATTAAAATTTTATGCAAATTATTAACATCGTTCCTTAACCTTTGTCCAGTAGCTTATTTATTTTGCTCCATTTAATATCTATTTAAAAAAATCTATTATATAATTTTTGGTAATTTGTATAATATTTATTCATTACACCCTTATCTTTATTCGGTAAAATTTCATTGCTTATCATGCATTAATTTTTAAGTAATACACATATTTATGTATTTGTTGTTTCCGTTCCTTATATTATGGCCGCTACTATATATATATATATATATATATATATATATATATATATATATATATATACAAGTGTATGGATAATTTTAGACTCTCTGTGGGAAAGTGTTTTTGTATGATTTCATATTTTGTTTGTTTTCATGCTATTCTTTGCCGTCAAGCATGCTATGCATATCAAAAAATTACAGTAAGCACGTATTTATTAGATTATATATAAGTAATATTCAAAATGGAAGTACATTTCACAGTTAATTATTTAATTTTCAAAACTGCTCAATACAAAAGTAGAGCACGAGTATATTGTAATAATAATAATTATAATAAAAATAATAATAATCATTATTATTAATATTATTATAATTATTTTGTCATTTTTCATCATATTTCGATTTCTGCTATGCTCTCACTACCAACCAAGTCTGCAGGAAGACCTAAGGCAGGTTGTGCTGTGTTATTATGGCTCCATTTCATATTTTCTCTATCTCCTCTAACATCACTAGCGTAACATTGACAAAGTTCTCCTTAGAGTGTGGGCTTTACTTAACAAGGCAATTTTTGTATATCTCTTAATGGTGTTTCCAGGGATTCGTTCAATGTGTTGTTTTGTTCCATTTTTATCATTCCAAGTGCACCTACTATCATTGGCACGATTCTTGTTTTCATATTCCACAATTTTTCTATTTCAATTTCCAGGTCTTTATATTTTGACAGTTTTTCGAATTCCTTGGTTGCTATGTTACCCATATATATATATTAACTTAATTATTTAGTTATTAGTCAGAATTAAGTTAGGCCAGTACAGGTTGTATTAAAAGGTGTTCAATACAATTATATTGTAGAGCTTTTGTATATTTTTCACTTGTAAACGAGTTATTACGCGACCCAGGTTTCTAGTTTTCGTTGTCTTCAGGCGATTCACAATAATTGATTTTAGCGTTTTTTTCTAAAACCGCTAACGTAAGAGGAATCCTTGTGAACGCGCAATTTTCAAAATTAGGACTAAGTTAGTTAAATTAGTTAAAGTTCTTAGAACTTTTTATTCATGATTGTATGATCTTAATAGGTATTTGTTGGTATGTTTGCACTTGGTCATAATTTCTATTCTTTCATTTGGCAATTCACAATTGTTTGGAAATAACATAATAGCCACATTTTCTTCCTGACACAATCTGCATATTTTAACACTGTTGTTTGGTTTGTTTTGTTTCTTCATACGCCACTTTATATCGCCGTCTTTTCCATATTTTAATTTCCACACTGCTAGTCAATTTTATTAAATGTTTTAAGTTTTCTTCTGTAAATGTAGATTTATGTTTACTCCACTGAGCCTGAAATGTGTCTTTGGTAGATTCTACATATGTTTTGTTTTGACCATTTCAGTTGTGTATTTTTGCTTTATAAATAATCATTTTTGTATTACACAGTTTTTGAAGTGAGCATTTGTTTTTGTCCCTAGAGTTCTTATTAATGATGTTGTTTTGTACATTGTTATTTAGGCTTCTGGCGTTTTGTTTCTTTACGTGATTATCTAATTTACTAGTACAGTTATAACTCAGTTTGTGTTTCTTTTGAAAATTTTGTTTAATTCTGGGCGTTTTTGGAAAGAGTTTATCGATCAATTTAAAAAAATGTCCTTTTTTGGTTTGTACATCTTATTTAAATGGTAGACTGAACTATATATATATAATAAACATATACAGTTAAATATAAAAGACAATTAAAGTCTGTTATGTTTAATCATAAGCCGTTCTAAACATTGTATTTTGGGTTTAATTTCAGGTAAAAATAAAGACAAAAACCTTTAACATTTCTGAAGATGGCTCATGTGTGGCGAAAGCTTAGAAAAAATTTAATATAAAATTATCCAAATGTTGGAAAATTTTTGACTTTACTTTCACCTGAAAGTAAAGCCAAAATACGATGTTTACAACAGCTCATTATTAACCATGATAGACATTCATTGTCTCTTATATTTAACAGTATATGTTTAAAATTTATCTGCTGCATCGATACGCGAAAACAGGGAAGATTGCATTCTATA
This sequence comes from Ascarosepion bandense, assembly GCA_037127315.1. Taxonomy (NCBI): domain Eukaryota; kingdom Metazoa; phylum Mollusca; class Cephalopoda; order Sepiida; family Sepiidae; genus Ascarosepion; species Ascarosepion bandense. Next base: position 2,082,705 of record JBBBDQ010000754.1, on the reverse strand, counting down.
TTGGTCGGCAACCTGTCTGTTGTAGAAGATAATGGCAATCTACTGCAGGAAAATCTTTTTCCCCAGTTAGTCATGCCTAGCCAAAGAGTCCTGTGTATTACGTATGGCACTTAACTGACTGACCGAGCAAGTATAAACACGCACGAGTGATAAAAACCTGAAGATATTTTTTATGCACGCGCATTTTGATGTAGAATATATATATATATATATATATATATATATATGTACATTATATATATATATATATATATATATATATATATATATATATATATATTTCTTTAATCAGTAAATTCAGTTTCATATTTAGTGAATAGCTATTTCAACATGCTATTAGAAACATGCATTTTTAAACCCATTCATTCGTAAAATGAAGCAAATTCTAGTCAGTCAGTCAGTTAAGTGCCATACGTGATACACGCTTAGGCGATCATGTCTCGAAAGAGACATGACTGATTGGGCAGAAGATTATCCCGCAGTAGGTTGCCATTGCAGCTGCGGTAGACTGGTTGCCGACCAAGGCTATAGAACCCAATCTGTCCTGCTATTTCACCCATAACTGGAAGGAAGAGACGGATTAATACCTTTCCCAAGGGTATTTGCGCGTAAGTGAATACAATGGATTCAACTGGAATTCGAAGTCGGCTCACCGGTTTCGTGTTCTGAGCCGATATCCACGGTACCACAACGCACATGGGGAAAATTCTCTGTTTTATACCGGTTTCATTACAGAAGAAGGTCAAGTTACTGTGATTTAGTTTTTATTTAAATGTTCTTGTGTTCGTGGAGCTGACTTCTTTTGTGAACAAAAAGCGTGGAAAAACTTATTAGTGTGTTTTGTATATTCCAGCTCTTTTGTTCATTCTATTAACCGTGATCAAACACATTCTTTACTGAAAAAAATTATCTTCCTTTTATAAGTAATAAAAAGTATATATCGCAGGAGGAAACATATATAGAATATATACTCTTTCAGTAATTTTCAACTTCAATAAATAATATTTAAAATCATGTTAATTATACATTAAATCAGCTATTATTGCGCATAGAAATTTTCAGAAATGTATATTTTGTTTTTGGAAGAATTCATAATAAAAAAAATTGCATTGCGATAAAAAGGTCTTTATCTTTTATTTTTCGTAACCTTAAAGTGAATCGATTCAAATCACTAAACATTTTGTTTGAAATACACTACAGAGCATGTTGCTTACTGGAAACGCTATATTTAATTAGTTTCAAAATTTTCAATTCAAGTAATGTTAAACATAGTAATCGCAAATTACTCCGAAAATGGATGTCCCTAATATATATATATATATATATATATATATATATATACACTTTTCCTAGCATGTTCCTCTTTTATATACATTACATATATTGCAATTGAGTTCTGTGGGTGACTAGCCTGTGTATACACTGCATATATACAACACGCTAAAATTTCCTCTCCCTCTTATTCCATGTGCTCATTGCTTAATGAATGACACCAAATCGGTCAAATTTCGATCCCGTCTGCAAATATGTCTAGCCACACTAATGAGCTGTGATACAGCTTGTATGCGTATAACAATATATATATATATAATGTCATACGCAGACATATCTGTTTTGCTGTATCACAGCTCATCAGTACAGTTAGACTCCGATTGCTCCCTAACCAAGGCTCGAACCCGACCGAATTGGCGTCAGTCGGCGACTCTACCCCTGGGCCACGGGGCTTTCGGTGGAAGAAGGCAGTCTTTTTTGCGCATATCATATTACACACACAATAGCTAGTGTGCTCCAATTAATTTTACTGAATGAGCGATGCCTACACGCTAGAGTCTACCTACTATATATATATATATATATATATATATATATAGTGAGCCAACAAACTTACCAAGGTTACACCAAAGCGGATCGTCCGGGAAAGCTGGATAACGAGGAAAGAAACAAACGACATGATAATGGAAATTGTTAGTTGATTACGCGTCTCGGTTTTTTTTTTCTTTGGGCTACGTGCTGACAGGTTCCGAATCCTTTTGCTGGTGTTCATATGCTTAGCTCTTTTTTTTATAACCATTTTTCCTTCCACATAGATCCGCACATGGGTTTTCGACACGAGTATAGTTATAAAAAATTCATTTTGATTCAAAGAAGTCGAAAAAAAAAGAAGAAAGTTATATTTTAACTTAGTATTAATTGCGTTTTACGTCTTTTTACTTGTTTTGTAATGATTTTTAAAAAATTGTTAGGAAAAATAAATGTCTTTTCTGAAGTCGTAACAGAAAATTAGTGTTGCTTTATTTTTATAAAAAAACCTGAATCTGATAAAAGTAAATTTGACTTTAATCCTGCGAACGTTAACATTCTTCTATCAAAATCTTTTCGTGTCTTCACAATATTTTAAGCAACAAAAAGAAATATCTATTCTGTTCACGTGTTTCTCCTCTACATTAAATATTTTTAGGATGTAATAAGAGACAAACACATGTGTAAGGAAAGTAATTAGGAATTTGCGGAATAGGTAATAAATATATTTATCAAATGCTTTAACCAAATATCTATTTCATTTCATACTGAAGTCGTTTAATCTGCAGGAATTTAAATTAACCCACTCGAATCAGGTATCTGTTTTTTCTCTATAAGTTCGTTTATATATACGTATATATATATATATATATATATATATATATATATATATATAGATATATTTCTCTGCAAATTAATATATATATATATATATGTAATGAATTATTTTGAACATTATTTTTTATCGGTTGCTTATAACCAAGTTTCGTTAAAATTCGTTAATTTCCATAACATGTTTACATTTGTTTGACATTACAATACATTACAGAGCAGATATGGTTTGTTTACGATAGATCGAAAATTGTGTTATATAAGCATGATAAAAACCTCGTCTGATCAAGAGGCTATCCATGATCAAGTGGTCAAGATGGTACCAGATCAAATGGTAGCTTCCTCTATGTAAATAGGGGTTGCAGGTTCGAATCCTGCTGCATAGCACACATTTTCGTAATAAAGGCCGGTAGATATAAATATAAAATACTGTTTAATTAAAAACAGAATATCTACTTAAATACGAGTATCGGTAAAAATAATGTTCATTACAAATTGTCGGTTGCTTATAACCAAGTTTCGTTAAAATTCGTTAATATATATATATATATATATATATATATATATAAAGTGAGTACGAGAGCGAGAGTGTGTGTGTGTTGTGAGATGTTTGAGGGAGAGATAGTGAGTGATGCAAAAGCGGAAATAATATCTGAAATTCGGTGAGAACCCTGCCCGTCTAACCTCATCAAATGCACCTGACAAAAATCTGACAATTAAATGATTCTTCAGAACAACAGGTGAAAGAGGTGGGGGTTAAATGTTGATAACTAAGACTTTCGGAAGTGGATTGACACATGTAACCAAAAGAATCCACTCCAGTGATAGAAACAAAGGGTTCAATTCAACATAACAATCGCCTGAAGAAGACCTGATCGCACAACGGCCGAAAAGTCGTGAGTGTCGAAACAAAGATTGATCAACAGTTCGAACAGTGTCAATGATGTAAATAATTACAAAACAACCACTTAAAAATATAGATACTTTTTTTTTTATCTGACTCTTGCATGGGAGAATATGAAAGGATTAATCGCATAATTAATTCGCATAATTATTACTAAGTGGATAGCAGAATAGGCTCTGGAAGAGGTAACAGGATAAAGTGTACTAAGAGCAACTAGTGATAGGGAGATGTGGAAGGCCATCGCATATATTCTGAAAGGACATCGCACATCTAAATCTAAACTTATTTAAAAATGGAACTTTGTGTGTGTGTGTCTGTGTGTGTGTCCGTTACGTGTAGACTCCGAAACGGCTGAACCGTTTTCTTGAAAATTTACACAGTTGTACTATAAGTGTCTGCGAGTGTTCTTAGCTAGGTTTTGTGTCGAGGTACCCACCTCGATAAATATTGAAAATCGATAATCGAAAAAACTGGGTTATGGAAGGAGTGGTCCGATTTTAATCAAATTTGATACACTCATAGACAAAGACATATGAAACAATATTCAGAAGTTTCACGGTTGCAGTTCTTACAATAGCGCAGAAAATCTGGCTTCGAAACTCGAAAGTTTTTGTGTTGTAATACCATGAATTTATAAAAACATTGTAACAACCATTACAGTATATATATATATATATATATATAAGCTAAGATGCTTGTGTGTGTGTGTCTGTTTATCTGCCTGTATGTCTTTTTGTCAGCCCTTTTATTTTAGTTTATGCTTCGGGTTTGGCTCTAAGTAAGTATAATTGTAGTTCTTAGTCACAGCCATGATGCCATTTACTCAGAGGACTTATTTAGCCTTCAAAATTCAGTTTATGACGAAAACATCGTATTTGATATCGATACCAGGAAATCAAAATTTGACTTACATCCGTTCATTTTTCTTTCAGTCTACGGTTTCGCTTTAACTGTAAACAACTATTGCTTTTTAGTCTTTCGTGCCAACGTCCAAAGTGTCTGAGCTCCAGGATCATGGATTAGTTTTAAAGATTTCATTACAACCGAGCAACGCCGGGCTATACTGCTAGTATTACAATAATTGTAAAAAATGTCTATATACAGATATGTATAGCAAATCTACAGGATGCGATGGCTAAATTGTCGCTATTTGATTTGTAAACTTTTGCAAAGTAATAATATCAAAAGAACCATTCTATTTTCATTTAAATACTAAAAATATTCTTTAGTCTGAGTCTGAGCTCCAGGACCATGGATTAGTTTTAAAGCTTTCATTACAACCGAGCAACGCCGGGCTATACTGCTATTAGACAAATAAGTAGAAAAAGTATAAACCATTTAATTTCTCCAGCTTTTTTTTAGCTATACATCGTATAGATTTTTTCATTCTAGTCCGAAGTAAATTTCCCTTAAAATTGGCATTCATAGCAAGGAGACCGAATGAGAGGTAAAATATTCAGCATAACAGAACATATAGATTCAATAAGTATTGATTCTTAGTGCTCGCAACGATGACAATACATGATACGCAGATGACACAGTGTTAATTGCAAACGCTGGGTCATCATGTAAACTATAGGAACCCATACAGAAAACAATATAGAACAGCAAATGGATCCGCACATGGGTTTTCGACACGAGTATAGTTATAAGTTTATCTTATATATATATATATATATATATATATATATATATATATATATATATATATATAATGCTACGTACGCAAAATAAAAAAATTCATTTTGATTCAAAGAAGTCGAAAAAAAAAAGAAAGTTATATTTTAACTTAGTATTAATTGCGTTTTACGTCTTTTTACTTGTTTTGTAATAATTTTTTAAAAATTGTTGCTTAATTTTTGTCAAAAAAAAGTGAATCTGATAAAAGTAAATTTGAATTTAATCCTGCGAATGTTAACAATCTTCTATCAAAATCTTTTCGTGTTTTCACAATATTTTAAGCAACAAAAAGGAATATCTATTCTGATCACGTGTTTCTCCTCTGCATTAAATATTTTTAGGATGGAATAAGAGACAAACACATGTGTAAGGAAAGTAATTAGGAATTGGTGGCATAGCCAATAAATATATTTATCAAATATAAATATCTATTTCAAATATAAATATCTATTTCATTTCATATTGAAGTCGTTTAGTCTGCGGGATTTTAAATTAACCCACTCGAATCAGATATCTGTTTTTTTCTCTACGAGTTCATATACCGCATTGTTTTATTGAATACATTATCCATGATAATTTCCTCAACGAATCCATAGCTATATCTACTGCTATGTATGTTGGGTCTCTGTGTCAGGCCAGGAAGTTTTTCTCGTCAGAATCTATTTTGCAAATTTACAAGTCTACCATTCGTCCGTTCATTGAATACTGTTGCCATACCCAATCGTGTGCGGTTGCTGTTCATCTTGAGTTTCTTGAAAAATCAAAAAGTTCCTGGGCATGACGGTGAACTGAATCCGGCAGCAAGGTCTCTGGCTATTGTTCCCAGGTCCAAGCTGACCCGGAGTGGTAGCACCTGTTATGGTCCTAGATATGGGCAAGTGTTTAACCCCCAAACTGGGGCCAAAACACTATGAAAATATAATAATAGTCTTTTATAGAAATATATACATTTTTGAAGAAAAAATATTACCAACAATACATTTTAGAAGAAAAAATAATTACTATAACAGATTGTTGAAGAAAAAAATTCTCAGCCAAACATGTTTGAATACAAAAGTAGAAGACATTTTGAGTTTTCTAAAATAAAAAAGATTAAAAACAAAAACATTTCATTGAAATCTGACGAAAGAAGCCTTTTCATGATAACCGAACATTGAAAACAAATCCTTTAAGAAGCCACCTTTTTGGCATTAAATAACCCACATAGGTGGTGATATGCCATGAAACAAAACTCAAACTCAAACTCATAAATTCAAAAAGAAATATTTTCAATATAATCGACCCGGAATTAGCAGATTTCTTTAGTTTTCTCACCGACCCGATGTGGCTTGCTTCTGTCATTCTACAAGTAATATTCATGAAAACTAGTCTGACGGGCTTTGCCCTGGTTCCCATACCACGTTTATTTACTCGTACACCTAGGTTCTACTCTTTTACCGTCAAAATAGTTAAATGTAACCTCCTCTTCTACAGTAAAAGTTTATTTTCTTCTCACCTCCCGTTCGAGTAGCTAACGGCCTAACGTTTGCTGGCTTCGCTGGTATCTACAATCTCTAAATGTTTAAATGAAACATGAATTGTTATCTTCTATCTACCTTTTTCCATCCATCTCTTATCGTTTTTTTCACATACCTTGTACTTGTTTACGCACCAGTCACGGCCTTGACTGGGGTGACGTGATTCAAAAATGTAGATTTGTTTGGCTATTATCCTAAATCCCAATAATACCCATGTAATATTTGCGCATTTAATTTCTTTATTCTGTTTATAAAGAAATATTCTAAATGTGGCCTTTAATTAAATCCATAAAAATTCAACGTCAGCAGAGATAATCTTATCAGTTATCTCTGACCACATAAACATAGATATGTAATCCTCAAAAACTAAATTATCGCTTCAATAATCTCTTCGTAAAGGAACAGACATAATCTGTCTTACAACTTTTAGGATCAAATCATTCCAGGACAAACTGAAATTGTCACTTCATTTCGTTCGAAAATGCTTTTATTTTTAAAAAAAAAGGAAACCTTACACAGGTTGTTGAATAATTATTGATTCAAATATCGTCCAGCAACATGTTTATAGCTATTTTTTGTTATCTCTTTGTTATGACCGAAGGGCTATAGAAAGATAACACGGACTCGGATATAAGTTAAATAGTATATTCTCGGAAAACGTAGTACAAAGGTAAACTTGGACTGGAGATTACTTTCTCTCGCAGGCTTCCTGACTCGCTCATTCACTCACTCTGTGGCTACTACTCAGTGACAGTATTTAGTCACCTCCCCACTTAAGGCGAAATGTGACACAAGGTCTTTTCAATGAGGATCTTCCGGGCCATATAGCCCGGCCAAAAATATTTGTCTATCTTTGCCCAGTCCTGATTATACCCTTCGGCGGAGCTACGACTGGGTTAGTGCTCTCTACCCGAAGGCAGAGAGCTGAGTGTCAATAGTAGAGGCAAGTATATATGTTTAAGCTTTACCATCGGAATCAAGTATTCTTTTTACCATCGCAATTATATAATATTTTTGGCACAAAGGTGTATCAGAGCAATGCTTACGTTCTGAATTAAGTATAAACTGATCAATGGCTAAACACTGACTCTAGTTAAATCACAGGAAAACTACTTTTGCTACAATATACAAGTTCGTCTTGTGTTTTTGTCTCATCCTTTCAGTTTTAAATCTTGTTAAATCATTCCAAGATTTAGACTCAATTATACAATGGGAAATATTTTTAAAATTGTCTTAAGCATAACCCGCATATTGCTTTAAGTATAAATAGGACCAGTGTTCAACTTTGACTTACATATCAGATAAATCAATCTTTAACATTGGACATGTATAACCTAGACCGATATTTGCTCAACGTACGAATCGGATAAATGTTTAGATTATGGCTCTCGTAAATATGTAGCCAATGTTTAACTTTTGCATCAAGTACAAACCGAATAAATGTTTAACTCTGACTCTTTTATAAGCTGGATCAATGGTTGCTTTAAGTAAAACGCGGAGCAATCTTTATTTTCTAACACGGTTACATAATGTCGAATGACTTGGGAGAAATGAAGCAGTTTAATCTGTTGTTGCTAATATACAGGGTGTCTATACAGTTCGTGTGCACTTTAGAAAAAAATAATAATTTGTAAAAAGGATTAGAAAGAAGTAAATCTATATGTTTTAAGGTTTTATTGAAGTTTTATTTACGTTTTCACATCTCCTCCATCATTAAAAATACAAAGGGTAATACGATTTCGCAGTTCACGGAAACATTTCCCGGTTTACAGCAATACCTGAAATCACATTAGTTATTTTGACTTACAAATCTTCTAATGGACTAGGTTTGGTTGCATACACAATTGTTTTCATATGTCAGTTGAAACCATGGATCAAATTGATTCTGAAAAAAAGAAAAAAGATTAACTCATCTAAAAATTGTTTCAAATTTTGTGGTAAAAAATTATTTAAAAACTTTACTTAAAACTAATTGCATTTGACTTTATAACGTTTTTTACAGAGTATTTCTATCACGAATACAAATAAATTTATGAATTTCTGAAAGTGCACATAAACTTTCTGGATGCCCTGTATTTGATATTGACAGCAGTTACTTCATATTTGGTTTTGATCTAATATCATGATCTTTACATTGGTCCGTCTTTTGCCTTACTACTTTACAAATCTGGAAGTCTGAATTGTCCATAGGCTAAATAAGAAATAGTGATACAAGATCTGTGAAATACTACATTCATTAATTTTAACACATGTTTATTCTAACTGTATTGTTCCTTCCAGTTAAACTAAGAGCTAACTATTAAAAACTGCTTTAATTATAACTAACAACGACTTCTCTTGAAAATGGATAAAGTCTCGCATTGTGGTGTTATTAAGTAAATGAAGACATAGGGCTTAGCCTCCAAGGATATTCATTCTGACATTGTTAAGACGCTGTGCAATGACGCTCCAGCTATATCAACATTGCAAATGAGGGAAGCTGAATTTAGGAGGTGAGGGAGAGTCTGTTAATTGCAGTCACTGGTTGCAGTAACAGGATGTCCCGACTTTTGGTTATATTAAAAAAATCTGGACGCCCTTCGATTGCAAACAGCGACTGCAACCAGCTTGAATAGCTTTGATCGTGTTAAACATATGGTGATTTATGACAGGGGATTGTTTTAAATGAAATATAAAGTTTTATTAGTAAATCCTTTGAGAGATTTGAGAAGATTATGAACAATGAACATGGAATGAAGAAGATTTATGTTCGGAACTAGCAGTATAGCCCGGCGTTGCTCGGGTGTAAAGAAAGCTTTAAAACTAATCTATGGTCCTGGAGTTGGACGTTGGCACGAAAGACTAAAAAGCAATAGTTGTTTCCAGTTAAAGCGAAACTGTAGACTGAAAGAAAATTGAATGGATGTAAGTCAAATTTTGATTTCCTGGTAACGATATCAAATAAGTTTTTTCGTGGTAAACTGAATTTTGAAGGCTAAATAAGTCCTCTGAGTAAATGGCTTCATGGCTGAGGCTAAGAACTACAATTATACCTACTTAGAGCCAAACCCGAAGCAAAAACTAAAATAAAAGGGATGAAAAACTGATTTTGATCAGACCCTGTATCTTGCCTTTTATATATATATATTATCGATTTCCTGCACTATTGTAAGAACTGCAACCTTGAAACTTCTGATTATCGTTTCTTATGTCTTTGTCTGTGAGTGTCTCAAATTTGATTAAAATTGGACCACTCTTTCTATAACCCGAATTTTCCTATTATCGATTTTCGATATTTATCGGGGGTACCTCGACACAAAACCTAGTTAAGAACACTCGCAAACGCTTATAGTACAACTGCGTAAATTTTCAAGGCAATCGGTCCAGCCGTTTCGGAGTCTATATGTAACGGATACACACACACAGAGACAAAGTTAAATTTATAAATAATTTTAGATATACAAGTTCTTTTGCCAATAAACAAAAAGGCACCAGTCTTATAGAAAAAGCATATAATATTTGTTTGAGGCACATCCAGCAGGTTCATTGGACGTTTCCTTACCCAATGTGAGGGTTGGTTTCATCACTTGAGCCAGAGACATGTAGTGAAAACATCCCAACTTACATACTGTCAAGAAGAGCAATGTCTTTTCATATGCGGGGAAGTCGGTGATGTCAGATTTTTTTGTCATTCAAGAAGCATTGCTTTTATTGACTATCTCCTCACACTATTAACTGTGAGTATTAGGCCAATTTTTTACGTTGTTATAAAAGAATGTCAGGATGTGTGTTGTGGTGCAGTGGATATCGGCTCAGAACGAGAAATTGAGGAGCCCAGTTCGAATTCCTGTTGAATTCATTGCATTCACTTACGCGCAAATACCCTTAAGAAAGGTATTAATCCGTACCTTCCTTCCAGTTATGGGTTAAATAACAGGACAGATTGGGTTCTATAGCCTTGGCTGGCAACCAGTCTACCGCAGAAAGCAATACCAACCTACTGCGGGATAATCTTCTCTCCAGTCAGTCATGTCTCTTTCAAGACATGATCGCCCAAAGCGTGTATCACGTATGGCACTTATCTGACTGAAAAGAATGTCATGATCAAACGTCCATAAAAAAACTGATAAACCAAATCTTGCTTTAACAGGAAAATGGTCAATTGCACAAGTCTTTGGTTGCACCTTGCTGCTGTGCCTGCCTGTTTTTCTACTAATTTGACCGCATCATCTGCAACCCATCAGAAAAACGCACGGGAGGGAAACAAGTATCGTTGTGATGATGATTAGGATGTGATTTCTGTTAGTGATGACTTTTCTGATTAACAGGAAGAAAGCTTCTTTACCAACAGGTACATCGTATATCAGCATTAATTAAAAAGAATGCAGGCTGCAACAAAATTCAATTAAGTGCCATACGTGATGAACGCTTGGTTGATCGTGTCTTAAAAGAGACATGTTTGACTGGGGAAAAGTTTATTCTGTAGTAGTTTGTCATTGCTTTCTGTGGTAGATTGGTTGCCAGCCAAGGTTATAGAACCCAATCACTCATGTTATTTAACCCATAATTTTCCCAAGGGCATTTGTGCGTAAGTGAATGCAAGGAATTCAACTGGAATTCGAAATTGGCTACCCGATTGCGCGTTCCGACCCGATACCCACTGCACCACAACGTACATCTGCATGCAAAAAGACTAAGTTAAAAATCCATGCACATTTGTTTACTTTCTATGATAGTACAATGACCAGCTTAGGAAAAAACTCCAGAGGACGTTCATATGCATGTAAGATTTCGGTATGTGCTCTTAGCGTTCACTAATTAATTAAAAATATCTTAGCCCCTATGTTTAATTGTAAGAGGTTGCCTCCAAAGTAGGAAGCTTACGGCCATATCACGTTGAATGCATCGGTTTTCACTCGATCTACAAACTTAAGCAACGTTGAGCCTGGTCAGTACTTAGGTGGGTGACCGCTTGGGAATGACAAGTGCTGTAAGCGTTTAGTGATGGATGTGCGTTGTGGTGCAGTGGATATCTGCTCGGAAAGAGAAATCGTTGAGCCGAATTTGAATTCCAGTTCACTTAAGTACTGGTACCCTTGGGAAAGGTATTAAACCGTCACTTCCCTCCAGTTATAGGTTAAATAACAGGGTAGGACTTGGGGACCCTGCCTTTAAAAACAAATACCAATGAATCTTGATTCTCGAAAGGAAAAATTATTACTAGACACAAAACTTATATAAAAAACAACAATAAATTGTTGAAAGAAAAAGGTATTACCAGCAATAAATAAATAAAAATTTAGTTGGCAATAAATGACCCGCCGTGGTTGATATGCCATTAAAACAAAACAACCAACCAATCAACCGAATTAAATGACGCGTAGCAAAATTATTCTTTATTACACTTTCCTGATCACGGATACGTCGTCACCGCGCATTGTTTTTTCTCTTCTGGTCACATTTTTCTTTAAGTTTTGGACTGATAGATCAAGTTTGTTTCTTGTCTTGATGACACAACTGACAATTGAAAGACTGACACCTACATTATCTGCGATGTCTATGTAAGGCTTGCTAATGTGTTTGTGCAGCATTAATTTTTTTTTTACGCTTTCTTAGAGTAACGTCCATCGCAGACAATGGCCGCACCACGAAAATAGATTTATATTGCTGCACACCACTGAAAATTAACTTATCTGAGGTAAAAAAAAAAGGGGGGGGTCGATTATACGCTGCAATTTCAGTGGGTCTAGAAGAACCGTATGTTGTAAGAAAGGAAACTAAAGTAGTTGTTTCAATTAATTTAAACAAGGGTTTCTTACCGTGAGTTTAACCTCGGAAAACTTAAGCGACTCATATATTGTTATATTTATAAATGTGTCAATAAATTATGTCAGTCTACAGATTTTAATTAATGTGCGTTGTGGTGCAGTGGATATCGACTCGGAACAACAAATTGCGAAACCGAGTTCTAATTCCAGGTGAAATCCTCGTATTCACTTAGGCACAAATGCACTTGGGAAAATGTATTAATCTGGTTCTTCCCTCAAGTTATGGATTAAATAACAGGACAGATTGGGTTCTGCAGCCTTGGCTAGCAACCAGGCTACCGCAGAAAGCAATGGCAACCTATTGCGGGATAACCTTCTGCCCAGTCAGTCATGTCTCTTTCGATACATGATCGCCCAAAGACTGTATCACGTATGACACTTAACTGACTGACTAATCTAATATAGTTCTTAATGAGAAAACATGATTTGAAACAACATGCACTTATCCACTATCAATGAAGACAAGGCTCATCGAATGCACTTCAATCGAAGAAGTTAGACTCCCCACCCCAAACAAAACGGATCATCACCCTTATTGATGCTTCTACAATTTTATATAAATTGGTTCAGTATTAACTGATGTATAAACCTAACTAATGCTTAACTGGAGAAAATGTGGTCAAATTTAAAAGATACACGCATGAAAAACTTCAGATGTTGGACATCCAAAAACATCGTAACACCTACGTTTTTGAGAGATACACATGTGACCGCCTCAATCATCTGGCGCATCTACGTTTTGCATAACCTTGCCCATTTCTTCAGTCTGCTAACCCTCTCCAGAACAATTTCTGTTGAGTAATTTTCTTAATTTGTCTTAATTCCGCCATTCCTTCCTTCAGGAATAAAGAACAGTGTTTCATAATGATATAGCATTAAAATTAGGATTTAAATTCTTAAATATTTTACTAACCATGAATATTTAACACACATTTTTCTAATAGGATCTCAGTTTAAAAAAACAAATAGAAAGCTTAACATTTATCTTACTTATCTTTTATAACTCTGATGACAAAAGCAATCGACCAACGTATTTCCGCTTGACACATTTTCAGGTAAAAGGTCCAAATGATCCAGCATGTCAGAGACAAAACAGATTAAAAGTTACTTTAAGAAGCGTGTATATATCGGACTAGTGTTTACCTTTTTACTCAACTACATAATAGATCAGTTGAGTTAAAAGGTTAACACAAGTCCGATATATACAGGGTTTTGAAGACAGAGTTTGATCCGTTATGTCGCTGAGACTCTAGAGAAAGAAGCAATACTTCAATAATGAGATGAAAATATTGAAAATAACAAGATAGACTACCTGGCAATACACAGAAATACTGACCTAACAAAAATTTTAAAACCCGAAGTGGAAGCTGCACTGACTAAATTATTTAGAAACAAAGCAGCAGGAGTTGACGTTATTGCAAATTTTTTTTTAATCATTTCATCCCGAGCAAGGCGGAAATGCCACTGATGTGCAGGGGGCTACATAACTGTAAAAAGATTAATTAGAAAAGAGTGAGGAGTACAAACTAGTTAGAAAGGAGCAATAGAAAAATGAGAAAGCAGGTGCGATGACAGGTACATAGATGGAGAAAAAGGGAAGGATATACGGGGGTGGGGAGAGAGCTAGAGTCCAGTAGTTAGTAGATGAGTATTGACTTTGCATTTAAATTTCTGGAGGTTGTAGCCGTCAGGAAAGCAAGAATATGGGAGCGAGTTCCACAGGCGGGAAGAGCAAGAGAGAAGAAGCTTCAAGAGTAGAATTGTCGTATGCATTTGGCTAACCTGACTGTGAATGGGTGGGACCCAGTTGTCAGTCTGGTTGCACGAGTAAAGACCTGATGAGGAGGCACCAGTGACTTAAGTTCGTCCGAGCAGAATCCATGAAAGTATTTATAGAACAGACAAAGGGAGGCCACATTTTGACGGTGGGGAAATGGCTGCAGTCGAGCCTCCAGATCAGTACCTATCACATTACAGACTCTCCTTTGGAGCCTGTTAAGAACACCGAGGAGAACGGCAGGGGCGCCTGACCATAAATGGCAGCAGTACTCCATGCACGGACGGATGGTTGACTTGTATATATGCAGGATACATTCAGGCGGATAAAACATCCTGGATCGACATAGAGATAATGCGAGTCTTAGATAATTTTGACTTTGACAGGATCAACGATATAACAAAAGAAATCAAGAGGAATCGAGGGAAATATACCAGAAGACATCAGTAGATCATGTACTTTTTATAAACTACTCAAAAGCGTTCTAGAAAGTACACCAGAAAGACTTGTTATAGATACTTAGCAACCCCGACATATTTGGCAAAGATATTAGAATAATCAAGAACCTATACTGGCAGCAACATGTCTGCATACGTACAGGAAATGAATTCTGCAGATATACAAAAATACAAGGAAATGTAAGACAATGATGTCTCTCCTTACTGGACCTATTCGACCTGTACAGCGAAACAATTATGAAAGTGCTAGAAACCCCGCTAGGATTCGTCATTGGCGACAACAATCTCAATAATATAACATACGTAGACGACACATTGCTCATGGCAAACACAGAAAGGAAAAAGACAAAATGTTGGAATAATTCTTGACATATTCAGAAAAGATATTAGAATAATCAAGAACCTGTACTAGCAACAGACGCCTGCATACGAACAAAAAACCAGTTCAGCAGATAAACAAAAGAAGGGTGTAAAAAACATAAGTCTCTTATCACCAGATCTATTCAACCTATACAGCCAAGCAATTCTGAAAGAACTATGTCCTACCTGGATTCGTCATTGTTGCCACAGTCTGAACAATATATATATATATATATATATATATATATATATATATATATATATAAGGCAATCTGTGCGTCTGTGTGTGAGTGTTCCCTATGCACGCCTAGATTTTTTAAGCAAACGCCATTCAAATTTTCTAGGTACACATATCTACATGAAAGTCAGGTCGACACATACTTTTTGGGTTCAAATTTAGTCAAATGCGACTAAAATATTTTTTATTAAAAAACGAACCCGCCTTTATATTTATTTTTTATTCCAACGTTTAAAAAATTAATTTCGCCAACAAAAAAATGTGAATATTTTTCCCCGTAATTTTGAAACAAAAACATATTTTTAAAAAGTTACTAACAGCCTCAGCTCTCCTTTTCAACTTTCAATAAATGATTTCCATCCACTCCTCTCATTGGCATCTTCTCCTACGACTAAAATATCTTTAGTTGCACGGACAACGCCGGGATATGAGGCTAGAATAAGATACGCAGATACTATGAAGCGTAAGACAAGGATGCCTCTACTTACCGGACCTATTCAACCTGTACAACGAAACAATCATGAGAGTGCTAGAAGCCCTGCTAGGATTCGTCATTGGCGGCAACAATTTCAATAATATAACATACGCAGACGACACAGTTCTCATAGCAAACACAGAAAGTAAAATATAGGACGTTCTAAAGACGGTAGCAAAGGAAAGCAAGAAGAAAGAATGAAACATAAACTTCAATAAAACTGAATGCATGGCCAGCAGCAAAAAGAGAAGCCCTAAATGTCAACTGCAAGTCGACGATACTAAAATCAAACAAGTGTACAAGTTTAAATACCGGGGAACTGTGTAAATTTTCAAGAAAATCGGTTCAGCCGTTTCAGAGTCTATATATAGTTATCTTTTAGTATATCTCAATTATTAAGAGCTCTGCTTCTACTGTGACTAATTTCAAACTGCCTGGCACTGGGATTGAACGACTTTTTAGATTTACATAGAGTGAAATCCACGGAAATACTATTGAATTGAAACAAGAACCTTATTATAAATTAATGTTTTTCTTTGCGTGTGTGCGTGTCTTTGTGTACTAAACTATTGTTGCCTATTGAATCTTGAAACATGGTATTATATAAATGCGGTTTTACCAACTCTCCATAGACACGAAAAACGTTAGCCTGCAGTCAGTGAAGAAGGAGACACTTTCCAGGTCTTTAGAATTTAGAATTAACTTAACATTTTCATAATTTCTTTTTAAGCTAGTCTCTTTGCAGAAGTGGCGATCTATTTTCTTCTCGTTTTAAATCCTTGAATAATCTCATTCTGTCTATAAACGAATAAAAAATAATAAAATAAAATGTATCTTGACATTGATTGCATTTTTATTTAAGATAATTTTATAAATTATTTTGCTTGGTTGCTTCATCATAAGTTTGAATTTATTAAATTTAACGTTTTTTTCTTTGTCGCCACCATTAGATGCATATCATGTTATATTTTATGAAATAAATTATTATCATATAACTATCGTTGTTGAGCAAAAGTAAGTCTGGTCCAAGGCCAAATTATCTGAATATGATGCAAAGAGAGAATCAAATACATTCGTATTTATAGTGATTAAACAAAACAAGAATAAAACAATTTCACGCATTCTGCCCAGGTTAAACTATTGTCAAGTACCATACGCGATAAACGTTTTGGGCGATCATGTCTCGAAAGTGACATGATTTATTTTAATTTTTAATTTTGTCGAGGTAACTAAATTAGATTGTACCATATTTAACACATGTGTGACTAGCAGTATAGCCCGGCGTTGCTCGGGTATAATGAAAGCTTTAAAATTAATCCAAGGTCCTGGAGTTCAGACGCTTTGGACGTTGGCACGAAAGACTAAAAAGCAATAGTTGTTTTCAGTTAAAGCATAACCGTAGACCGAAAGAAAAATGAATCGACGTAAGTCAAATTTAGATTTCCTGGTATCGATATCAAATAAGTTTTTTCGTCGTAAACTGAATTTTGAAGGCTAAATAAGTCCTCTGAGTAAATAGTATCATAGCTGAGATTAAGAACTACAATTATACCTACTTAGAGCCAAATCTGAAACAAAAACTAAAATAAAAGAGCTAAAAAAATACAGACGTACAGGCAGATAAACAAACACACACACTAAAATCTTGCCTTTTATATATTTATATTATCGATTTTCTGCACGATGGTAAGAACTGCTACCTTGAAATTTCTGAATATCGTTTCTTATGTCTGTCTATAAATGTATCAAATTTGATTAAAATCGGACCACTCCTTCGATAACCTGATTTTTTCGATTGTCGATTTTCATTATTTATCGTGGGAATCTCGACCTAGCTAAGAACTATCGCAGAGTCTTATAGTACAACTGTGTAAATTTTCAAGAAAGTCGGTTCGGCCGTTTCGGAGTCTATAGGTAACGGATACACACCCAGAGACACGGACACACATACACATACGTACACACAGAGACGAAGTTCCATTTATAAATAAGTTTAGATCATTCATTTTACCAATGTCACTTGTGATTCTTTTATCACATTCTTAGTGCTCGTTTAAAATATTTCGTAATTATTTTAATTTGGTACTTGCTTAATTTTGTTGTCTCCAGTTTTTAATTCCCATACAGGACTGCTCCATTTGCCGACAACCATAATTTCTGGCTTCTTACAACGGACGCATACTCCTTTCTTCTCCCTTTCGTTTAATAACTCTTGATCTATAAATCTAATATTCACTGTTGCATATTGACAGTGTATCAGAGTAAAATTCATCAACATAAATTTACTCTTCAAACAAATTTTGAACTTTCAATTACCAATAGCATTTAAAAATAAAGTAGATTTTCGGAGGCGAAGGAATACCAGTTTAAACCGCATATTTACTTTCGAACAGCGCTCTTTACTAATTTAGGGTTTTAGTAATTAAAAGTATTTAATTTCATCAGGAAAATATCAGTCAATTAGTTAAGTGTCATACGTGATACACGCTTGGGCGATCATGTCTCGAAAGAAAGATGACCGACAGATTTTTCGACAGTATGTTGCCATTACATTCTACAGTAAACTTGTTGCTAAGCAAGGCTCCAGAACCCAATCTGTCCTTGTCCTGGTATTTAACTAGAAAAGAATCGACGGATTAATACCTTTCACTGCGAATATCATGGATCGAGCATGTGAGCAAGGATGATGTTTTGAAAAGAATGGAGGCGTACAGGAAATTAATATTGAGCATCAGGAAGAGACAACTAAAGGTTTTGGGATATGCAATGAGGAAGGAGGGCTTGGAGAAACTGATACTACTAACAGGCCAGATAGAGGGAAAAGAGATAGAGGAATCCAGGGGATAACATATTTGAAGGGCCTGAGCAGGTGGATGCCAGAACAAGGATTGCGTGGTGTTACAGGAGAAAGAGTGCTAACAGCCACCAGGTTTAGGGAGACGTGGAAGGGCTTGATCACCTAAGACCTGAAAGGACAGGGCACATAAAAGAAGAATGCCTTTTGCAAGGTTATTTGCGCGTAAATTAATTGAATGTATTCAACTAGAATTTGAACTCGGCAGTTTGAGTTCTCATACCGAGCCGATATCTACTGCACCACAAAGAACATTTGACGGAATAGATTGAAAAACATAATTCAATTTTTGAGGCGAAAAGATATTCCGTTTTGCCAGTGTGTACTAAACAAAAAATAATATTGGAAGAACACATTGCTGAGTCTCTTTTCTCTTAGTCAGATGAGTATCTTCTATGAACCGTCTGTTAGAGAATAGGCAAAATTATACAGCCTTGGGCAAATTAATTGAAACAGCTGCGTAATTTCCTTTCTTTAAATGTACGTCAGTTTTTGACCCACTAGAGTGACAGGGTATAATCGATTTCGATTCATTTTTCATCAGATTATGACATTTGTTTGAGGAGTATGATCAAATTTGTTTGACTTTGAAAAATATTGTGTCACCCTTATTTGCATCATATTTTTATCACGCCCAGACACTATTCTTTCAACTGTCGATTACGTAAGGCCAATGTTTGCGATGGACGTTACTCCAAGGAAACGTACAAAAATCGTAACACTGCAAAAACATATTGTCAAGCTTTATAGAGAGATCGAGGATGTCGTTTGTGTCATTTTTATAGCTATCAGTGGTGTCATCAAGGTGAAGAAACAAACTGGATCCATCAGTCCAAAACAAAGAAAAATGTGATCGGAAGAGAACAACAACAACTCTAAGAGACGACGTATACGTGACCAGGAAAACTCTGAATGATTATAAGAATACATAATTCGTTTTGTTTCAATTCATTTACACAAGGATGTATATGCTATATAGTGTATTTTGGATTCCAAAGAAATTACGAATATAAAACAATACCATATATAAATGGATGCACAGCTTATTTTACTTAATAGTTAAATAAAAAAAGGGTTTTTTCTTTCTTGTAATCAGGTAAAATTACAAAATCTGACGAGTATCGGATAAAATTTTGTTTTAAAACTTTGAGTAAATTTTAACTTTCAGAGATCAGTTCAGAAGTATATATTAGAAAATCACTGATATTAGAAGGTGCATATAAGTACGTCGATTATGTTTACATACACGGCTACATCAATGTTTTACGCTAGTAATGATAATATTTCTTTCAAATGTAAGTGATCATTCAAATTTATAGTAATCCCGGGCATTATTTTCTTGGCTCTCAAGAGTTGGTTAGAATTTTAACAAGTATCTATGAACTTGAAGGAACGTTTTAATTTTTATTCCCAAGTCGGTCAGTAGATAATATTAAGACGTGTCACCAAGTAACGGTAAGATTGGATGAAGGAATGAAATGAATGACTGAACGCTTGTTTTTTTTAGATGATGACATAAACAATACAAACAAATGTCCACACGTAGAGAAATACATATCTATTATATCTAACGCAAAGCAGAGTATCAGGAGGAACAAAAAGGAACGGTCTTACATATAACTTGAAGATACTTCTGTTCGGCGATTTTTATGACTCCAGATGTGGAGGCTCCGAATTCATCTGCATCACAAAGTGTTACGGAAGGCTTAATTTATGTCTCAACGGGAGAGCAAGAATTTTATGTTCCAGCGGAGCATGGCGGGAGGCAGATTCTACCTAGTCCAAAGGCCTGGGCAGAAGTGAACAATCTTCTTCCTCGGTTGCTATTAGCTGAAAAAACTGTGACTAGCGATTGGGTCACTGTCAAGAGTGACGTCACTAATGGCTGTCATGTGACCAAGTGACTTTACCTCGACTAAAGCACCTTTTGTATCCTTACACACTGTATATGACATTGGCTAATCTCAGATGATAGCAGCATCACTCTGATAGGCATGTCAAATAAGAAACAGTCTTCCCATGAGAGACATTTTAGGTTTCGTCTTCGAGATCATAGCAGCGATATATTTCAAAGATTCTTAACGGTGAACTGCTTTGGGTGAAATCAATAATAAATATAACAATATAGAGATAGATAAATAACATTGGTGATTATATTGGAGATATAAAATATTGCATTTTCTTATTACTTACTTCTATTTACACTACTCAGAAAATTGTACTCATATTTGTTGCCATTTGTACGACGTTTCGGACGTTGTACGCTCCGGCTTCTTCCGGTGCTAGGCATTTCGAACATGGCTCAATGGATATAAACGTTTGTGAGTCCCATTGATTTGACCCAAAAAGTTTCGAGTTCAGTACCAGGTTACAGCAGTGATGAACAAGTTCGGTTAGAGGGAGACTATCAAAAGAGGCTTCACGCAAGGAATGAGAATGATATACTATAATAAAGGGGTCGGTTCTAAACTCCTAGCACCTGAAGAAGGCCGGAGCCTACAACAGCCGAAACGTCGTGCAAATGGCAAGATATGGACAATAGTCAGAATAATGTAAATAGTGTAAATACTACTTCATCTCAGAAATATATACAAATAGTGTTATCACTTGTTAATCTAAACTTATTTAGAAATGGAACTTTGTGTGTTTGTGTGTCTGTGTGTGTGTCCCCGTTACCTATAGACTCCGAAATAGCTGAAACGATTTCATTGAAAATTTACACAGTTGTACTATAAGCGTCTGCGAGTGTTCTTAGCTAGGTTTCAAATCGAGGTACCCCCAATAAATATCGAAATTCGAAAATAGAAAAATCGTTTTATAAAAGGAGTGGTCCGATTTTAATCAAGTTTGTTACACTCATAGACAAAGATATAAAAGACGATATTCAGAAATTTCAAGGTTGCAGTTCTTACAATAGTGCATAAAATCGATAATATATATATATATATATATATATATATATATATATATATATAAAAGGCAAGATGTTTGTGTGTGTGTCTGTTTATCTGTCTGTATGTCCTTTATACAAATCCACACTTTTTATCCGATTCTCACCAAATTTCACACAAATTTTCTTTAGGCTGAATCTGAGCTCCAGGACCATGGATTAGTCTTAAAGCTTTCATTACACCCGAGCAACGCTGGGCTATACTGCTAATATCTAATAATAAAAAACAAAGCTACATTTACTGAAAATAGTTGTTACATCTGATATTGTTTTTTAATGTTACACATTTATAGATTTTGATAAGACACAACTTTATTTGTCCTATGCCTACATCTCAGCTTCAGTCAATTTCCTACAGCTGTAAAAGGGTGAACCTCCTATGAATATTTTCATTTTTATTGTTCAGAGCTATTTTTTCTTCAGTATCTAAACCTTATGCATTTAACCACGCTACCAATTTGGCAACAAGGTTAAATCATGTTAGAGTTGGAACGGCTAAATGCAACCGTAATTTCTATTTTAACATATTCCTCTCAGACACTGTTCGCTTGTGGAAACTCTCTTCTGGCTTCTGGCTTTTCAGACAATTTTTATCTTCAAAAATGTGAATGAAATGTTGTAATCTATCTATTTAAACTAGTTTCTTTTATTCGTATCATTCCTTAATAATGTTTTTTTCTCTGCCACTCAGTAACATTTGAATCTTAGTGCCTTTGTTGCCTTACTTTGGGTGAAATTATGAAAAAATAAAACAATATATAAATATATTGTAAATATTATAATTATTTTATTAATTTAAAAAATTTCTTTAAAGTTTAACAATTATTTTTGGGGATAATATTAACTTCAAATTAGATCAGGCATAGAATTGTTTTATTCTCTCTCGAAGTCTAGGAAGATAACATCCAAGAAGCAGTTGATTATTCCAAATCAGCTTAACTCCCTTGAAAATAAGGGTGGTCGGAAGCATTAACGTTTTACAAATATAAACCTTGTTTCATTACGGCTGTAAAATAATATAGCCTTAGAGAATCGATTTTATAACCTTTCTTGAGCTGGATTTAATGATTCCTTAAATGTGGATGATATATTGGTATATATGGAAATACAGCTTATTAACATGAGCTGTGTTTCGATATCAATAACGACCAGTGAAAAACGGGTAGATTATTTCATGTCAATGAGAGGAGAGGAGTTTGTGAGAGGCAAAGTGTCATTTGAATAACGTGATGAGAAAATATTCGATGCCGTCATTTTCAGATTGTATCACGCGATCTCGACTGATGAATTTTTTAAAAAAAGATTTGCCTTCTCCGTAATAACCAAATAAATGTAGAAAGTCAGTCGGGAGTCTTCATTGGCACTGAAATGTTTCTCGTGAAGGAAATTATGGCTCGTCTGTTCAAAAACCCAAAGCGATTATTAGCCTCAGAACACAAAATCCAGTTCGATGCACGCAAAATGTTTTATTTCTGCATTGATATTGCACAAGTCTACACCTAGCAGAGGTCAACTTCTGAAACCGAAAATTCTCTTACATTATTCACCCTGTACAAAATTCAAGAGCCACTCGGGTGCTACAAAGTAAGGAATGTTGGAACGATAGATAGCAGCTCGGATTGAGGAATCGGAGAGCCGAGTTCGAACTGCAGTCGAATCCATTATTTCACTTGTGTGCTAATACCTTTGAGAAAGGTATGATTTCATCACTATCCTCCCAACAATGACTGAGACCTATAGTCTTGGTTGGGTCCTGGGTATGACGGTAAACTGCATCCGGCAGCAATGTGGCTGATTGGGATGTTGTGAAGAGTATGGAACCACCTCTTAATTGCTGTTGTTCGCAGATCAACTTTGACCCGAAGTGGTAACACCTGTTAGTGTCCCAGCTATGAGCAAATAGTTATCCCTTAAATGGGGGTCAAAAAATTATGAAAGTATAAAAATATGATTTTATAGAAAAATATACATTTTTTGAAGGAAAAATATTACCAACAGTACATTTTTGAAAGAAAAAATATTACCAGTAATACATTTTTTAATACAAAACTAGAAGACATGTTTAGTTTTCTAAAATAAAAAAAATAAATCTGTCTTCATCAAATTCTGTCTAAACCAATCCTTTTACTCTAACTGAACATTAAAAATACCTTAAAACCTCATCTTTTTGGCATTAAATAACCCACAGAGGTGTTGATATGCCGTTAAACAAAACTCAAACTCAAACAAACGATAGCCATGGTTGGCAACTAGTCTACAGTCTAATTAGAAACCTACTATGGAAAAATCTCCACACTACATGCGGCTCGGGACTGCCAGCGAAACAAAAGTAATTCCATGAAACTTCTAGTGAAGAAGTCGGTTCAACCCACCCACACAGGGTGGATGAAGCTTAAAGTTACAGAGTAAAAAGTCTAGTTTATGGGCATAGGGGAGAAAGATAACAGTTAAACCTAGACTTGAACAGGTTATGATTGTAGTGATGAAGGAAGTATTCTCTTCGAAGTTGATTCCATAAATCTGCTATTCGAGAAAAGCTCCTCCGTTAGAAAATCCATTTCCTGATGAGAATCACAGTTATAAGCAATGAGTACGAAAGTGAATGCCAACAATTTTTTATGGTTTATCAATATGTTTTTTTTTTTTACGGTTTATCATCATGTTTTTGAATTTAATAATAACACCTTTTAATTATCGGGAAATCTGAATTTACAATTGCTGCTAGATAACAATAATATTCTAGCGGCAGAGCGTACTGTTTAAGCTATAGTTAGGGTTAGATATATATCTTTTCTAGAATTATTTGTGCTTTTATGAACATGTATGTAAACACAAACTCTGTTATCAGATTTTTCAAATTCACTTTAAAACCTGCCGCACGTATGTTATTTATTTTTAGAAAAAAGACATAATGTGTTCAATATTGGGTTCCTTTCTTCTATTTAGAGATAACAATTCAAAACGAAAGTTACTGACAAAAATAAATGCCAGGCATGAGGATTCAAAGTTTCTGATTCCAGAAACAACCCTCGAGGCTTAATAAAGCTAAATTGTTTATTCGCTAATCCTCATCCGTGAAGTCCTAGAAAGACGTGAAACAGGAAAGCCATGAGATAATGGCTTTACGATTGGTGAATGTAGAAGAACATTACAAAATGATAGATAAAATATCGAAGTCTACAAAAGAAAAGAAACAATATTCAATGTTGAAACTTCCTAAGGGAATTGGATTTAAAATGGCTTTGTCAACGTGAGAGAGAATATATAATCTTCTACTGATGCATCAATTTTATCTTTAACTTTTAAGTCTGAAATGAATAGTTACTTACCAATTATATTAAAACGTCACAAATTCCTTTCTACAAAAAGCAACGTGTTATATACGCGCATATATATATATATATATATATATATATATATATATATATATAAACTTAAATATAAATGGAACTTTGTGTGTGTGTCCGTTACCTACAGACTCCGAAACGGCTGAACCGATTTTCTTGAGAATTTACAGAGTTGTACTATAAGCGTCTGCAAGTATTCTTAGCTAGGATCTGTGTCGAGGTACCCCGATAAATATCGAAAATCGATAATCGAAAAATCGGCTTATAGAAGGAGTGGTCCGATTTTAATCAAATTTGATACACTCATAGACAAAGACATAAGAAACGATATTCAGAAGTTTCAATGTTACAGTTCTTACAATAGTGCAGAAAATTTGATATCGATACCAGGAAATTAAAATTTGACTCACATCCATTCATTTTTCTTTCAGTCTAAGTTTTCGCTTTAACTGGAAACAACTATTGCTTTTTAATCTTTCGTGCCAACGTCCAGAGAGTCTGAGCTCCAGGATCATGGATTATTTTTAAAACTTTCATTATACTGCTATATATATATATATACATATATATATATATATATATATATATATATATATGATTTCAAACACACCCACCGTAATGGGGGCGCTAGAGGGTGTCGTCAGTGATGTCGTCGCGAGGATCACTAGGTTTCGGATCTTTCAACATCATACCCGCCTCACCGCGACGACCCGACCAGAGATGATCAGTTTCTGGCCCACTCTCGATAAGCGCTTTCAGACACTGGAAAATTACGTTTAAGCCCAGTACGAAACCTTGCTCTGATTGGCAACAGTCAGAGCCACTTTCCATTTAGAGGTGAACCGTACATGAGCTCGTCCGAAACATTAACTTAGACGCAGAATTTGGGGGAATTTTAGCTAACAATTTGGAATCCAGGCACTCTCTCTTTTGATCCATAACCAATTAGCTGTTCTTTCGGCTGTTTCGGTTATAGACTTCAGTGCTTTTCTTTTTTTTACACCCACTATCCCAATATCTGTTAAGGCTTTGCATAAAGACCTTACTGCATATCCTCTAGTCCCCACTTCTATAGGAGTGCAGCTAGCCCTCCAGCCTTTAACCCTGCAACTCTCCAGCAGTTCGTCATATTTTAACTTCTTCCTTTCATGAGCTTCCTCTGCGTTTTCTTCCCAGGGGACCGTCAGTTCCCACAAGACTATCTTCTACAAATTATGTGGGAAGAAAACTATATCTGGGCGAAGTTTTGTGATGGCTATTTGCTCTGGGAATTTCAATCTTGCGCCTATATCGGCCCTTAGTTCCCAGTCTGTTGCAGGAGATAGCAGGTTTGGATTTACCTTTCTATTTCGGGGATTTTCGAGCCTGCTTTAATAAATTTTATCTGCCTTGTGTCTGGGTTGTAAACATTCTCTTTGATAGCATTTTGAACTATTTTCACGATCTCTTTTAGGATTTCGTCATGGCGCCACCTGTAGCGCCCATCAGCAAGTGCAGATTTACAGCTACTCAGGATATGTTTTAAGGTACCTTTGCACCCACAAAGATAACAATTTGGCGACTGGGTTTTATACCATAATTGTAAGTTTGTGGGGCTTGGCAGGGTGTCATATACTGCCCGAATCAGAAATTTTAATCTGAAGTCACTGTGCCATATTTCGGACCATTTGATTTGGCGTTTCAACATAGAGCTCCATTAGGTCCATGGCCCTTGCTGTCTCATCCCGACTTGGATTGCTATTCTTTTCTCTTCTTCGCCGTTTCTGATTTCTTCCTGCAAAAGATGACTTTTCTTTTTTCCTTGCAGTTTGTCATATTTTCCTGAGGGAAAAAACCCGAGGCCTGCGCGTCCAGTAGCTATGGTTCCCTAGTATTGCCTTTTCTCGGATTCTTTCTTTTGCTGTATTCAGTTCTTTCGAGGCGTTCCATTTTATACCTGTATATACTGATATTCCCGCACCGGCTACTTTGGGATCTTTCGAGCACTTGTATTGGATTGTGGCTCTCACTTTAGCTACTTTAAATTCTTCGTGTAGGCTTTTAAACGGGAGTTTCAGTGCGTTTGTTTTCCCGTATAACGCTGCGCTACATAGAGATCATGGCAAACCTAACCACCTACGTAGTCGTGATGTTATGCTTCTTTCCATTAGTTCTACCGTGGAGGAAGTGAAATCATACATAGTTACAGGCCAGAGTATTTTTGGAAGAATGACGTGTTGATAAATCCATGCTTTATGACGTGTTGATAAATCCAGGTAAGCCAGACTTATCAACCCTGATTAACCACCATTCTAGATTCTCCTTTGTTAATATTACGGATCTTGAATATTTTAGAGTTTAATCGAACTGCTTCCCTAAGCTCTTTAGTGGCTTTTGATGTATTGTAGGAATGTCATCTCCAAAGAGCTTAAATCTTTCGTTTTTCGAAAGCTTACCTTTCTTCATTACTAGGGAACGTAATTTGGAAGCGTTAAAACTCATTCTCGCCCAGTCGATGAGTTCGTCGATGCCCTTCAGCAACCGCCTTGCCTCAATGGCGGACATGCTGGTTATAGTCATGTCATCCATATACGTGCGAATCGGTGGTTGCCTTACACCGGATCTGGAGACTGGTCCTTGACATTCCACTTCAGCCGCTTTTATCAGCATATTCATTGATAATACGAAGAGAGTCGCTGAAATGGTGCAGCCTGTTATTATCCCTCTTTCAAGATTGTGCCACGCAAAAGTTGAGGTCTTTGTTACTGCCCTCATTCTAAAATCCTTATAGTAGTTTAAACTGAGCTTGGTGAAATCAGTGGGTATATGATACCGGATTAGAGCTTCTTCTACTAGACGATGGGGAATTGACCCATAAGCATTCTTAAAGTTTAACCAGAGGACTGCAATATCTCCCTTCTTTTCCTTGGCATCTTTTAGTAGTTGGGTAATGGCCCCTGTATGTTCCATGCATCCTGGCATGCCTGGGACTCCTCCTTTTTGAACAGAGGTGTCAATGTAGTTATTTATTATTAGATATTTTGACAGCCTACTGTTTAATAAGCTGAAGAAAATGTTTCCTTCAATATTCAGCAGCGAAATATATCTGAATTGGTTGGTTTTCCTGGCGTTTTCCTCTTTGGGGATCCATATCCCCTCGGAATACTTCCACTAGTCTGCTATCTTCCCTCTCTTCCAAATGACCTTCAGTAACTTCCATAGGATACGCTTTAATTTTGCGCATCTTTTGTACACTAAGTACGGTACTCCATCCGGGCCTGGAGTGGAGCTAAACCGAGCTTTTTTAAGCACTAATCGCAATTCAACCAAGCTAGGTAGTTCTATGTCGAGATCAATTGAAGGAGGATCTGGTGTAAGAAGTAGATGGTTTTTGCCAAGTTGTTGCTGCTGGTGGGGGTCGTTTAAGGAGTCTTTGAGAAAAGCATTTATTTCCTCAGTGCAACTTTCTAGCGTTCCACTGCGGGTTTCACCCAGTAATTGTTAAGTAAATCCGAAAGGATTGGATATGAAGGCTGCTCTTTTCCGAGCTCTTTCTCTCCTCCACCGGCGGTGCCATTCGGCTCTTCTTAATGCTTTTAAATCCGATCGAATCGAGTCTCTTAGTTCTCTTAAGGTATCTTTTTCTTCGGGCTTTTTATTTTTATATTGTTTCTTTTTGTGATTTTATTTCTGCTCTATGTTTTTTAATTCGATTTTCTTTTCGATTCATGGTGCAATTCGCCACTTTTTTTCACTGTTTCCAAATCGTTCGGCTCCAAAGCTCACGATTATTTTGCTCATAATTTCTAATCGTTTATCAACGGAGACTTTAAAAATCAATGTCAGGATCTCGCTGACGTCCAAATCAAAAACTTGCCAAGAGTTTGTATCTGTTGCAGGCCATTTGATCTTTTTCCGAAAATTACTTGATTATTATTGCTGGATAATTATGTTGCTGGATATATTCACCCCTACTTGGAAGGACTGGGTACTGTGGTGTGCATCCTGGCCCTGCTCTTCCTGCGTCTCACCAGGAGAGTATCTTGTGCGTTGCAGATTGTCAATACATGTCATGCATTTCATTTTCGTCTGATGTATCTTCAGGTCACGTATATCTTTACATTTCCTGTCACAGGGGCAAGTCAACTTCGATTGATGTGGTAAGCCATGGTTCGTAACCGATAAATCTATCCAATTAGGGATCTCATTCCCCCCTCTCGGGACCTCTTGGGAGTGTCTACTTGTAATTGTGTCTGTAGCACATTTATTTTGACATACTCGGTTGCTAGCCCAAGCATGTGATCTTTGTAGTCTCTCCTACCGTCAATTGTCTTTCAAAATTGTCTTTCAGACTATTCCTGAATTGTCATTCAGTCTTTCCCGAAAGTCACTGCTTAACAGGAAAATGATTTCAAACATACGCAACGTAATGGGGGCGCTAGAGGGTGTCGTCAGTGATTTCATCGCGAGGATCACTAGGGGGTTTCGGGTCTTTCAACATCATACCCCCCTCACCGCGCCGACCCGACCAGAGATGATCAGTTTCTGGTCCACCCTCGATAAGCGCTTTCAGAAATTACGTTTAGGCCCGGTACGAAACCTTGCAAATGCAATTTTTCTGAATCTGAACTTCAGGAGTCATTGTTAAATGGAACCAAGCTTGATTTGAGTAAAAGACATGCTGAACAACAGAATGTATAAAATCCAAAGATGGCTTCCACGACCAAAGAAAGTAACCGATAATACACACAAAAAACAATGGACAGGATATTTTAAAATCTTGAGTAGAAGCGGCAATGGCCGAAGTTAATAGAAACAAAGCAGCAGAACCAGACATTATTATAATAGAAATGCTAATATTCTTAGACGATAAATCTACGACAGTGACGATATAGCGGAAGACCTAAGAAGATCGATTTGCATAGCACTACCTAAGAAGCCAAGAACAAAAAAATATGAATTCAATCAAACAATCAGCTTAATGAGTTACAGGACAAAACTCAACATTCGAATTTTGATGGATAGAGTGAGCAGTGGAATCAGGCCAGAGATAAGACAAGAACAGTGCGATTTCATCAACGACACTGGAACAAGAAATGCAATATTTATACTTTGAATGTTTTGTCAGAAAGGATTATACAAATGCAGAAGGACGTGTACTTGTGTTTCATAGACTACGCAAAGGCATTCAACCAAGTACCTGATGGAGAAAAAGAAAATACTTCAGCGACGGGAAGAATATATGGAAGATATCTTACACAAAAAGAGAGAACAACCAACAATACACGGAAAACACCGACGAGCCAATAATATTAAAATCCAAAGTGGAAGCATCACTGGCCAAACTGAATAGAAACAAAGCAGCAGGACCCTAGGGAATGGTAATACCCAAGAGTCGTAAGGAGAGTATGACAATATTAAATAAATTCAAAACTTAAACAAATATGACAAGGCAGAAAAATGGAACTTTTTATGTATAGATTACTATACATAAAAAGGGTCGTTGAAAGTCGTCCTTAATCCCGGTCCAGTAATGATTAGAGAACGCGCATGAGTTTATCTTGCAGATCTTGTCTCTGAATTTGGGGAAAAGTTATGAAATTCCATCATTAAATGTTTAGGTATTGTTGTAGAGAGGATAACTCAAAAAGCAAAAAATACTGGATTCTAAATTAGTGAAGAAAACATGTATGTCGAAGTAATAAACTGTTGTGGATCGCGGGAATGGGACCCGCACAAATAAATGAACAACGACCAGTAAATGAGATGGAAAATAAGTGTATTAATATAAGGATACAGACTTGAATGAAGATTACTAGTCCAGGTGTTGTGGATCGCGGGAATGGGACCTGCACAAATAAATGAACCACACCCAGAATTTGAGATAGAAAATTAAGTGTAATGACGTAAGGATACAAACTTGAACAAAGGTTAGTAGTCCAGGAATACAGGTTAGTAAAAAGTATATATACAAGTCTCTGAAGTGAAGCAGTAGTATATTTAGTATGTCCGCGTCGGAAGCTGACGGGTACTGCGTAATAATCTTCTAGTTAGGAGGTTAGGCTTATAGCTACTATAAATCACATAACAAAATTCCTCATCCGAATTCTGATGAATAGAGCTCGCTGCAGAATCAGGCCAGAAATAAGGACAAAAACACTGCGATTTCGTCATGGTCATTGGAACAAAGAAAGCAATATTTATGCTTCGAATGCCATCAGAAAAGGCAATTCAGATACAGAACGTATAACTGTGTTTTATAGACCATGCAAATTAATTCGACAAAATATGCCTTAAAAACTTGATAGAGATGTTGGACAATTTTGAGATATACGAGAAAAACACAAAAAGAATCAAGGAACAGTATTGCCAGCAAACAGCTGCATACCTACAGAAATTGAGTTCAGCAACAGAAAATGTTGTAAAACAACGATGTGACTTCTCCCCAAATCTATTAAACTCCGACGAACTTAAGTCACTGGTTCCTCCGCCACAAGAATTTACTCATGCAACCAGACTGGCAACAAGGTCCTACCCATATACAGTTAGATCAACCAAATGTAGGCGACAATTCTACTCCACCAGCTTCTTTTCTAGCACTTTCCTCCTGTGGAACTCCTTTCCATATACTTGCTTTACTGACAGCAACAACCTCCAGGAATTTAAATGCAAAGTCAATTCCCATCTCTTATCCATTTAACTCCAGCCCTTTCTACATCAGCCCGTGTATCTTGTTCTTTTTCTTTCTCTCTACCTTCTCTACTGTATTCACTACTGTGTTCACATCCTTCTCTTGCCCTTTTCCTGACACCCCGTGTAACTGGTTCGTCTTTCTCTTCACTTTCCTGCTGTCTAAAGGTTTACTCTGATTTAGCCTCCAGCGCATCAGTGGTGGTACCGCCTTGCTTAGTGTGAAACGGTTAAAACAAAAACAACTTATACGGCGAGATAATACTGAGAACAGTAAAATTCCTGATCCCTCATTGCCAGCCATAATCTGAACAATATAAGAGACGCAGATGAATCAGGGATAATAACAGACACGGAAAAGAAATTACAAGAATTCCTACAAAGGTAACTAAAGAAAGCGGAAAGAATGGACTACATATGAACTACAAGAAAACTGAATACATTGTCATCAATAAAGAGGAGACCAAAATGAAAACTACTGGCGGGGGATTTTCAAATCAAGCAGGTATAGGAGTTTAGATATTTAGGAAATGTTTTAATAGAAAAAGAAAAGTGAGACCCTCAGATTTGAAGGCGCATTGGTATGGCTAATAATGCATTCACGACGCTGAGTCGAGTATCGAGAGACAGGAAAATTTTCGCCGAAAAGAAAGAAGAGAGTTCTTGATTGTTACGTCATGGTTGCCCTTCAATATAGAAACTAGAACTAGACAATCTCATCAGAGATGAAGGAAAGGGTTGAAAAAAATCGAAATCTACAGAATGATGCTGCGGATATCATGGACAGAACATGAGCAACGACAAGGTTTTGGAGAGGAAATAAACAAATAAAATTTGTCAATTAAATGACATAGTAGAGTTTGAGAGGGGTAAAGGGGTAACATAGGATAGGTGTCAAGAGATCCAGACAACTGGAGATGTGGAGGAGCTGATCACCTGTATCATAAAAAAGAAAAAAAAAAGGAGATTGCTGTCCAAATACATAATTATGTGCCGAAAAGAAACATTAGAGATTATGCCATTCCCAAACAAAAACTGTTGAATGAAAGATCGGAAATTATGACTAAGTGTAACCAAACTAAAAAGTACCTCTTAGGTTCATACAACTATTCCTTGTAATTTTAAAAATTGCGCGTTCAAAAATTCCCTGCCATGTGTGCGTTAAAAAAAAATAAAAAAACACCGTTAGGTGAGCGTTCTTAAAAAACGATAAACGGTAAAATCAGTTATTGCAAATTGCCTGAAGACACCACTCATGGTAGAAACCTTGGTCGCGTAATAACTCGTTTACAAATAGAAAATATTCAAAAATTCTAAAATATAATTGTATTGAAGACTTTTTAATACAAATGTGTACTCGTCTAATTTTATTATGACAAGAAACTAATTAAACAATCAATCAATCAATATATATATATATATATATATATATATATATATATAAGCGTTTCACCCCGAGCAAGGCATGTCACTGCCATTACTGCGCAGGGGGCTACATAGAGTAGAGAAAGGATGATTAAATATAGGAAATGGCAGAGGGTGGGTGATAGGCGGGTAAGGATTACGAGAATGAGGGTTGGGTAGATGAGAGTGTTCTGAGAATAACTGGTAGTTAGTGCGATAGGAGGTGTCTATTGACCCTACATTTAAACACCCGGAGATTTTAGCTGTCGGGAAAGCAGACTTGTGGAAGGGAGTTCCACAGGCGGGAAGCGCGAGAAAAGAAGCTGTTGGAGTAGAATTTACGGTTACATCTTATTTGTTTAACTGTAAAAGGGTGGGAACTATTTGCTAATCTAGTATCTCGTGTAAATGATCTTGAATAAGTTTTCGATCTCTTGCAGTAGATAGCGTTCCTAGAACTGTCTGCATGTAGTTTCCGGTGTTAATGCATCTCTAAATGATCACTTTAAGAATACTTGAATTTCAGGGTGTCATTTTCCCGAAGTGTAAACAACTTTGTTTTTTTATAAAGTTAACCATGCCGGATTTCATGCTATCTACTGCAGGGAATTTTACATCACTTTTTCATTCAAGAGAAATCTGGAGGTGGAGCACACAGAATTCTTGTTGAGATATATGACGAACATGATCTGTCCGAGAGAAAAAAAAAGATTAGTTTAGACGCTTCAAAATAGTGATATTGAAGATAAAAAACGCTCTGCCACCGAAAGAGTTTGAAGTCACAGTATTGGCGGCATTACTTCATGAAGACATGTTCCATTTCATTCTTGTGAAGATGTCAAAATATGTATCAATTCGTGGTTAGCCTCAAAACATATCGTTTTTCCGACGCAGAATTCAAATACTATCAAAATATTTTCCAAAAAATAGTGGCAAGCAATTGTAAATACTTTCAGTGACATATTTCACACTATATAAACCATTACTTAACATTAAAAATATGCGGAACTTATTGAAGGTTGTAATATATATATATATATATATATATATATATAATTTAGAAGGTTTATGGTTTGCGGGCGAAATACGTATTACCCATAAAAATGTAGAATATCTAATATTTTTTCTAAATTATATTATTCTGTTAAATTAAATAAATAAATTTAACATTGAGTTCTTTTGCGTTCGTCTCTATCGGAATTTATCTGACTTATATAACAAGTATTCTACGTTATATATAAATAAATACATATATAGAGAGAGAGACAGAGAGAGAGGGAGACAGAGAGAGTTTGAGTGGAGTAACATCGGGCGAGTGTTACGAGCTCTAAACGATATATATATATATATATATATATATATATATATATATATCAATGAGTCAGTTTTAATTATGTGTTGAGTTTTCTTTTGAATGTATTTCCTCGGGATAATATCCATTGAGCTCTCTATTTCTATCTAATTGAAAATTTATATTAATTAGATAAAATCTCTCTGTCTTTACTTGTTACCATTCTCTCTCTCTCTCTCTCTCTCTCTCATATATATATATATATATATATATATATATATATTGTGAGGAAAACTCAAAATAGAATATCTTTTCAATAAAATCCAATGTATATATGATGTCGGCCTCATAATTGGTTTTGAATAAAGAAATATATACTGGCCTGAACAAGTTTTACTCATGATAGGGCAGTGCAATTGATAAAGTTCAGACATACAAATACCATATATAAAGGACAAATAATTTCATGTAGAAATATATTAAATAATATGTATTTATCAGTCAGTGAATTCTGGTTTATATGACCAATGTATATTTTAATAGAATACCAATAAATCCCAAAAAATTAAAATAACCGTTTAGAAAACTGCATTTGATCAAATTTCCTTTACACTAAAGCAGGCAGAATGAACCTCGGTCAAATCACAACGATAAAAAATACAACTAAAAGAAAATCCTGGCCATTAACATGTAGAATAATTTTACATTCTCAACATTTATTGACTGACAAATTTATTTTCTTATTATTTTAAATATGGAAACTTTTAATGTCTTTTCACAATACGATAGACATGAAAACAGTTTTGTTTTGTTTTGCCAATTATTTCCCTAGAAAATCATAGCAGGCCTTTAATTTTTCCATAAATCGAAGCTATACTGCAATATTCGCTTAAGCAGACAAATAAACCAAATGGCTCACTGGGGTTCCTTTATATTCGGCGCATTACGATGACCACTGATACGAAGAGAAAAAAAATCTCGAGAGTAGACCGTTTCATGGATTTGTTGACTGACAGACCGGAAGGGAAATTTGATTGTCATAGATGCTGATTCAAAAGAGACGCGACTGAAAGGAAAAACAAGCCACATGGCTTCATGCCAGCCCTCCTGCTTGCTTAAATGGGTTCAGTTAGCAACGATATCTCATCCGTGTCGAGGTTCTACGTGCAATATCAAGCCTGCCAAACATATTACTGAATGGGGAGGGAAATGGAGGCAACGTATTTGATATACTGCCACGAAAAAAATCTGTACTCTATCAACCTTCACCTAGACAGTATATAATAAAGCCTAAAACAATGCACCAATACAAAATGACCAATGAATTTGATTTTGAATGCAAGAGAATTAATATATACTTTTTTCCCATAAATGAAAGTTGTTTTTTTTTTGTTTTCCTTTATAAATAAAATATTAAACAGTATCTCTCAACAAAAAAACATCTTTTTACAATCTGTAAATTTGAGATGCTTATGAAGTGTTGCAAGATATATAGGTATATATATATATATATATATATATAGGTATATAGGTAAATATTTAGACACCATTATGTTTAGGGAATTAACACTTTAGAGAAGAATTATTGACGGGATCCTGGAAGATCTATCTTACAAACAATATTGATGTCCAGATAAAATTGAATAACACAAAACAATCAATATAAAACAAACAACAATGCATATACTAACAAAAGAAATTACATGTGTAAACGCTTTTATAATAATCGTTTGATGCACAGATGATTATAGTGAGAGAAAAGGAAAAAACAAAAACAAAGAAAACAAGGTTACAAAACAAGCAACAGGTGATGTCGAAGGAAGGATAGGAGAAAGATAGAAATCAAAGAGATAGAAAACCAGTAATGTTGTATTTAAACTTTTGGAGATTTTATCAGAGAAGCAAATATCCGGACCGGATTTCCACGGGAGAAAATTGCGAGAAAAGAAGCTGATAGAGTAGAAGATTTGACTGTTTTGACAGTAAATGGGTGGGACCTAGAAGCCAGTCTAGTAGCATGAGTAAATCCATGCTGTCGGGGCGCAAAAAAAATAAACGTAGTCAGAGCAAACATTTTAATTCAACCTTATCCAACTGATCAGATTTACTATCGAGACAGGCGTAAATGGTTGTGTTTTCAGCATAAACATCATGGATAGTTCTGCATATATTTAATTACAACAAAAATACATACAGTACGAAGAACGATACACTAAACATTTTTCACATTCATTAATTTGCTAAATAATTACAAGACTCAGGGTCGACTAGAGTTAGATTGTTACAGACTTAGAGACACGCCTGATGCTTGTTTTATTTACTAAACTGAATAAGAGAAAAGTGTAACAACATTTAGGAGCAACAACAATAGAAGAATAATCAAATGAACATTAGATATCAATTGACATTGCATTTAAGTTTTTGAAGATCAAACTTGGTTGGAAATCTTGGATCTAGAAGAGAGTTTTACAAACGAGAATTGCGAGTTAAGACGATGTTTAGTATATGATTTGCGGTTATAACTAGCCAATTCAACTGTTAATTGATGAGACCTTGCTGCCAAACTAGTCACTTGAGTGCTATACGTGATCAACGCTTGGGTGATCATATCTCGAAAGGGACATGATTGCCTGAGCAGAAGATTTTCCTGCAGTATTTTGCTATTACATTCTGCTTTAGACTACTTGCCAACCAAGATTATAGAGCCTAATCTATCCTATAATTTAACCTATAGATGGATGGAAGAGATGGATATTTCCCAACGATATTTCCGCGCAAAGTAGTGTAACAAATTTTAACTGGAATTCGAACTCGGTTCTTCGATTTCTTGTTATGGACCGATATCCACTGCACCACAACGCGCATCCACAATCTAGTAATATCAATCTAGTAATGCGCTTAAATTCTTAAAGTCTAGATACGATGCGGGTTGTTCATCTGAACTGCTACCATTAAAGTGTTTATAGAAAAGGCAAAGAGAGGTAAACTTACGGAAATGAGAAAGTGACTGGCGCAACACGGCTAGATCAGGACTAATAAATTTGCTGATTCTTCTTTGTGTTTTATCAAGAAAGTCTAGATGATTAGCAGATCATCACATGACAGCCACATTCTAAGCATCCGTTTCTCTGACCATTATAATTACAATTAGAGTTCCATAAGTAAAATAACAATTTTAGAAAATATTTATTCACTTTCACTTATTACTGCGTCAAGATATACACTTGATATAACATTGAATGAGGTTTTCATGAGAAACTATATATATATATATATATTTGTGTGTGTGTGTGTGTGTGTTATGGTGACTTACCCATATGGTACAGGAAGTTGTCCAAACTATATACCAGCAGCAGTTCTGCTTTGTAAAGGGCAAAGAGAGTGAGATCGGAATCTATTCTAGCAGATAACTCTGACAGCCGGACCAACAGTCACGCTAATAATCTCTCATTGGTATATGCTTGTACGACTGTCTTTATTAAATCTATTTGTTTAACTCTATTCCTTCATTGTGTCTTTATTTCTGGCCCCAACATGAACACAACAACATAGCCATAACGATTCTTACGGACTACAACAACTGGACAACGAGGATACAACAACTTGGCGACGAGGATTCTTAAGGACCCTTGAAGACCCCAAAAACACAGGGTGGAAATTGTCAATATTGTTTCAACATTGTATGCACGGAACCCTCAGTTTTGGTGATCCAGAAAAGGAAACTGAACGAAAACACAAAATGTAATATCTTTACACAGAATTTGAACGCGAGCCGTTAAACTACGAAAAATTCATGTTTCCGAGGAAAAAAATGCACTCGTCATTCTCTCAGTGAGTAAGAAATTAAAGTTATTCACTTTTTTTCTTTTTTCTTTTTAATCGTTTCACCACATGCAAGGCGGTAACCCTACTGATGCCCAGGGGTCTACATAAGAGTAAAAGATTAGATAGAACGAGAGTAAAGAGAAAGACGAACCAGTTACAGGGGGTGTCAGAGAAAGGACTAAGAGAAAGATTGGAATACTGGTGTGATGACAGTTGCAAAGGTACAGAGAAAGGAAAAGATATACATGGTGATATAGAAAGAATTAATTGTTATTTTGTTACTGAGTGATTTAGAAACTAATGTTTTTATTTGTTATTCAAAGAAAACAAATCATTTCAATTTAATTTGTATTCGGATTACTTAAAAGACTCGGATAATTTAATTTATATTCGGGTACTGTAAAAAACACGGATAAATACGGACAAATTTAAATCCACCATGCTCAAAATTCCCAAGTTTCAACCTGAACAGCAAAACCAACGGGAAAATCATTTGAAATTAAAAAACAAATTGCGAAAGAACGGCTTCAATTTCAAAAACAAATTCAACTCAGATATCAGAAACTTGAAGAAATTCTACTTCAAACTCAACAAGAGCAAAGAAACTTGCTTAAGCTGGCAAACTCGGGACAAATTAATGAAAACAAAAATGCGTTCTCACAAAACACGATCTGCGGTGCAATAGACACTTTTGCATATTTTCCAGACGAGGATATAATATACGCCTCCTATTTTAGAGGATTTGAGGATTTATACGCCACTGGGTACCGCAGAGCACACCAAACTTGTGAACTATAGTTCCCCCCGTAAAACAAGCGAATTGGCATTTACTGAAGCCGTTCAAATTCTTACAAAACTTTTTAGTCAAAAACTTCACTTTTTCATAAGAAGTGGAAATGCATGAATTCAACCAGATAGAATAGGGAAGATTCCACTAACTTCGCGTCGGTCCTGAACAATCATTGCGATGGTTTCACGCTGTCAGAATTGAATGCAAATAATTTCAAATGTCTGATATTTTTTCAGGGACTCGTGTTGCTTAAAGATGCTGAAATTAGACGTAGAGTTCTGAATAAATTGGAAGATGAGCCAAACCTTTCTCTCCACTAAAGTACGGAGGACTGTTAGATATTCGTAAGCCTACACTAAAATTCGAAAAACGTCAAGGAATCTGGCATAGCTCACATAAGAAAAGTAC
Source organism: Ascarosepion bandense (assembly GCA_037127315.1). NCBI lineage: Eukaryota > Metazoa > Mollusca > Cephalopoda > Sepiida > Sepiidae > Ascarosepion > Ascarosepion bandense. The sequence continues at coordinate 2,043,320 of JBBBDQ010000754.1, read as the reverse complement.
GTCTAAAGAAAAAAAAAAACAATGTATTTCTCCCTCTAAATCTAACTAATCACAAAAAACGAGTCAGTTTGCTTCCTAACTCATTTTTGGTTGTGTATTATTACATCAGTATAAAGACTGCTCTTACCAGAATAAAGACTGCCTAAATTGTAGCCGTATCGGGCACATGAGCTCACATTGTCCTGAGAGTAAAAAAAAGTTAATAGCTATTTGAAAAAAACAAAAGCATATGAACAAGACGGCTTAAACCTTAGGAAGTAGGTGCAGGTACAAATCTAAAATAAAAATATCAAAATGTAGTTGGGTTCTGGTTCAGATTTAACAATTACATTCCTAAACACTTGGAAAAAGTTGCAAAAACCAAACTTGCTAAAAGCTAATAAAATGGTCAGGTCCGTGACAGGGGAGGATATCAAGTTTACGGGAGAACTTATCAGGAAGGACGTTAAAATTAAAAAGGTTTGTATTAAAAAATAGAGAAAACAAATTTGGCAACGATTGGATGGAGAAATTCAAGTTGTGGGATATGTCAATCCATTCGTTTTCCCCAAAACTCTAAAATATGAGTACCGAGGCAAATAATCTAATAAAAGTCTTAAAATAAAGCTTTTTGAAGTTATTTTCTGGGGGTCTTGATCGCTGTAATAAGATGACGGTAAAACTCGTGCTAAAAGATTAAATCTAGCTAATCTTTAAGAAAAACGAAATGTGCTTTTTGCTTCTTTAGCGAATATAAACTAAGGACTCGACAGATTAAAAATAACCGGTGTGTTGTCGAAAATCTTGCACAGTCACCGGGATTCACCGACCGTCTGTGTGAAAAAGAAGTCCAGATTGCGCATATTCTCGACGGGAACTAATGCGCCATTCAAAAACTATCAGTTTTCTTTATCTTCGCCGTTTAAGGAAAATGACAGACTTTATTGTCGTAAATACAAAAAGAAAAATATTAAAACTATTTCGGAGATAATACTTAGGAGGGGTTGTTATGGGGACTTACCTATATGACTCGTGAACTTGTCTAAACTATGTATAAGCAGCAGTTCTGCTGACTAGCGAGAGTGAGAACGGAATCTATTCTTGCAGATAACTCTGACAGCCGGACTAACAGTCATGCTAATAATCGCTTATTGGTATATCTTTGTTTTACTATCTATTTAAATATATTTGTTTATTTCTATTTCTTCTTTGTGTCTTTATTTCTAGCTTCAACAACTCGGGGACGATAATTTCTACAGACCACAATAATTGTCAACAAGGATACAACAAAATATATGCAGGCTTTATTACAAATGACAGATAAGCATTATTATTCGAACCCGAACTCTCATTCAGCAACTATTTCTATTACACCTCAACACACGTTACATGTAGTAAAACGTATTTAAAATCTTCTTCTATCTGTCCTGTTTCTTCAGAACGTTGTTTTTTTGTTTTTTTTTTGGTTGGTTGTTTTATGATATATCAATCTCGGCCGGTCATTTATTGCCAACTAAATTTTATTTATTTACTGCTGGCAATAACTTTATTGTTGTTTTTATATAAGCTTTGTGTCTAGTAATACTTTTTTATTTACGAGTACTAAGAGTCATTGGGATTTGTTTTAAGACAGGGTCCCCAAGTCCTACCCTGTTATTTAACCCATAACTGGAGAGAAGGGGCGGATTAATACCTTTCCCAAGGTTACCAGTGCTTAAGTGAATGCAGGGTATTTAACTAGAATTCGAACTCGGCTCACCGATTTCTCTTTCCGAGCCAATATCCACAGCACTACAACACACATCCCTAACTAAACGCTTACAGCACCTGATATTCCCAAGCGGTCACCCATCTAAGCACTGACCAGGCTCAACGTTGCTTAACTTTGGTGATCGAACGAGAACTGGTGTATTCCAAGTGATATGGCCGTAAGCACGCACATCCGTCACTAAACGCTGACAGCATCTGGTATTCCCATGCGATACCCCCGATAAATATCGTTAATCGATAATCGAAAAAATCGGATTGTGGAAGGAGTGATCCGATTTTAATCAAATTTGATACACTCATAGACAAAGACATAAGAATCGATATTCAGAAGTTTAAAGGTTGCAGTTCTTACAATAGTGCAGAAAAATTGATTATATATATATATATATATATATATATATATATATAAAAGGCAAGATGTTTGTGTATGTGTCTGTTTATCTGCCTGTCTGTCTGTATTTTTTCAGCTATTTTATTTAAGTTTTTGCTTCGGGTTTGGCTCTAAGTAAGTATAATAATCGTTCTTAGTCTCAGCCATGATACCATTTACTCAGAGGACTTATTTAGCCTTCAAAATTCAGTTTACGATGAAAAAACGTATTTGATATCGATACCAGGAAATCAAAATTTGACTTACATCCATTCATTTTTCTTTCAGTCTACGGTTTCGCTTTAACTGGAAACAACTATTGCTTTTTCGTCTTTCGTGCCAACGTCCAAAGAGTCTGAGCTCCAGGACTATGGATTAGTTTTAAAGCTTTCATTACACCCGAGCAACTCCGGGCTATACTGCTAGTTATGTATAAGTGTCCATTTTGTTGGCTCTTAAACTTCGACAATGCTCACAAATTCGTTCGGCGGTATTTTCATCATTCTCCTGTAGAACCAATATTTTTGTTGGCTTGAATCTCTTATTCATCTTCGTTGTGATTGTTCACCATTCACTGCCATATAGTAGAGATGATATTACATAACAGTTCTGGACTCATTTTTATTTCTGTTGTGGGGTTCTCCTTTTTATAAAGATGGACTTACCCAGAGTATACTTATAATAATGCTATAGAAGAGAAATGAGATTTTACCGCGTTTTCTCGCGGTAATTTTTTTTGATACTCTCAATCTCTCTGCCTCCTGGCGGAGAGTATTAAAAGAGCCGTGGTTCCGCCAAAGAGTAGAGTCACGACTTGGTAAAATTAGACAGATATTTTTGGCTGGGCTATATGACCTGGAGAAAGCACATTAAAAAGGCGATATGACCTGGAGAAAGCACATTAAAAAGGCTATATGACCTGGAGAAAGCACATTAAAAAGGCTATATGACCTGGAGAAAGCACATTAAAAAGGCTATGACCTGGAGAAAGCACATTAAAAAGGCTATATGACCTGGAGAAAGCACATTAAAAAGGCCTTGTGCCACATTTTACCCTAGTGGTGGGGTAAAAAACTACAAAATTCCGAGTTTTGTCGTGGGAATACATTTGACACTGTCAATCTCTCTCCCTCCGGAAGAAGTGTATTAACTCAGTCGTCGCACCGCTGAAGTGTAGAGCTACGATGTGGTAAAATTAGACAGATATTTTTGGCCGGGATATATGGCCTGGAGATTCCACGTTAAAAAAGCCTTGTGCCACATTTTTCCCTAGTGGGGAGGTAAATAAATACAGAATACTGCGTTTTCACAGAGAGTGAACAGGAGAATACCAGAGTCCAGAGAGCGATTAGCAGGCAGTACACAGTCGTTCATAGTAGCTCTGTGCTCCACTCATCGAGAAGATTCGTTGTGGTGCAGCGGATATCGACTCGGAACGACAAATCAGTGGTGCCGAGTTCGAATTCCAGTTGAATTCTCTGCATTCACTTACGCACAAATACCCTTGGGAAAGGTATTAATCTGTCTCTTCCCTCCAGTTATGGGTTAAATAACAGGACAGATTGGGTTCTATAGCCTTGGCTGGCAACCATTCTACCGCAGAAACCAATGGCAACCTACTACGGGATAATATTCTGCGCAGTCAGTCATGTCTCTTTCGAGATATGATCGCCCAAGCGTGCATCACGTATGACACTTAACTGACTGACCCCTCAGGTTCCGACGCGGACATACTCAATATGCTACGGTTTCACCCCCAGAGACTTGTACATATACTTTATACTAAGCCGTATTTCTGGACTAACTGAGTGCATGGTCATCAGCAAAAGATACAACCCAAAATGCAAAATACAGGTAGGGGATAACAGAATCAAACAAGTCCAAGAATTTAAGTACCTAGGAAGTGTTTTAACAGGAGATGGAAAGTGCGACACGGAGATCCGAAGGCGAATTGGCATCGCAAAGGACGCGTTCCAGAGATGAGCAAAATACTAACACACAGGAAAATCTCAATAGAAACGAAAAAAAGAGTTCTAGACTGCTACGTGATGTCAGTTCTTCAATACGGCAGTGAATGCTGGACAATATCATCGAAAATGCGGACAAAACTGGAAGCGGCCGAAATGTGGTTCTACAGAAGGATGCTACGGATATCGTGGACTGAGCATACAAGCAACGACAAAGTGTTAGAAAGAATGGCAACAAAAAGGAAATTAATGCTGAGCATCAGGAAGAGACAACTGAAGTTCCTGGGACATGCAATGAGGAAGGATGGCTTGGAGAACCTGATACTGACTGGACAGATAGAAGGAAGGAGAGACAGAGGAAGGCAGCAGATAACATATTTGCAGGGTCTGATCAGGTGGGTGACGGAACGGGGGTTGCCAGGAGCAACAGGAGCAAACATACTAAGAGCCACAAGGGATAGGGAGACGTGGAGATCCATGATCGCCTACGTCCCGAAGGGACAGGGCACATAGAAGAAGAAGAAGAATCTTCATTCCAGTCTGTATTCTTACGTTAATACATTATTTTCTATCTCATTTACTGCTCGTTCTTCATTTATTCCCGGAATGCACAAGAATTTCAAACAATTTTTTCCTATTTCTTTTACTCCATTCAGCTTTATTTCTTGCACTTCCCACTCCACTCTTATCAGTATTCTCATGCTTCTCTTACCCACTTCCTGACAATCCCTATAACCTGTCACTCTTTCTCATAACTTTCCTCCTATGTAACCCCTTGCAAAACAGTGGCAGTAAAATGCCTTAATTTGGGCGATATGATTATAAAAAAAAAATCTATACTATTATAATGTGGATATAAAGTAGGGGATCAGTTCTACATTAAAATCAATTTATAAACTGATCCCTCAGTTTATGGTCACAGTCATCCTTCTCTAACCCACTTTCTGACAATCCCTATAACCTGGCAGTCTTTCTCATAACTTTCATCCTATGTAACCCCCTGCGCACTAGTATACTGCCTGCCTTGCTTGGGGCGATATGAGTTTAAAAACAAAAATTATTTGGCTTTGGAAGGTATCTTTCGCTGCTCTAATGCTCCATCGGATTTCTGTGTGACATTTTCCATCAACTGTTAAAACATTCAACAACTATTTTAATTGTTGTTCTTCTTTGTTATCAGTATCTCCAATTTTTAATTTGCATATTAGTCTCTCCTTTCAGTGGAGAGAATCTATAGAATAATATTCATAACTTCAGTTTCTAGTTAAAATAAAAATGTTAATCAGTTTAAGTATTCAGTTTCCCCAAATTATAGAAACCAAGTAATGTGTAACTTAGAATTTTGAATGCCATGTAAATCGTAACCCTATGCAAATACTTCTTTTTAAAAAAAACATTTAGCTTTTAATAAAATTAGCTATTTTCATGAATGAATATATATATTATTTCACACCACAGGACCTCTCTTTTAAAAAATACTAGTATTTTTACAAAATGAGGTGTTTTCATGAGTGAATATACATTATTTTAAATCATATGACTTCACTTATAAAATGCTTTAAAATTTTGATAAATGAGGGATTTTCATGAATGATTGTACATCATTTTAAGCCATAGCTCTTCTTTTTTTTTAATCATGTCACCCCAAGCAAGGCATTCCACTGCCACTATAGCGCAGGGGGTTACACAGAGCAATAGAAGAGTTAGGATGTACATAGGTAGAAAGTTGGAGAGAATGGGAGGGTTAGTGTGATAGGAGGTGTCTATTCACCTTACATTTAATCTCCTGGAGGTTATAGCCGTCGGGGAAGCAATCACGTGGGAGGGAATTCCACAGGCGGGAAGTGGGAGAAAAGAAAAAGTTGGAGTAGAAATTGCGGTTACATTTCATCGGTTTCACTGTAAAAGGGTGAGACCTAGTTGCCAATCTAGTATCTCGTGCAAATTCACACCTAGGGGGCACCAGTGATTTAAGTTCATCAGAACAGAAGCCATGAAAATATTTATGAGGCACAGGGAAGCCACGTCACGCCGGTGGGAGAGTGACTGCAGGCGGTCAGCTAAGTCGGTATCAATCACGTTACAGATTCTTCGCTGTATTTTGTCAAGAAGCCCGAGGAGAATAGTAGGGGCACCCGACCAGATGTGGCAACAGTATTCAAAACAACGGGCGGATGGTAGATTCCAGAGACGATACGTCAGCTTCCTCGAGGAAAATGATCGATATCTTTGTAATGTTTTAAATGAAATATTCCCTCGATACAAGATAATTTCCAGTCCACTTCATTATATTCTTGAAAAAAGTATCAATTCATCCCTTCTTCTCTAGTTACGGGTTAAAAAGTCGTACCTGCCTTTAGGAAAATGATTGCTATCGTTTTAATATTTGAAATGTAACATTCCTTCGATTTAAAATAATTATTCTTAACAGTCAAATTATATTTCGATTTTAAATAGCCTATAAAATTTCTACTTTAAATAGCCTATAAAATCAAATCAATGTATCATTACAGCATCATATATCAACTCCCTAGCTTGAGTTATTCTCTGCTCTTCTATGGGGTAAACATTGGATAGAATAAACATTTTTGTGTACCATTTGTAAATATAGAAAATTTGATGGCTTGATACCTCTAAGCTTTCTTGCGTTTTTAGTAAATGAAGAGACAAAATATTAAGATAAAATAAGATTAAGAATATAACGAATAAGCCTAAAGCATTGAATGTTTTAATAACTATTGTTGTTATTGATTTTTGACTGGAGAAATATTTGTGAATTCCTGTTGAAGACGATCTTCATTAGCACTTATCAAATCGGTTTAGTGATTTATAAAGGGGAAGAAGAGGCGGTATTAATGCGTTTATTCAAAAGTCAGTTTTTACAGTTTTCGTACTGATAGAGAATAGAGAAAAACAGAAAGAAAATGATGGGGGGAAAGAAATAAATTGCAAAATATTAGTTAAAGATATATTTTTCAAAAATGTAAGGAAGAAATAAGAAGAGGAAAGATATTTAAGAAAGAAAGAGGATGAAAATGAAAGAAACTAAAAATATAATAATGTAAAGATGTAAAATATGAAAAAAGTAAAATAGAAAAGATAAATTATTAAACAAAGACGACAATAATAATAATAATAATTTAGGCAAATATTATGCATAATAATATGGACCCAAAATGCAGGTTTTGTGATAAACACCAAGAAACAACAGACCACCTAATCTCAAGCTGTTCTGTGCTTGCCCCAAATGAATATAAAAATCGCCATGATATAGTGGGACAATATTTACATTGGACAATGTGTAAACACTATGGAAAATCTCTAAACAAACACTGGTATGAACATCACCCAGCACCGGTTACAGAAATAGAAGATGTCACCATTCTATGGGATTACACTATCTACACAGACAGAAAAATTGAAGCAAACAGGCCAGACATTATTGTTAAAAACCAGAAAGAGAAAACTCGTCTATTAATTGATATGGCTTGTCCAGTGGATTGTAACATAGCAACCAAGGAATTTGAAAAACTGTCAAAATATAAAGACCTGGAAATTGAAATAGAAAAAATGTGGAAATTGAAAACAAGAGTTGTGCCAGTGATAGTAGGTGCACTTGGAATGATAAAAAATGGAACAAAACAAGACATTGAAAGAATCCCTGGAAACCCCAGCTTAAGAGATATACAAAAAATTGTCTTATTAAGTACAGCCCACACACTAAGGTAAACTTTGTCTATGTAACGCTAGGGATGATAGGGGAGATAGAAGAAACATGAAATGGTACCATAACAACACGCCACGACCTGCCTTATGTCTCCCCGCAGACTTGGTTGGTAGTGAGACCAAAGCAGAAATCGAAATATGATGAAAAATGAGATAATAATAATAAAATTATTAATAATAATAATAACATTTCTGGATTTTAAAGACTTTAAATATATACAAGATATCACCCGTCATCATCAATTTCATCAAACAATACATGTCTATATGGAAAACATCCCTTTACCTCAATCATATAAATGGAACCTATAAGTCTGATGAAATAAACATCAAAAGAGGTATATTTCAAGGAGATTTCTTGTCTCCCTTACTATTCTGCATATCATTAATAGCATTAACCAGTCAACTTAATAAGACAGAATGTGGTTATAAAATTTGCCAAAAGAAAATAAGCCATCTATTTTACATGGATGACTGAAAGTTGTATGCTAAGAATGATAATGAGCTGGAACGTTCTCTGCAAACTGTAAAATACTTCAGCGAAGACATTGGAATGAAATTCAATTTGAATAAATGTGTTAAAGCTACAGTTTTACGTGGATCACTACAACAAACCTCCTCAATTAGCTTAGACCCTGCTGTAACAATAAAAGAACTGAAGCCAGAAGAAGCTTATAAATACCTAGGTGCAAATGAGAGTGAAAACATTCACCATAGAATGATATTATGCGTATTTATTACATGGGGCATTGTCAATCACAATTAATGATTTAATATTATTTGTCATCATTTCATCTATTTATAATATGAATAACATTTGTAGTAGTAACAACGTTATATCAGGTATGATTAGATTTTCTTCAGTTCACATCTAAGACTTTATTTTTTTCATTATTTTAACCGTAATACTATATCTGTTTATTAGATAAAATACTGTCATACACTATCCATTTTTAATAACATTGTCTTTTTCTATTTTTATTGCTTTATTTACATTTAGTAGAATTAGTAATATTAAAATAATATTGAAATTTATTTAGCTGAATCATTGTCCACTACTATTTTCTTTTTATTAGTATTTCATCTTCGTTTCAATTGCATTATTTCTCATTGATTTTAATATTAGAATTAATATTCGACCAAGCGTTGTCTTCATTTTTTTAACTAATGCATCTTTCCTCCGAATTTCAATTGAATTAATTTTCACTTTATTTTATTATTCGTATTTTGAATGTATTGTCAACAAGTCTTTGTCACCATTATTCATTTTGACTAGTGTTTCTTTCCTCCGAGTCCCAATGATTTTAATTCCAAAAATATTATTAGTAGTGGTAGTATTATCTTGGTTTTTTATTAACGGAAACATTGATGATCATTATTCATTTAAAATAGTATTTCTGTCTTCTTAAATTCAATTCTTTTTAATTCCATGATAACTATTAGTAGAATTAATATGGTCGTAATATTTTATATGATCAAGAATAGTCAACCATTACAAATATTTGATAAGTATTGCTCTGCTACTACAGATAGTATTATGAATAGTAATATTATCTTAAAGTATTCATATCATTATTAACTTTTTATTTATTTATTCCATGCTAATTTCACTTATATTATTTTAATTACTACTATCAGAATTACTAATATTATTTAGAATTTATATTCACAAGATTATTTTTCGAGCATTATTAATTTTTAACATGTAATAATTTGATTATTTCCATTACTAAGATTATTAGTAGGGATATTATATGAAATTTTATATTAAATGAAGAAATTTAAAGCAACATTCTTCATTTTTGGATAGAATTTCTTTCATCTTCATTAAAATTGTTTTTTCCACTAGTAGAATTTATAGTAGTAATATAATCAGGAATTTTGATTATATGAAGTATTAGCAACAATTATTCATTTTCTGCTAGAATATATTTCATTTTACTTATAATTGTTTTATTTCGACGAGTAGGAAATTTACATTTTAGAATTTAACTTTAAAATTAATAGAAAACTATATAATTAGAATATTTAGCGTCCTATTTCATTCGTTCCCATGCGTTGTCTCATCAATGTGAACATCAATTTAATCTGAACAAAACGAGTCATACTAAACTTTTTTCCTCCTAAAATTGTCTTAGATTTGTAAAATGTATATATCGTTTTCCCAAGAGTCATTGTCAAGCATATATTATTACTGACTCGGATTTCTTTCATTTTAATACCAATTGTTTTGTTCGCTAAAGTATTTTTTGTAGTTGTATTATTTTCCTTTTTTTTTTATTACAGGAAGCACTGTCAACCATATATTTTTTTTTTTTACTCATGCCCCTTTCATTTTAATTTCGATTGCTTGATTTCTACTATTAGTATTATCAATAGTAATATCTTTATTTTTATTACAGGAAATATTGTCAACAATTGTTACTTTTTGGCACAGATTTTTTCCATTTTAATTTCAATTGCTTTATTCATTCTAATAATATCATTAGTTGTACTTTTTATTTGAATTTCTATTTCCGGAAGTATTTTTTTTTTTTAATCATTTCACCCCGAGCAAGGCGGAAACGCCACTGATGTGGAGAGGCTACATAAATGTAAAAAGATTAATTAGAAAAGAGTGAGGAGTACAAACTAGTTAGAAAGGAACAATAGAAAGCTGAGAAAGCAGGTGCGATGACAGATACATAGGTGGAGAGAAAGGGAAGGTTATAGGGGGTGGGGAGAGAGCTAGAGTCCAGTGGTTAGTAGATGAGTATTGACTTTGCATTTAAATTTCTGGAGGTTGTAGCCATCAGGAAAGCAAGAATACGGGAGCGAGTTCCACAGGCGGGAAGTGCGAGAGAAGAAGCTGCAGGAGTAGAATTGTCGTCTGCATTTGTTTAACCTGACTGTGAATGGGTGGGACCCAGTTGCCAGTCTGATTGCACGAGTAAACATCAGTGACTTACGTTCGTCTGAGCAGAAGCCATGAAAGTATTTATAGAACAGACAAAGGGAGGCCACATTTCGACGATGGGGAAGTGGCTGCAGTTGCGTCGCCAGATCAGTACCTATCACATTACAGACTCTCCTTTGGAGCCTGTCAAGAACACTGAGGAGAACGGCAGGGGCAGCTGACCATAAATGGCAGCAGTACTCCATGCACGGACGGATGGTTGACTTATATATATGCAGGATGGATTCAGGTGGAAAAAAAACATCCTGGATCGACATAGTGACCCAACCTTATTTTGTCTTCGTTCATTTTAATGTGAATTCCTTGATTTTCACCAGTAGTATTAGTGATTGTAACATATCTTTAATTTTTATTACAGCAAATTGTCATTATTAAATTTTGATTAGCAATTGATACAAATAACAACCTGTTATTTATATAATTCACAGTAAGTATTTCAGAGTAAATGATACAATCAAACTAAATAAAGAAATTATTAAATGTCTAAATTTTAGATTTTTAAGCGGCTTTGTCCCTTGTCCGAGCGTTTCCGTGTGTTTGCAAGTCATTCTTACATCGTTAAAGAGAGAAATTATTTTTTAAAAAACTGAAATTTTTCTCCAAACGGTTTCGTATAATTCGTCGATGTTTTTTTCAATATATTGGCTCCAAACCAATTGCAATCAACAATAAAATCTAATTTATTTGCCAATCAAATTCCAATTCGGTTTAACGCTTATTTGTGCGAAAATTTTAAATGTATTTTCTATCAATTAATACGAACATAATGTGGAGGTCGAAGAATGCTATATACCAAAGAGAATTCATAATATGGTTGTCCCCGTCGTTGTTAATTTAAACACACCTCACAGTGAAGAATGTAATAAATATGGTCTTAGTTATATACTTCTAAGAATGCTGATGATATATTATTAACGTGTTATTTTTATGAGCCTACTCTTGCACACCGGCTCAAGAGATTATGTACGAGAGTAAAGATTTTTGCAAAGTAACTTCTCAATTACTAATATATAAGTAATGGATTTATGAAAAGAAACACAGTCGTTTAAAACACAAATAACGTAGACTAGTTTAGTACTTCTTTACTCCTACGACACGTGTTATATATCGCCGTACGACGACAAAACAACAAACACGCATATATAAAAATATAAGGTCATATTTTTATTAATGACGACGAACCGTGTGGAATAGAGAACAGGAGAGTGAGAGCGCACATAGAATGGGTTGACGGGAGTGTAGTTTTTGCCTGTGGTGTCCCTCTGCTTCCACTGGCCGTTCTCTGCTGGCGAATCCATGTGTCGAGGTCTTTATATAGTCTTCTAGAACCGGGACTTTCCTTCCGGTCCTGCCTCGCCCACGCAACGACCACGTAATTCCCAGAGACACCTGTTCTGTTTGCCTCCGTAGTCATTTCCGCCGCTGTCGGAAATAAGGTCAAACGACATCCGCTCCGGCCTCGACAGGATGTATTTCACAAACACCTGTCTTGTCGTTTCGCCGCCCCCTTCACCGACGGGAAACACCATCGCTTGCATCACTTCCTCGGGTGGGGCCAGATTGTTATATTACACACGTAAAAACATGTAAAAATGCTTGAAAAAGTAAAACAAAATTAATTAATTTTCTTTGTCTCTCGTATTCGAGTTAATATTTTCTTTTTGTAAATAACTTAAAATGTTCTGTTTGGTGGAGCTGACGGAGTCTAAAGATTGTCTGTTGCGTCTGTTGTCATATGCGCATTGGGCCACTTCTTTAGGCATTTTTAAGAAATCTCATCGTTGATTGTTGATAATTTGTTTTCAAGATTGATTTTTTCAGGTCTAGTACATGATTCCTATATAGTAATAACGTTTCCTCTGAGACCCGCGAAAAAAATGTTGATAGAAATCGGTTTAGAGATTTTTTTCTTTTTATAAAACAAAACAATTATTTAAAACATAATGTTCTTTATTAAGAAGGTGTGATTTATACTGTGTGCTAGATGCTGAAAATAGAGTGTTTCTCTGATAGCGAGATGTTTTCGGTTTTTTGGGGTTTTTTTTTATCATTTCACCCAAGAAAGGCAGATTTACTGACACTGATGTACAGGGGGTTACATAAAAAAGGAAGGAAAGGCGAAAGAGGGAAAGGTTACAGGAAGTGTCAGGAAATTGGTAAGAGAAGGATGGGAAATACTGGTGTGATGGGCATGAAGTAGACAGAGAAAAAAAACATGAGGGGAGTATGTGAGTCAGAGAGATAGGAGATGACTATTGACTTTATATTTAAATTCTTGCAGATTATAGCTGTCGGGTAAGCAAGTATACGGAAGGAAATTCCACGGGCGGGAAGTGCGAGAAAAGAAACTGAGAGTTGTAGTGGTTACATTTTATTGATTTCTCAGTAAAAGGGGGACCTAGTTGCTAGTCTAGTAGCACGACCAAGATCATATATAGCGGGTACCGGTGAGCTAAGTTCATCGGAGCAGAAGTAATGAAGGTATTTGTAGAAGAGTCATAGGGAAGCCACATTACGCTGGTGAGAAAGTGACTGCATCTGAGCTGCAATCTCGGGATCGATCACATTACAGATTCTCTGTTTGATTTTGTCAAAAACCTCAAGGTTAATAGTAGGGGCACCCGACCACATGTGGTAGCAGTATTTATGGCATTTATAAAGGATGATTGTGTTATCAAATGTAATTTTCCTTATAGCCAATTGTAAATTGTGGGTGGCTAAACGCCTTTTTTAGTATTTTGTTCATAATAGTGACAGACAAAGCTTCTGATAAATGATGTATTAATATACGATATGGCTATTTTACTTATGAAAAGATAGACTCTTGTCAGAGGCATTTACATTGATAGATTGCTTATTGTAAGATTACATTTAATAGTATTCGTTTTCTCTTATATGTTATGTTAGATGAAACCTGTGTGAAGGAAAAGTTACTACCCAAGTGCACTTACATTATATATATATATATATATATATATATATATATATATATATATATATATAAGGCAATCTGTAATCTGTGTGACTGTTCCCTATGCAGGACAACATTTTTTAAGATACGCCATTAAAACTTTCTAGGGTCACATTCTACAGGGAAGCCAGGTCGACACATACCTTTTGAATTTAAGTTCAGCAATTTTCCCTTTCGCACTTTTTTGCCAATGGAGCCGATTCTTAACATTTGCTCTGCAAATCATCTAAAATCTAAGATGGTTGCTGAATTACATCACAGAAATCAAATCATACGCGTCAAACGCGGCTAAAATATTTTTTATTAAAAAAAAGAGCCTTTATATTTGATTTTTATTCCAACTTTTTAAAATTAATTTAGTCAACAAAAAAATGTGAATATTGTTACCCGTAATTTTGAAACGAATGAAATATTTTTAAAAAAAAGTGATTTTTTTCAAATAAAAACAAAATATGTAAATAAAAAAGTGCCAGTGGTTAATTTAATTATTTAAGTTTTTTTTTATATTTAATATTTCATACTTCAGAAAAGAAAATTAAAAAACAAAGCTTTTTTTTGTTAAATATTTTATGCAAGAAATTAACTGTCTGTAGTTCGTGTGGCATTAATGTAATTTTTACCTCTAAAATTAAATGTCTACATTTTTAAATAATCTTCGAAAATTTCTCAACTGAAAGCTTATTAGTTTTATATTTCTAATTTCAGTAAAACAAAATAAATAACTTTTATTTTTATGTTAAATTCATTTAGTCAACGAAAAATGTAAATATTTTCCCCTGTAATTCTGAAAAAAAAAACGCAATCTACTCCTCTCATTGGCATCTTCTCCTACTACTAAAATGTTCTGAGTTGCACGGGCAACGCCGGGCTATGATGCCAGTATATATATATATATATATACTTGTGTATTTAGGCTGCAAATTACCTTTTGAACATGTCAGATTAAATAGATTTCAAACAATATGTTTGCTTATTTTTAATAAATCCGTTCATACTAACGGATAATCTTTCGCGTATTAAAATCAAAAGATGTCAGAAATGAGCTGTAACTTTGACAGATGTTATTTTCATTCAGTTTTAAGATACCGTTGCACTTTCAATCTCTTTGCGAGTTCATCTTCAGGGGTGTAAGTTATGGTAACAAATGTAACCGAAAAACTGAGTTGCTAAAAATTCCTGTACATTTTTTCCTGCTTCAAATATAACGGTTGATAAATTGCTAGCATTCATTAGAACCTGAAAATTATCCAAAATGGATTTTTTTAATATGTTGTAATGTCATGGTCATGCACATGTTAAAGCATGAGCAAATTGTTCTTTTAACAACCTTTGTAGAAAATTACTACAGTATTCATAGCTGATTCTATTAATTGACAGCCTTAAGTGCTCTAATGAATATTGCCTCGAGAATCTGTAGTTTGCGTTTGTTATTTTCTTGATGTAGAATAGTTGTATTATCGATTATTCTTTTTTATATTATGAATGTAGACAGGAATGCTGTTTTAGATGTCTAGAAATAGAGTAATGGTCAGACAAATATAACGTAAGACGTTTAATTAATGTGGTTGTTGTAATTCCAATATATACATTTGTTTTTTTGTCGGAGATAAATTCTCCCAAAGAACATTTGAATTGATATATAATGTTGGTTTTATGTAACACATCAGTTGGTGGGGAGGAGCTATTACGAACTATCAAATCAGTAGTATTGTACATTTTATAAAATAATATTAGACTTAATTTTTTATTAGGATCAACGTTAGATATATTTGTACGAATGAGATTTTTTATTATTTTCTCATCCTGTTTGTAGTAATCGTGCATCTGGTTGCAATCGAAGAGTTTGATATGTTTAGGGTCTTTTGTAGAATTACCATATTTTGTTTAATGTGTTGTGGCGTCTGAAATATCGTTTTATTTCTTCATCTACAATATGGTTTGGGAAGTCATTATTAATGAGAGTCTGCTTAATATTTTGTGCTCGGTTAATTTAGTTGTGATTCCATTTGAATCCATTGCACTCACTTACGCGCAAATACCATTGGGAAAGGTATTAACCCGTCTCTTCCTTCCATTCATGGGTTAAATAGCAGAACAGATTGGGTTCTATAGCCTTGGTCGGCAACCAGTCTACCGCAGAAAGCAATGGCAACCTACTGCGGGATAATCTTCTGCCCAGTCAGACATGTCTCTTTCGAGACATGATCGCCCAAGCGTGTATCATGTATGGCACTTCACTGACTTATAAGTGCTATTTTGTGGTAGTTAGGGCATTCATTCTTATAGTTGAGAGTGCAAGAGTTTTTGCTGTTTGCTTTTTTGTATGGGGTAGAACTGGAGAGAAGAGACGGATTAATACCTTTCCCAAGGGTATTTGTGCTTAAGTGAATGCAATGGATTCAGCTGGAATTCGAACTCGGCTCCCCGATTTCTCGTTCTGAGCCGATATCCACTATCGAATTTAGTTATAATTAACTTTGTATGACTCTTGGGTTTGTATTGTTTGAAACATAAAATGTAATATTTAATGGGCATAGATAGATAGATAGATAGATAGATAGATAGATAGATAGATAGATAGATAGATAGATAGATGTCGAATATTCCTCAAATGTAAACAGTTCTAAAGTCTAAATAGAGGAACAGTTATCTGAATTCTACATATTAAGAATAATATTATGTACACTTGATAAACACGTCACATGAGCAATTTTGTCTGAATTAGAAAATTAATCTAGACACATCTCTCAATTCACCTTTAATTATAATTTTTTTAAAAATTACCCGAGAAAAATATATTTTGAAAAAAAAAAGAAAATTAATAAATAGACTGAAATATGATATGCACGTTATTGGATAGAAAAAAATGCCAAAGACATATTTTGCGAAGTAAATTTAATTTTATTTAATTTAAATTTCATTGGCTGTGATTTAAATGAAAATTTTACCATATTGTAAAATAAAAAGTTTCGGTTAAAGAGCTAAATGACTCATTTTGCATACGCCATCTGAATTAGTTTCTGAGGAAACACGTTTGCATCAGTGGAGAATTAGGTGTTCTTACGAAATCGATAATTTCATAAGAATCAATTATATAGTTTTGGCCATATCTTGTGCTGGATCGTTTAATAAAACTCATGCTAGTTTTTTATCATCAGCCTCTCTTCATTCATCTAACATATCAATCTACCTTCAAACACCCTAGTCTTCCCAGAGTCTAATCAATCAGATCACCTTCATTCATCCTATTCCACTAGAGTAACTTCACTCACCAAATCTACTTGTCTACCTTGAGTAATATAAATCTATCAGTCTGTCATAACTCACTGTAGTCTATCAGCTCTCCTTCATTCAAGTAATTTATTAGACTGCCTTCTCTTACCTTTGTCTAGCAGTTTGCCTTCAATCATACTAGTCTCTCCTCTTAACAATCAAACTACCTTATAATTAAAGGTGAAAATTATAATTAAAGGTGAATTGAGTGATGTGTCCAGATTAAATTTCTAATTCAGACAAAATTGCTCATGTGACGTGTTTATCAAGTGTACATAATATTATTCTTAATATGTAGAATTCAGATATCTGTTCCTCTATTTAGATTTTAGTACTGTTTAAATTTGAGGAATATTCGACATCTATCTATCTATCTATCTATCTATCTATCTATCTATCTATCTATCTATCTATCTACGCATGTTCATTATCTATCTATCTATCTATCTATCTAATCTTTCTACGCCTGTTCAGTATCTATCTATCTATCTATCTATCTATCTATCTATCTATCTATCTAATCTTTCTACGCCTGTTCATTATTTATCTATCTATCTATCTATCTATCTAATCTTTCTACGCCTGTTCATTATTTATCTATCTATCTATCTATCTATCTATCTATCTAATCTTTCTACGCCTGTTCATTATCTATCTATCTATCTATCTATCTATCTATCTATCTATCTATCTCAATCTTTCTATGCCTGTTCATTATCTATCTATCTATCTATCTATCTATCTATCTAATCTTTCTATGCCTGTTCATTATCTATCTATCTATCTATCTATCTATCTAATCTTTCTATGCCTGCTCATTATCTATCTATCTATCTATCTATCTATCTATCTATCTATCTATCTATCTAATCTTTCTATGCCTGTTCATTATCTATCTATCTATCTATCTATCTAATCTTTCTACGCCTGTTCATTATATATCTATCTATCTATCTATCTATCTATCTATCTAATCTTTCTACGCCTGTTCATTATCTATCTATCTATCTATCTATCTATCTATCTAATCTTCCTACGCCTGTTCATTATCTATCTATCTATCTATCTATCTATCTAATCTTTCTACGCCTGTTCATTATCTATCTATCTATCTATCTATCTATCTATCTATCTAATCTTTCTACGCCTGTTCATTATCTATCTATCTATCTATCTAATCTTTCTACGCCTGTTCATTATCTATCTATCTATCTATCTATCTAATCTTTCTGCCTGTTCATTATCTATCTATCTAATCTTTCTACGCCTGTTCATTATCTATCTATCTACTATCTATCTATCTATCTATCTATCTATCTATCTATCTACGCCTGTTCATTATCTATCTATCTATCTATCTATCTATCTATCTATCTATCTAATCTTTCTACGCCTGTTCATTATCTATCTATCTATCTATCTATCTATCTATCTACGCCTCGTTATCTATCTATCTATCTATCTATCTATCTATCTAATCTTTCTACGCCTGTTCATTATCTATCTATCTATCTATCTATCTATCTACGCCTGTTCATTATCTATCTATCTATCTATCTATCTATCTATCTATCTATCTATCTATCTATCTATCTATCTATCTATCTACGCCTGTTCATTATCTATCTATCTATCTATCTACGCCTGTTCATTATCTATCTATCTATCTATCTATCTATCTATCTATCTATCTATCTATCTATCTATCTATCTACGCCTGTTCATTATCTATCTATCTATCTATCTATCTATCTATCTATCTACGCCTGTTCATTATCTATCTATCTGTCTATCTATCTATCTATCTACGCCTGTTCATTATCTATCTATCTATCTATCTACGCCTGTTCATTATCTATCTATCTATCTATCTATCTATCTATCTATCTATCTATCTATCTATCTACGCCTGTTCATTATCTATCTATCTATCTATCTATCTATCTATCTATCTATTCTATCTATCTATCTATATATCTATCTATCTACGCCTGTTCATTATCTATCTATCTATCTATCTATCTATCTAATCTTTCTACGCCTGTTCATTATCTATCTATCTATCTATCTAATCTTTCTACGCCTGTTCATTATCTATCTATCTATCTATCTAATCTTTCTACGCCTGTTCATTATCTATCTATCTATCTATCTATCTAATCTTTCTACGCCTGTTCATTATCTATCTATCTATCTATCTATCTATCTATCTATCTATCTATCTATCTATCTACGCCTGTTCCATTATCTATCTATCTATCTATCTATCTATCTATCTATCTATCTATATATCTATCTATCTACGCCTGTTCATTATCTATCTATCTATCTAATCTTTCTACGCCTATTTATTTATCTATCTATCTATCTATCTAATCTTTCTACGCCTGTTCATTATCTATCTATCTATCTATCTAATCTTTCTCTGCCTGTTCATTATCTATCTATCTATCTATCTAATCTTTCTACGCCTGTTCATTATCTATCTATCTATCTATCTATCTATCTATCTATCTATCTATCTATCTAATCTTTCTACGCCTGTTCATTATCTATCTATCTATCTATCTATCTATCTATCTATCTATCTACGCCTGTTCACATTATCTATCTATCTATCTATCTATCTATCTATCTATCTATCTATCTATCTAATCTTTCTACGCCTGTTTCATTATCTATCTATCTATCTATCTATCTATCTATCTATCTATCTATCTATCTATCTATCTATCTATCTACGCCTGTTCATTATCTATCTATCTATCTATCTATCTATCTATCTATCTATCTATCTATCTATCTATCTATCTATATATTCATTATCTATCTATCTATCTATCTATCTATCTATCTATCTATCTATCTATCTATCTACACCTGTTCATTATCTATCTATCTATCTATCTATCTATCTATCTATCTATCTATCTATCTATCTATATATCTATCTATCTACGCCTGTTCATTATCTATCTATCTATCTATCTATCTATCTAATCTTTCTACGCCTGTTCATTATCTATCTACCTATCTATCTAATCTTTCTACGCCTGTTCATTATCTATCTATCTATCTATCTAATCTTTCTACGCCTGTTGTTATCTATCTATCTATCTATCTATCTATCTATCTATCTATCTATCTATCTATCTATCTACGCCTGTTCATTATCTATCTATCTATCTATCTATCTATCTATCTATCTAATCTTTCTACGCCTGTTCATTATCTATCTATCTATCTATCTATCTATCTATCTATCTATCTATCTATCTATCTATCTACGCCTGTTCATTATCTATCTATCTATCTGTCTATCTATCTATCTATCTATCTATCTATCTATCTATCTATCTATCTACGCCTGTTCATTATCTATCTATCTATCTATCTATCTATCTATCTATCTATCTATCTATCTATCTATCTACGCCTGTTCATTATCTATCTATCTATCTATCTATCTATCTATCTACGCCTGTTCATTATCTATCTATCTGTCTATCTATCTATCTATCTATCTACGCCTGTTCATTATCTATCTATCTATCTACGCCTGTTCATTATCTATCTATCTATCTATCTATCTATCTATCTATCTATCTACGCCTGTTCATTATCTATCTATCTATCTATCTATCTATCTACGCCTGTTCATTATCTATCTATCTATCTATCTATGTATCTATCTATCTATCTATCTATCTATCTAATCTTTCTACGCCTGTTCATTATCTATCTATCTATCTATCTATCTATCTATCTATCTATCTATCTATCTATCTATCTATCTATCTATCCCCATTAAACATTACATTTTATATTTCGAACAATACAAACCCAAGAGTCATTCAAAGTAAATTATAACTAAATTTCGTTTTGTACGGGGATCGGTCAAGAGATGAATGTTATTACGATATGTAGGATAAATATCGGTTGACCGTCGAATTGAAGAGATAAGAGCTTAGTGATCGCAGACTAATCGTCACGCGTGTTCTTTTCATACAGGAAGAAGCTGCCAGGCATGAACTCCCTCTTCACCAATAGACAAACAATAATGGTGGAAATTAATTTCCACATTTGTACGAGGCAGAAAAAAACTGCATTGCAACGTCGTATAAATCAGGGATGATTTAATCTCAAAACATTATCGCATCTAAAAATGAATAAAAAACTCAAAAATAAATTTAAAAATATACAGAAAAATACAGAAAATATTTTAACGACATTTTAAGTATCTCTCATTTTCTTTCTTCTTTAATCACGAGAAAAAACAAACTATGATTCATTATTTAAACATACAGAAAAAATACTCACATATTTTTGTTCATTTTTTTTGGATCTGATGTAAATTATAAAGTGCGAAACGATTAATTAAATCTATCTTCAATCAAATATTTTCTTTCAAAATTTGTACATACATGCACTACCGGCCACAATTATTCATTCTGAATTTTGACCTACAAAATGCAATGAACAAATACAACCATTTCAAGAGCATTATTTTGGTGCATTTCATTTTTAAAAAATATTAAATTTCCCTTTCGTGATCTTAATCATGTCTTTACCAAAGATCAGAAGTTTTTCCCGGCTCTTTCGGAGATTTTCAAAAGCCAACTGATATCAAGACTGGGTAGGATGTGTGAAGCCAGGAGGAAAGTCTAAACTGAGTGGAAGCAAGTTAATAGACTTGGTTGAGTGAAGAAATGCAATTAGACGGATGAGTAAATGAAGCTAAGCTTATAGAGATGTGATAGTGAAGGCAGGTTGAAAAATTAGTGTCAGTGGAGGTAGACAAATAAACGAGGGTGAGAAAAATTAGGCTAATACTGAAGGATGATTTAAAGTAGGGAAATAAAAATTGGTAGAAACAAAAAATTTAGTACCTAGAAAGATTGTGTCTTTTCACCGGATTTGTTCAACCTATACAGCGAGAATATTTTGAGGACCCTAGATGACACGCCAGGATTTGTTATTGGAGGCCACAACCTGAACAACATAAGATATGCGGACGATAGAGTGCTGATTGCGGACACGGAAAGGAAACTACAAGACCTCATACAGAAAGTAGCAGTGGAGAGTGACAAGAAGTGACTACAAATAAACTTTAAGAAAACTGAGTGCATGGTCATCAGCAAAAGATACAACCCAAAATGCAAAATACAGGTGGGGGATAACAGAATCAAACAAGTCCAAGAATTTAAGTATCTAGGAAGTGTTCTAACAGGAGATGGAAAGTGCGACACGGAGATCCGAAGGCGAATTGGCATGGCAAAGGATGCGTTCCAGAAGATGAGCAAAATACTAACACACAGGAAAATCTCAATAGAAACGAAGAAAAGAGTGCTAGACTGCTACGTAATGTCAGTTCTTCAATACGGCTGTGAATGCTGGACAATATCATCGAAAATGAGGACAAAACTGGAAGCGGCCGAAATGTTCTTCTACAGAAGGATGCTACGGATATCGTGGACTGAGCATACAAGCAACGACGAGGTGTTAGAAAGAATGGCAACAAAAGGAAATTGATGCTGAGCATCAGGAAGAGACAACTGAAGTTCCAGGGACATGCAATGAGGAAGGAGAGCCTGGAGAACCTGATACTGACTGGTCAGATATAAGGAAGGAGAGACAGAGGAAGGCAACGGATAACATATTTGCAGGGATACTTATAGAATCCAAAACGGCTGAACCGATTTTCTTGAAAATTTACACAGTTCTATTATAAGCGTCTGCGACTGTTCTTAGCTAGGTTTTGGGTCGAGATACCCCTGATAAATATCGAAAATCGATAATCGAAAATGTCGGGTTATAGAAGGAGTGGTTCGATTTTAATCAAATTTGATACACTCATAGACAAAGACATAAGAAACGATATTCAGGAGTTTCAAGTTTGCAGTTCTATCCTTGGATGACTTATTTGACTCTGATATTGGAAATCGATATCCCGATATCCTACTGGGTCTGATCAAAATCAGTTTTTCAGCCCTTTTATTTTACTTTTTGCTTCAGGCTTGGCTCTAAGTAGGTATAATTCTAGTTCTTAGTCTCAGCCATGATACCATTTACTCAGAGGACATATTTAGCCTGCAAAATTCAGTTTACGACGAAAAAAACTTATTTGATATCGATACCAGATAATCAAAATTTGACTTACATCCATTCATTTTTCTTTCAGTCTACGGTTTCGCTTTAACTGGAAGCAACTATTGCTTTTTAGTCTTTCGTGCCAACGTCCAAAGAGTCAGAACTCCATGACCATGGATTAGTTTTAAATCTTTCATTACACCCGAGCAACGGCGGGCTATACTGCTAGTGTGTATATATATATATATATATATATATATATATATATATATATATTAGTCATCTTCATACAAGCCTGCTTCGCAGCTCATCAGTGTGGCTAGACACAACCACTTGCTTCTGACCGGGATCGAAACTCGACCGATCTAGTGTCAGTCGGAGTCGCTACTCCCTAAGACATCGACCTGTTGTATATGGACGGATAGATTTGCCTCGCAAACCTTAGATTTGGGATGCTAAAAGTAACATCAATCGGCAATACTATTTTATATTATTTCTCTTTACTATATCATTTTATATTTACACATCGTAATTCAATTGCCTGCCTTCCTAAAAAATGTCTCTTAGCCTGATTTCGTTCAGGCTAGACCCTCAGCTTACATTCCTAATTTCCTGTATTTTCTTCTTTTTCTATGTGCCATGTCCCTTCAGTACATAGGCGATCATGACTTTCCACGTCTCCCTATCCCTGGTGGCTCTTAGTACCCCCTCTCTTTTAACACTATGCAATCCTCGTTCCGTCATCCACATTATTACGTCCTTCAAGTATGTTATCCGCTGCTTTCCCCCTTGTCTCTTTTCCCCTCTATCTGGCCTGTTAGTATCAGTTTCTCCAAGCCTTCATTCCTCATTGCATGTCACAGGAACTTCAGCTTTCTCTTCTGTATGCTCAGTATAATTTTCTTTTTTGTTTCCATCATTTCTAAGACCTCATCATTGCTAACATGCTCGATTCATGATATTCGCCACATTCTTCTATAGAACAACATTTGAGTTGCTTCAAGTTTTCCTTCTTGTCCAGCATCTACTGCCATATTAAAGAACCGATATCACATAGTAATCTAGTACTCTCTTCATTTTTTAACGAAATTGTCCTGTTTCTTAAAACTTTACTGAACTTCTGGAATGCTTCCTTCGCCATGCCAATTCGTCTTCGGATTTCTGTGTCACACTTTCCGTTTTCTGTTATAACACTTCTCAGGTATTTAAATTTTTGTACCTACTTGATTCTAGTATTCCCCATCTGTATTTGGCATTTGGGGCTGCCCTTTTTGCTGATGACCATGCAATTGTTTTTTTTTTGCTGTTTATTTTGTATCATCTGCGTACCTTACGTTGTTTAAATTTTGGCCTTCAATGAAAATCCAGGCATAACTTACAGTGTCCTCAAAATATTATCGCTGTACAAGTTGAACAGATCCGGTGAAAAGACACATCCTTGTCCTTTCTATCTTTGTATATCTGCTGAATTTGTTACCTCTCCGTATACAAACGGTTGGCTGACAGTAAAGGTTCTTGATTACTCTTAAGTCTTTCCCAAATATGTCAAGGCTGCTGAGCATCTCCATCAATTCTTTATTGCGTGTTTTGTCAAACGCCTTCGCATAATCAATATTGCTCCTTCAGAGAGCAACCTAATCATAAATATGGCATTCCTTGTCTCAGTGTCTTTGACGAAACCGCACTATTCTTGTCCTATTTCTGGCCTGATTCTGCTTCTCGCTCTATTCATCAGTTTTGTTATATGGCTCATTAAACTGATGATTCTCTGGAGTTCGCACTTGGTATCACACCAATCTGCATTCATTCAGCCTAAACTAAAAGTGTACATTCAAACACTATAATGAAGCGGTCTACCTTCACTCACCCAAATACACACACACACACACACGCATATAGATATATATATATAGTTATCCGCAGACAGATGTGTTTCATTGAATCACAGATCATCAGTACGTTTAGACATCCTGTTGCTTTTAGCCAAGATTGAAACCCGGCCGAATTGATATCAGTCGGCGATTCTACCTGTAACTATTATAAGCTATGGTCGCTCGGTAGAAGAAGGCAGACTTCTAGATTGTGATATACCATGTAAACACACATCAGTGTATATATATATATATATATATATACGTGTGTGTGTGTGTGTGTGTGTGTGTGTGAGAAAACTAGACGAATTTCTTTATGCCAAGGCGTTTCTTTTCTTTGATAAAATTTATCAATGTAAGTGTAGACATTTTCTTTCGGCATTTTCTATATATACACAAAGGAAGCTTAGAGAAAGGTAACGTCAACTTTTTAAAAATATTAAATTAGATAAACATTCTAAATCTACCCGAGTACATGAATAGTAAACTATGGATGATCTTAAGTGATGTATTTTTCCTATTGAAGGAAACTCTAATAATGTAGTTTTTCTTGGAGACATTCATTTTGCCATTTTATGATAAAATTAATGTTTGTAATTTTAATTATTTTTGCACACATATTTATGTATATACATGTGTGTGTGTGTGTATATATATATATATGTATATATATATATACATACACATATATATATATATATATATATATATATATATATATATACCCATACATGTACATACGTTTTATATATAACGTCCGATAGTTTCTTATTATTTTTCATATTTTTCGTATTAGCTTTTTACAAAATTAATGTTGAAATTAATCAAAATCGAGCCTTGAGCATCTCTGCACCTCTGCCATCGATCGAGGAGATTATTTATTCCTTGTTGATAAAAAGTTATTTGCAATGATACAACGAACTCTTTGAATGCTGATTCCACCTCTAATTTAGACCGAAACGTTTTAACATTCAACAATGTGCTTAAGTGCTTAAAAATGATAATCTGCTATCATAACCGAGCTACTTTTTTTCGGTCAAGAACGCCTGGGCGGATTGCAGGAGCACCCGACCAGATATGGCAGCATTATTCAATGCACAGACGGATGGTAGATTTGTATTTGTGCAGGATGGTTTCAGACGGGAAAATCTGCCTGGCCCTACACAGAGAATCGACTTTCTTAGCAGCGGATTTAGCTATGGATTCCATATATTCATTCCACTTGATGTCTGTTGTGAGAGTTAACCCGATTTCATCTTTCGGTTTTAATCGAATATTAATATTATTATTACCATTAATAAATTCTAAAATTTCTCATAATACGAAACATTATTTTTCTTACTTTTATTTATTTTGGGTAAGTTTACAGCTTAAAATACAAAATATAATGCAAACATAAATACATACACAGTCAAAGGCTGCACAATAAACTTGGTCGTACCCTAAGCCTTCTGATTATACTTCAATATCTGGGATAAGTAGAGGCTGTAAATATAACGTTATAACAACCTTTCATGTTATATATATTTACATTAACGTATTTGATATTGTGAGATTTCATTATATAACTATAGGTTTGTTTTTTATATTGTAAGTAAATCAATATATAAAAATAGTTAATGGTATTTATTTTTTAGAATAATTACGGATCTAAAAGGATTTTGACAGTGATAACAAAGTAATAAACAAAAGAAAATTAATTGGAAACCTTAGCAAAATGAATGGGCGAGAAAAGAATTATCATGGAGATGTCACTAAAAGGGATTACAAAAAGGAAAATTAAATGAGTAGCAAGAGAAAAGAAAGAAAATATATGAAGATAATTCTGTGAATACAACCCGGGAATAAAAGGATTATAAGATAATTCGATAAGTACACGAAAACAACTTAACGAAGACATATCCCAAAACATATAAGTTAGCTATAGACGTCCATAAAAAACATATTTATCTCTATTGATATTTAATGATAAAAGCAGCTTTTTTATTTAATATTATGAGTAAAAAGAACTATAGGTCGTGTCAGATCCGGAGATAAAGTTAACATAGATGCAAATTATTCTTTGCTTGAACGTAATGCATTTTATGATACAGACGTAAATTATAAAGCTCGGTTTCTGAGATAATGTTTTTTTTATATTCTGGAATGATTACTTATATATACCTTGAAAAATTAAAAAAGACAAATTATTGAAATAATCTCTAGTTCATCTGGGTATAATTTACAGTGTTTTTTACCATTTACACGACCCGGGAGACACTAGATATATAGGGTTACAGAGTAAGAAGCCCAGTTTATACAGATATGTGGAAAAAATGACGATTGACTTTAAACTTGAACAGGATAAAATTGTAGTGTTGGATAAACATTCTCCTGATTGTCAGTTCCAGTTGGCACCCGCATTCGTTTCTCCCCACGTCGTTTTGGCCCGCGAGGAGGGCGAGGGACGGCTCCGTATTCGGGAGAGTCAACCCGTTCCACCCGTTCCGAGTTTGAGAGTAGGTCGGCGCCACTAATCGTTCGCTTTACCGCACGAAATTGCGACGATCAAGCACCAGCTATCCCGAGGAAAACTTCGGAGGGAACCAGCTACTAGACAGCTCGATTGGTCTTTCGCCTCTACACCCGGTTCCGACGATCGATTTGGTGGGAATTCTTTTTTTTCTTCTTTTATGTGCTATGCTCTTTCAGGAGGGAGGCGACCATGGCTTTCCACATCTCCCTGTCCCTGGTGGCACTTAGCACACTTTCTCCTCTTACTCCACGCAACCCTCGTTCCGTCACCCACCTGATTACGTTCTTTAAATATGTTATCCGTTGCTTTCCCTGTTTCTTTTCCCCTCAATCTGGCCTGTTAGTAATAGGTTCTCCAAGCCCACCTTCCTTATCGCATGTCTCAGGAACTTTAGTTGTCTCTTCCTGATGCTCAGTATTAATTTCCTTTTCGTCTCCATCCTTTCCAAAACCCCGTCATTGGTCACATGCTCGGTTCAAGATATCCGCGGCATCCTTCTGTAGAACCACATTTCAGCTGCTTCAAGTTTTTCTTTCATCTTCAAAGATATTGTCCGAAATTCACTGCCATATTGAAGAATCGACATCACATAGCAATTCAATATTCTCCTCTTTGTTTCTAGTAAAATTATCCTGCTTCTTATTACTTTACTGAACTTCTGGAATGCTTCTTTCGCCATGCCAATTTGCTTTCACTTCTCTGTGTCGCACTTTCGGTCTTATGTTAGAACACTTCCTACGTGTTTAGATTTTTGTACTTGCTTGATTCTAGTATCCCCGACCTGTATTTGGCATATTGGGCTGTCATTTTTACTGATGACCATGCATTCGGTTTCCTTGCAGTTTATTTGTAGTTTTTTCTTGTCACTGTCTTCAGCTACCTTCTGTAGGCGGTCTTGTAGTTTTCTTTATGTGCCTGCTATCAACACTGTACCATCTGCGTACCTTTAAATTGTGGCCTCCGATGTTGAATCTTCGTTTAACTTCTAGGGTCCTCAGAATAGTCACGCGGTATATGTTGAATTGAACTTGCATTTCTTAAATTAAATACAAAGAGAATGAGGAGGATTTACTAAAATGCACGTGGCATGGCGGCACCTAGACGTAAAGGTTATTAATGAAGGAAGTAAGGAATATAGTTCATCAGAATATTTTCCATGTAAATAGCGATAGAGGCTTGTCACGCTTTTGCGATTTGTCAATAACAAAGACGATGAAACCATCTGGACTGGCAAGATTGAAAAGTGATTTGCTGACCATATATGTTATCCCTATTTTCGACCTAATCTGGTTCTTGTAACGCTGAAAGATAACAGGATATGTCATGGATTTACTCGGCTGATAGAGCAAACCAACAATTTGTCTAGCATCTTTAGCAACGGATTGTATGTACGAGGTTAACTTGAGATATGGGTTGAGTTTATTTCCGAAGAGGCACTCAAGTTACGGGGTATCCCTGAAAAATATCTGTTTGACTTGATTATTTAATAAAACAAAAAACTTTATTAAAAATAATTCTAATAAATATTGGACATGTCATGGATTTACTCAGCCGATAGAGCGAACCAACAATTTGTCTAGCATCTATAGCAACAGATTGTGTATACAAGGTTACCTTGAGTTATGGGTTGAGTTTAGGTCTGAAGATGCACTAAAGTTACTGTACATCTCTGAAAAAAAAAAGGATAATTTCTCTTGATTGTTTAATAAAGCAAAAAACTTTATTAAAAATAAGTATAATAAATATACTTAGTTGTACTGGCATACATTATAGGCGGGTTTAACCGGATTTTTCCCTAGAATTTTCATGGAACTTTTGGTACCACAAGCAACCTCGAATTGCATGCAGTGAGGACATTTTCTTGTAGTAGGATACAAATTGTTACTATGGTAAACTGGATTCTAACCAAGACTACAGTACCTATTCTGCTATGCTAGTTTCCCATAGCTGTGGAGAAACAGAAGACAAATTCATACTTTTTCCAAAGAATGTAATGAATACTGCAGCCATATCTGGTCGAGTGCCCCTACTATCCACCTAGAGGTCCTTGACAAAATCCAACGAAGAATCTGTAATGTGATCGATCCCAACTTAGCATCCGCCCGGGCATTGAATGCTGCAGCCATATCCGGTCGAGTGCCCCTACTATCCACCTAGGGGTCCTTGACAAAATCCAACGAAGAATCTGTAATATGATCGATCCCGACTTGGCAGCTCAGATACAGTCACTTTCTCACCGGCGCAATGTGGCCTTCCTGTGTCTCTTCTACAAATACTTTCACGGCTTCTGCTCCGATGAAATTAGCTCACTGGTGCCCCCGATCTACGAATTTACTCGATCCACAGTAGTAGCAACTAGGTCCCACCCTTTTACTGTGAAACGAATAAAATATAAACGCAAATTCTACTCTATCAGTCTCTTTCCTCGCACTTCCCGCCCCTGGAATACCTTTCGGTTTAATTGTTTCACCGACAGTTACATTTTCCAAGAATTTAAATGTAAAGTCGTCATCTCCTATCTCACTAACTTGCATCCTATGTCTCTCGCATGCTCCTTTCTCAGTCCACTCCACTTTCATCACTATTCTCATCCTTCTCTTAGCCACTTCCTGACACCTCCTATAACCTGTCACTCTTTCTCATAATTTTGTTTCTATGTAACCCCCTGCAAAACAGTGGTAGTAAAATGCTTCGCTTGGGGCGACACGATTATAAAAAAAAATTCTATACTATTATAATATGGATACAAAATGGGGTATCAATTCTACATTTCAACCAATATATAAACAGATCCCTCACTTTATGGCCACATTCAACTTCTCTCTCTCTCATACTCCTTTCTTCGTCCACTCCACTCTCATCAGTATTCTCATCCTTAACCACTTCCTGACACCTCCTATAACCTGTCACTCTTTCTCATGACTTTTTTCTATGTAACCCCCCTGCAAAACAGTGGCAGTAAAATGCCTTGCTTGGGGCGATATGATTATAAAAAAATATGAGGAAAGATGAATAAAAGATTCTGATACTCACAGGTAAGATAGAGGGAAAAAGATAATAAGCAAATATCTCTGGCTGAGAACTGATGGGATCAAGAATGTTCGTTAATGAAAATACAAAAACAACATAGATATCCTGCTATCCACCTCGGGGTCCTTGACAGCAGAGGTTCCTGGGACATATAATGAGGCACTCATTATATGTAATATAATAGCTATTCCAATAATAAAAAAATAAACAAAAATATATTATAGTCCTTGACAAAATCGTACGGAAAATCTATAATGTGATCGATCCCGACTTACACTTTCTCACCGATGCAATGTGGCTTCCTTGTGCCTCTTCTACAAATACTTTCACGACTTCGGCTCCGATGAATTTAGCTCCCTGGTAAACCGCCATGTATGAAATTACTCGAGCAACAAGATTAGGCAACTAGCTGCCACCCTTTTACCGTGAAACCAATAAAATTTAAACGCAAATTCTACTCTCAGTCTCTTTTCTCTCAAATCTCGTCTGTGGAATTCCCTTCCGTTTATTTGCTTTCCCGACGGCTACAATCTCCAAGAATTTAAATGAAAAGTCAATATTCATATCCTATCACAGTAACCTGCATCCTCTCTCTCATGCTCCTTTCTACTCCACTACTATCAGTATTCTCATCCTTTTCGTACCCACTTTCTGACACCCTCTATAACCTGTCACTCATAACTTCCTTTGTAACCTCCTGCACAACAATGGCAGTAAAATGCCTTCTTTTGGGCGAAATGATTATATAAAAAAACATATAGATTTCTGGCAACCCCGCCATTAAATTGAGCGAATACAATGTGCGGTAAAATTGGATGTGTGGGAGATGCAATAGATAATACCAGGGAATTATTAAACAGTGAGTAGAGTTTAAAATCCACTTGTTCGTGTTCGTTATACTTATTTAGTTGAAAATCATCTTGGTAAAACTATTGGTAACACTTGTATCCAAAAACCATTAGTATCAACATAAATAAAATAAAATAAAATAGAATGAAAATAGATTTATATTTCAGCATTAAATATGCAGGTCGATAATCTGCTAAACCAAAATAATCAAACAAAAGTATATTAAGTAAGCGTTCCTGATGAGTTACTAGCTGAACACCTTAGTGAATCGGCATCTTAGAAAATATATTTTCCACTGTGGGTTGAGGTGACACGAGGTCGATTTAATGGAGAGAATCTGAGCGAGGACACTTTGGAAAAGAACAACTAGATACTATATTATTCCATATTAAATTTAATTTTATTATGTGTCATTGTTCTTCTTGTTACTTGTTTTTTTTATTGCTTTGTGTTTACGCGACGCTTTCCGATGACCAATCTATGAAAAGGTTGACAAGATAATTTCATACTCAGTGGATTATATTATAGTAGCATCATAGCCCGGCGTTGCCCAGGCATCTCAGAACATTTTAGTAATAGGACTCGGTTATATAAAAAATAATTATATAAAAACATGTTGTTTCAAATTTGTTAAACAATTCTATTAAAAAAATCTTTTTGTTTTGTTTTGCGTAAACATGATTTAATGTTTTGTGTGACATTGTAAACAACATTGCATTTGTTTTTGTTTCAAAATTACGGAGAAAAATATTTACAATTTTTGTTGACTAAATGAGTTTAACATAAAAAAAATATTTATTTGTTTTACTGAAATTAGAAATATAAAAACTCAATTCAGATTTTTTTTAGAAATGTCTTTTGTTTCAAAATAACGGGGGAAAATATTTACATATTTTTGTTGACCAAATGAATTTTTAAAACGTTGGAATTTAAATAATACATAAAGGCTCATTTTTGTTTTTTTATTTTTATTTTTTTCAGTCGCGTTTGACACGTGTGATCTGATTTCTGTGACATAAACTAGCAACCCATTTTATATCTTGGATGTTTTACTGAGCAAATGTAACAATCTGCACCATTAGCCAAAAAGTGCGAAAGGGGAAATTGCTGAACTTAAAACTCAAAAAGTACGTGTCGACCTGGCTTCCCTGTAGATATGTGTCCCTAAAAAGTTTGGACGGCGTAGCTTAAAAAATGTAGGCGTGCATAGGGAACAGTCACACCTAGATTCACAGATTGCCTTTTATATATATATATAGATTATATGATTTCAACTTTATTATCTTCTGGGCATATAATTTCAATTTCAGTAATACAAAGTAATGTAGACATGGATGTTTTCGTTGGTTAATAAACAATGGCTCGGGATTTTAAATTTGTTAGTTTAGTTTCTATTCCAGTATAATTCTTTATATTAACTTACTTGCAAATACCAGAAGAAAAGGTATGAACACATCTCTTCTCTCAGTAGGTTTAGGTTAATTAGCAAGAAATTGTCTCACAAAATCATTATCACCTGAGAAAAAAAAATTAGGTACAATATAAAAATATTTTCTGCAAAGTATTCCTAAGTCGTAAAAGCGAATCAGTCAATATTATAATGAAGTGATTTTCATCAAAGAAAGGGTACTCATTGAAATCTATACTGATATATAATTATATACATTAAATTTATTTGCCAACACTTAAACTGATATCATGGCCATTGGATACCAAGGCTTCTCGATAGCATGGCTTATGTTTAAGATGGAATATATCTATTTATTTATTTATTTTGCATTCCAGCGCTTCTAAAGTTACTCGTGTTTTTCTGTCTTGCCTTAAATTCTAGGAAGTCATATCAGACCAATTATGAAGCATTGTTGCCATATGTGGGCTGATGCTTCCGAATCTTCGTCTGTACGACATGGTAGAGGTCAAAATCGTTTACGGGGTCTTGCGAAATATTGTTATCAACAGACGCAATATCGCAAAACTTATTCTTTAAAAGAACTATTATTTCGTGTCACAAATGTCACCTCTTACAAATCCAACAACATCTCCCAAACACCAATAATCAGAAAGATGTTCTCATCAGAAAAATTCATTTCCACCAAGAACCGCA
The DNA here is from genome assembly GCA_037127315.1 of Ascarosepion bandense. NCBI lineage: Eukaryota > Metazoa > Mollusca > Cephalopoda > Sepiida > Sepiidae > Ascarosepion > Ascarosepion bandense. The sequence continues at coordinate 2,009,849 of JBBBDQ010000754.1, read as the reverse complement.
AATTTTGACTATAATGCAGACCCAAACACAACAAACCAGAGATTTTCGAATGCTGGGTCACCCGTTATTACTCCTCCATATTCTCATAAACTTCATCCCCTAAACATTCATTCTGTTCATATAACATATTTGAGTGTCTCTTAAGTTTTGTATGTGGAAAAAATTGCTATCGTCCTTTGAATGTTGTAGAGTCTACAAGCCATTTAAGAACAAGATTACGTGACGAAGACCTGGATGGTACTTTGCTTCTGTCATCAGCAAATATTGCAACTGATGTAGAGAAGTTATCGCAGAATAAGGAAAATCAAGGGTCTCATTAAATCACTTACCGTTTCTAATTGTATTTCTTACGTAGCAAGAAATCTTTTTTTGTAGGTTGTGATAGCTGTTTGGCCCTCATTCATGACTCTATACAGCTTTTCGGCCCTCACTCCAGAAAAGGTTACCCGACCCCTGTTGTAGAGTAACGCTACAGAATGACAAAAGACTGTACCAAGTGTCGAGAAACAGAAACTACATCACTTGAGAAAATTAAGCAGCAGACAGAACTAAAATTGACTTCACATGAAATTAGATGATATATTCTAAACTTATTTATAAAAGGAACTGTGTGTCTGTGTGTGTGTCCATTACCTACAGAAACGGCTGAAACGAAACGAAACGGCTCCGAAACGGCTGAACCGGTTTTCTTGAATATTTTCACAGTTGTACTACAAGCGTCTGCGAGTGTTCTTAGCTCGGTTTTGTGTTGAGGTACTAACGATAAATATCGATAATCGAAAAAATCGGGTTATAGAAAGAGTGGTCCGATTTTAATCAAATTTGATACACTCATAGAAAAAGACATAATAAACGATATTCAGAAGTTTCAAGGTTGCAGTTCTTACAAGAGTGCAGAAAATAGATAATATGTATATATATAAAAGGCAATATGTTTGTGCGTGTGTCTGTTCATCTGCATGTATCTGTATTATTCTCAGACCTTTTATTTTAGTTTTTGCTTCAGGCTTGGCTCTAAGTAGGTATAATTGTAGTTCTTAGTCTCAGCCATGATACCATTTACTCACAGGGCTTATTTAGCCTTCAAAATTCAGTTTACGACGAAAAAAAACTTGATATCGATACCAGGAAATCAAAATTTGGCTTGCATCCATTCATTTTTCTTTCAGTCTACGGTTTGGCTTTAACTGGAAACAACTATTGCTTTTTAGTCTTTCGTGCCAACGTCCAAAGAGTCCAGGATCATGGATTAGTTTTAAAGCTTTCATTACACCCGAGCAACGCCGGGCTATACTGCTAGAAATCACATAATCAATATGTTGACTTTTGACACAATTTCAAACAAAAGGCGAGGAAGGGAACTTGAACAGTACTGGAAAAAGCTATAAAAATTAGTGAAGTTGAGAAATAAATTTTCATGAGAATTTAGGAGAATTATTTTATAAATTTTAACTGACAGTGGTACTAGCACTTTTAAAAAAGTTATTATTACGATTACTATAATTAAAACAAAGTTTTACATAAAATTACACTTAGAAAAAATACCGGGAATATCTACCCGATTCTGACTATATATATATATATATATTTTTAATCGTATCACCCCGAGCAAGGCGGTAACGTCACAGATGTGCAGGGGGCTAAGTAAGAGTGAAAGTATTGGGAAAGAGAAAGCCGGAAACCACATCCTAAACAGGGAACAAGGGATGAGCCTCTAAACCTGTTCAATAGACGAGGGTGGAGTGTGAACCGGGCGATAGTTTACTCTATCTACTCCAATTGGAAAAAAGAAAAAAAAGAAAAGAGTGAAAAGGTTGGAAGAGAGAAAGCCGGAAGCCACATCCTAAACAGGGAACAAGGGATGAGCCTCTACACCTGTTTAATAGATGAGGGTGGAGTGTGAACCGGGCGATAGTTTAGTTTATCTACTCCAATTGAAAAAATAAAAAATAAAAAAACAGTGAGATGATTGGAAAAAAGAAAGCCGGTAACCACATCCTAAACAGGGAAAAAGCGATGAGCCTCTACACCTGTTCAATAGACATGGGTGGAGTGTGAACCGGGAGATAATTTACTCCAATTGAAAAAAAAAAGAAAAAAGAAAAAGAAAACAGTGAAAGATTGGAAAAAAGAAAGCCGGAAACCACATCCTAAACAGGGAACAAGGGATGAGCCTCTACACCTGTGAAACGGGCGATAGTTTAGATAAGTTCATTAAGATAAGTTCATTTGTATACGGCTGTTGACTTATATATATGAAAGTATGTGCATTTTGGTGCAGTGATATCGATTCGGAAAGACAAATCGGGGTGCCGAGATCGAATTCCAGTTGAAATCCTTGCATTCACTTACGCACAATTGCCCTTGGAAAAGGTAGTAAACCGTATTTTCCCTCCAGTTGTGGGTTAAATAATAAAACAGATTAGGTTGTATAGCCGTGACTGGCAACCAGACTACCGCAGAAAGCAATGGCAAACTACTGCGGGATAATCTTCTGCGCAGTCATTAATGTCGCTTTCGAGACTTGATCGCCCAAAATGTGTATGGCACGTAACTGACTGACATATAGATGTCTCCAAGCACTAACATCATTTTATATTTTAATAACATGGCCTATTGTCACTCAATTTTTTTTACAAAAATATCTATAAACGAACTAAGTTGACCGTGCGGACTTATCTTAATGAGAAGATGGATCGGTCTTGCCCGTGAGAATGATAAAAAACTGTTGTAATGGCTACCACGTTCCCTTTATTTGATACATTGTGATTTTTTTTCTATGGATATATGTGAACGAAGAGGTCTTTACCACATATTCTTACAAGCCTAGATAAAGTTAGGACACTGACGAATGCTACAGAAATCATGCTACAGCGTATTTAGCAGAAGTTGAACTTCCGACTAAAGGTGTGTCCTGTCACATTTAGCGCGCATATTAAAATTTATAAAGAATTTTTAAATCGGTTATAAAAATTACATCCCTTTGTATACCACATTCAAATTCTGAAGAATAAATCTATTGTTGTTTGATATGAACCGTATTTAATTTCATTTACTTTTTATATGTAGTTACTCAAATATTCACGTTTTAAATTATGACAATTTCTGGACACCCTGTTATACACCGATATTGCCAATGTTTCAAAGAATGTACACTACCGGCCATAATTACTAGGCTACCCCAGTTTTTTAAAAGAAATTATGTATTTCATACTATTTTTAAATGGGTAATTCTAAATGAAAATAAAATGGTTATTTTATTATTATTACTTTTCAAATTTTACAAGCCAAGAAAGCAATAAGATTTTATTTTATCATCTGTGTATTGTTTAACACCTCGACGATAAAACAAACCCAAACTAATTTTTTTCTATTGAGCGATTATCCTCTTAAATGATGAGTAATATTAGCTCACAATAGATGAATGATGAACTCGTCCGAATCACGCTAAATATTACCTCACAATGGCTGAATGATGAACTCGTCCGAATCACCCTAAATTTTCTTTATTCTTTCATTGATGAAACTTCAATATAGGTAATTATTAAATATTTTTAAATTCATTTGATGCATATGTTATTGTGCAGTATTAACAAAAGTACCATTCTATTTTCTTTTACAATTATTCACTTGGCAATAAATACTAAAAAATTGTATGAAATACATATTTTTTAACACTGGGGTTGTCTAATAATTATGACCGGTAGAGTACATGAAATGTTCCTATCGTAGTCGTTATGGCGGAGTGTGGCTACTTTTGTCGAGACTACTGTAAATATCATAATCTGTGCGCACATATTTTGTCGAATCTGTTTACTTGCTAACGAAACGTCTCCGAAATGAAATCACTTATCCCACTTCGTTCAATTAGTCACTATTGTTCTGGAACAGTCTCCGTGAATTTTTCTTACACTGCCACTTCCCATTAACGACGTATTCGGCAGCCATTGTGAGCCAATATTACACATCATTTTTAATATTAATAATACTATCATCTTTTCGCTTTTGTCTTCTATGTTCATTAAAAAATGTTTCTAATAGATTCGCAGTGATCTTGTCAGACATCAGACGGTCACAGCGCATTTCCAATCGACACTCCTTTGTAAGTACGGCCTTGTCAATTTTGGCCATTGCAAAGGAACTGGCATTTGAGCAGACGATAGCAAATGTCGACAATATACAACATCGTTTTTTTTTAAGTCACGTTTCCATTTATTTTTAAAGTATCACTTTCATGATTTTCCATTATTCTGCGTAGTTCGTTTCGCCTCCCTTTCTTCAAAATATGGCATTTAGTGACGAAGAGGCCAGAATCCTGTTCATATTTTCAAACGTCTGACACTAAAAATACAGAAAAGTCTTGCAGTCGGTTTGTAAAAAATAACTTAGCAGTTTTGACATAAAATAAGCGGATAATCGCTCAATAGAAAAATTTTAGTTTGGGTTTGTTGTATCGTCGAGGTGTTAAACAATACACAGATGATAAAATAATATCTTATTCAGTAGCTACACTACAATGGTCCGTAGTAGATTGCAGCAATTTGGGTGGTTGAGAGAGCAAGTAACACGTAGGTTAACAGTAGTCCCCAGCTCACACTAACCAATTCCAATATTTATTTGCATAAAAATACAAATTATGGCACAAGGCCAAAAGTGGGTTAGAGTGTGGTACTCACTTAACTATCCTATACCTAGCTAAACACTATCACGATCCAATCACAGATTACAATTTACACATTCACCACAAGAACCCATCCATCAGCTCCCAATACTTCATACACCACAATACCACAAATTTACAAGGGGCACTTAAAAAAGGGGGAAACCCATGACAATAAAAATGTATTTATATATAATACATAATTTAAAACATTTAATGAAAGATGAAATGATGGGAGGGGGATGAACCCCAAAACAAACTATCAATACAACAATTTTTTTTTAAAACGAAATAAAAAACAACATTTGTAAGACCCGTCCATCGCAGAAAAAGTGTGGCCGCTGTATTCCGCCAAACGGCGAAATCAATAAGCACACTATCAAAGGAAATGTTGGGGAGGTAAAATAATTAATGGAATAGGAAAATGAAAGGCTGAACCAGCCGAGATAAAACGAGGCCAAATCACACTGGGAAGGTTAGGAATCTAGACTTGGATCATAACAAAAGAGAAAGCCGGGTACAGGCTAGGAACACATTCATTCACATTAACTAGGTACACAAAAGAAAGCTACGTTAACCGGGGGGGGGGTCTAAAGGAATCCACCCGGATGTAACCAGCAGATCTAAAAGAGAAAATCAAGGCTAGCCCCGTTCACGCGAACCAGGCTCGCCACATTTACCCATCTTTTGCTGAAGTTTGTCGAAGTCAAAAGTTTCCAATCAGTTCTAATCCTTACTTTGAGCATCAGCTCAAAATATCGGATTAGAGCGTGATGTGAAAAACGCAAGACTTCCTCCGTTCGCGTCGTCCAGATCACCATTCGTGCCATGGATCGCAGCGACAAAAACACCATACGCTTCATCCCAGAAAACGGGGGTGACACATTGTCGCAGGCAAATGCACGATCAATGAGCACAAGACTTCGCGGCGCGATACGATCAGTCAACTCGCCGACACGGTACCATAGATGGCGAACCTGCAAACATTCGTAGAAGGCGTGCGAAGCCGTTTCTTCCAAGCCAAGGTTGCAGCGTTCACAATCTGTCAAATCTTCCAGGCCCGATATGAAGGCCATGTCATTGAGAGGCAACCGATTCCGAGCCAAACCCCAGGTGAGCGAAAACTCGGCGTTGCTGAGATAATCGCTACCTGGCGCCTGAGACCAGAACGAGCGAAGATCATCCTCCGACAAGCGGAGCACATCACGTAATGAATCCTTCGAGACGCCCTCCAGTAACCCACGAGAGATGACTCTCCTCGGCTGTGAAAAGTCACTGGGCCGTGGAATGGCCCGCAAGGCCGCCATTCCAGGAGAAAACTCGATCACTCTCGAGGTTTATGGCACCGCCTAATGATGTGGGGAGTGATAGTAAGTCTAGGGAACATGTCTCTCACTATCCCCGCCAGCAATGAGTCTTCCGAAATCGTTCGCCTGAGAAAAACCAACCTTGATGTAACCATGTGGCCAAACAGGTACATCATTCCCAGACCCCCATGACACGGACGTTGGTAACAGACACATTTGTCGACGAAGTGTTTGCGTCCTCTCCACAGAAAGGAGAATAGTAAACGCTCGATCGCCTCCCTACGCAATTTACAAAGTGGAAGTACTGACAACAGGAAAGGATAATGGGAAAGACCTATGTACCACACGCCTCACCCAAACTCTTTAAGGACAAATTCCTTTAACGCCAAATCTCGACCTACGCGCCTACCTTTGCCAGTACTTCTGATCAATTTTCTCCAACTGAAGATTGGGCACACTCCAAGAATGCGGACAGGGCCATCCGTCCAGTCGAAGGGCCCTGGGAGGGTAGCACACTTCCAGGCACCTATCCGCATGCCGGACGACTTGTTGCTATTAATCTTGGCCCCTGTCACCTGTTCGTTCCGTTCAAACGCATTCTGTACCACCTCGATGTCACTCCGGGAGGGCACGAAAGTAGAGACGTTATCGGCATACGCGGAAAACCTGGCTCGAGCACCACCAGAGACAGCGATTCCAAGAAGGGCCGGACTGCACGCCCTGTCCCTTAGCCGGCGAAGGCGGGGCTCCAACGCCAAAGCATAAAGTAGGGGTGACAGTGGACAACCCTGTCGGACCGTCCTAGAGAGCGCCAGAACGCCCGACAACTTCCGTTCACCTGTACCACGGCCGTGGGGGATTGATAATCCAGCGGCGGAAGTTGGTTTCAAATCCAGCGGCATGCAGGACAGCCTTCAGGTAACGATGGTCAACCCTATCAAATGCCTTGGACTGATCCAAATTGATCAGCGCGGCTTCTTTGTAGGTTTTATCCCCTCTCTGATCGGGCGTATCAGATGCAGGTTGCTCTGAATTGTTCGGCCCTCCACAGAACAAGTCTGATCAGGTACCAACAGACACTCGGCAACTAATTGTAAACGATTTTGCAACACCTTGGTCAAAATCTTTAACACTGTGTTTAGCAGAGTTATGGGTCAGTAACACTCTTACAACTTCCCCACATCCTTGCCTTTTTTCAACAGCGTGGTGAACCGATTGTGGACGGACCCCTGCCGGAACCAGTTGTTGAACACGACAGTCAAAATCGGGACAAAGATGTGCAACAGCCTCAAGTACAATTCATAGAGCAAACCATCGAGACCTGGCGACTTGCCTCTGCCGAACTTCTTCAAAGCCGAGTAGACTTCGCCCTCCGTAATCTCTCCCTCGCCAGTAGCGGCATCAGCCCACAAAATTCGAGGGAAGTCAGCCAAATAGCTGCAAAACTCCTAATCACGGAGACCAGGCTCTATGGTAAACAGGATCTCGAAATATCGCAGAAACGCCTCGCACATGTCGTCAATCAACCGAAAAGTATGTCCCTCCGGATTGCGAACCTCTCGAAGGTACCGGTCGCTGCCTCGGCGAATTTCTTGCTTGCGCAGTTCTGCGCCTATGTTTACTGCTTCGGAAGACATCTTGCTTAACCTATGCCTAATTACCTGACCCATGTAACAATCGCTAGTCGACCGCTCTAGTGCCTCCTTAGTTATGGCTATTTCTAGGGGATCCCCACCAGCCACCGCCCGGAAGTAATTAACTCTAAGTGTCTTCACCTTGTCAGCCTTATCTAGTTTGAGCCGTTAGCTGAACTTGGTGGTGAAAGACCTCATAATATTCTTAAGATTCACCCACTACTTATTCCCAATGACTCCTCTAATTAACTCCCGCGTCACTAAGTTAATTAACTGACGCCGGAAGTCCCGCCTATCGAGTAAGGACACGTTGAACTTCCAGTAACCAGCCATTCTAGGCTTATTTTCTAAACCTACCCGGGCACAAACGAGTCCGAGTAGCCTAACCAGTGGAACGTGGGACAATCTAAAAGATCTATGTCGGCTTCACGAACTAACATTCTATTCAGGTAGCTAGCTACCTTCGTAGAAGACCAACTATTAGCCCAGGTCCATTTCTTTCCACCCTTGTGATCAACCCGGTATCTATCGATCTATCGAAGAGACCGAAATATTCGATGAGATCGACCAGACTACGATCACGTGCCTTCCCTCTATCTAGCCGCCCTCTATCCGGGTTGGTGTCCAGGATGGCATTCCAGTCTCCCACTAAGACGAATCGCGTTGAATCAAAGAGGAAGGGCTCCAACCGCCAAAAAACGAGACACGCTCCTTCCTGTCGTTGAACAGATAAACCGCAACCAGTCGAAACGCATTGCTTTTTACTGCAATATCGACAAGTCGTTAGACATCACACAGGCATCGTCCTTGCAAACAAAGTGAGTCCCTTGGATCGCTGCGACATCCACACCGAAGGACAAGAAGTCCCGAAGCAGGCGAGCTGCCTTATTCCGGTCCCTAAGGCCCTTCGCGTTCAAACTAGCTAACTTAATTGACATCTTTTAGACCTGAAATGAGAAAGAGAAAAATTACTCCTGGTCACATACAGAACGGAAATCAATGGCAGTAGGGACCCCGACGGTCTGTCCAAAACTTCCAGAACTATCGGACGCAATATGTCCGTCCTGGACAATCTTGACAGTATTTATTTATTTTTATTATCACAAATATATATTTGATATTTCAGACCGGCCTCGGCCTTTCATCATAAACAAATGCGTCCGTCGCGAGAAGCGTCCGTAGCGTGATGTAGAAAGCAATAGAGTTTGAATATTTTTAAACGTAAACCTAACTGTAATAATACTTTTAAATGTTGTTTTAAAGAATATATAATGTATTATTTTTATTACAATAATTCCTAAAAGCATTGTATCACTACACAAAAGTTTTCATGTTTCAAATCATTAATATTCTTCTTCAGGTGATGTTTTAAAAATAATTGGTGACAATTTTTTTTTTAATCATTTCACGGAAACGCCACTGATGTGAAGGGGGTTACATAAATGTAAAAAGATTAATTAGGAAAGAGTGAGGAGTACAAACTAGTTAGAAAGGAACAATAGAAAGCTGAGAAAGCAAGTGCGATGACAGATAGATAGGTGGAGAGAAAGGGAAGGTTATACGGGGGTGGGGAGAGAGCTAGAGTCCAGTGGTTAGTAGATGAGTATTGACTTTGCATTTAAATTTCTGGAGGTTGTAGCCGTCAGGAAAGCAAGAATACGGGAGCGAGTTCCACAGGCGGGAAGTGCGAGAGTAGAAGCTGAAGGAGTAGAATTGTCGTCTTCATTTGGCTAACCTGACTGTGAATGGGTGGGACCCAGTTGCCAGTCTGGTTGCACGAGTAAACACCTGTTGAGGAGGCCTCAGTGACTTAAGCTCATCCGAGCAGAAGCCATGAAAGTATTTATAGAAGAGAAAAACGGAGGCCACATTTCGACGATGAGGAAGTGGCTGCAGTTGAGTCGCCAGATCAGTACCTATCACATTACAGACTCTCCTTTGGAGCTTGTCAAGAACACTGAGGAGAACGTCAGGGGCACCTGACCATAAATGGCAGCAGTACTCCATGCACGGACGGATGGTTAGTAATTTTACAAAATATTTAAGCTTATTAAGAAAGTTAAGGAAGGTTGATTGAAGAAAGTTAAACAATATGATTGTAGCTGTGCCATATATGCAATAATGCTCAATCAAATGTGGCAGATTGAATTACGGTTTTGAAAATTTGGGTTGCGAAGGAGAAAAATGTAGCTGAATGTCAAAACACGACGCTTTTTATACACTGACCACGCAAGACACATGCTAGAGACATACATCGTGTAAATGAGTAGACCATCATTTTTAACTGCAGGGTAAATTTTTTTAATTATTTAGGTTAAAATTAAAATTAAGTAGTTATGTTATACTAAGGTATTTTGGAATTATGAAAATAAAATAAGTAATGTGTGTTTCATTAATTTTAGTCAAACTTTTTAAAGTAATATTAGAGGATATGTTATAAATTAAGGTAAGTGTTTGAATTGGTTCCCGAAGGCCTTAACCCCCTCAAATCTTTTCAAGACATCCTTATTTCCGAGCAAATGTAAATGCTGAACTCAAATCGAAAATTGACGAAACCTACCTTTTTTCAAATTAACGACCAGAAAAATATCGAAATACTTGTCGCTAAGTTTTAAGCTTTTCATGTTTAATTGGTTTTCTTTAATTTTTGATTTTAGCAGATATCGCTTGACTGAACTGTTACTAAGTTGAGACTTAGTAATCCACCACCATGTGTTTTTTTTTCAATTGGAGTAGATAGATCTATCTATCGCTCGGTGCACACTCCACCCATGTCTAGTGAACAGGTTAAGAGACTCATCCCTTGTTCCCTGTTTAGGATGTGGTTTCCGACTTTCTCTTTTCCAATCTTCTCACTTTGTTTTTTTTTTCTCAATTGTAATAGATAGAGCTATCTATCGCCCGGTTCACACTCCACCCACGTCTATTGAACAGGTTAAGAGGCGCATCCATTGTTCCCTGTTTAGGATGTGGTTTCCGGCTTTCTCTTTTCCACTCTTTTCACTATCACGTAGCCCCCTGCACATCTGTGGCGTTACCACCTTGCTCGGGTTGATGCAATTAAAAAAAATCTAAACCCGTAACCACGCTTCAAAAATGCTATTCACTGAAGAATGACTTCACGCGTAGTTTGCCGATTTTTCTTTTTGCAATTACTACGCGGAAATTGAGTTCCGAAACCAAACAAATCGGTAATAAGTGCTCAAATGATGTGAATAGGCCGAAATAAGTATCCTACGCCTCAGGTCATTCAGCGGTGAATCAGATATGAGAACGGTGGTAAGGGGTGAGATGTAGTCCGATTTTTTTTTCTGGTCGATAAATGAAAAAAGGTAAGTTTCTTCAAGAAACAGTTATCGATTTGAATTCAGCATATAGATTTGCACGGAATTAAGAATATTTTGGAAAGATTTGACGGGGTAAAGGTCTTCGGGGAAGAAATAAAAAAATTACCTAAATTAAAAATCAAAATTAATTATAATTTAAAAAGATATATTTTGCGGTGTTTACCTAATACTGTCAATTCATTTCTATATTTTACTAGTATTTTATAATAGGGACATTATAATAGGGACATTATAATAGGGACATTATTATCTGTAGCTTTTTATTCAGGTACAGAAATCTGATGTCGCAGAATGATTTACAAATTCTTGTTTTTCAAGAATTTTCTGTTTTAATTTGGGGGTTTAATTTTACGCATTAACTGCCAAGAAAACGCAAAAAGGGACGTTTGATTTTGTTACGCGTTATTTTATATACCACCTTTGATTAAAGTGTTATTTGTAGGTTCAATGTCAACATTCTTAATAGTTAGGTTTTCATTTGATGATGTTGTAGATTAGGAAACAATAGAATTTGTTAGACACCAATTTTCCATGGACAATTTTTAGGATATTGACAATTATATAACTTTGTATTATTGTCATTTTTATTATTTAGATAATCATTATTATTTTGGATTACGTGCTGGTTTAAGATTTTATTACTAATTTTTTTCATAATTTTTATAGATTATTTATACAACTATAACCTAATTTAAGGATAGTTTTATTAAAATTTACGTATAGGTTTTTTGATTAAAGAAATATTTCTGAAGTAAATTGAAGAATATCAATCCTAACTTAATGTTAACCATTTAGTTAAATAGTGGTGTATACGAAATGATTTTTTTATTTTAATTTTTTCCGTTATAATCATATTTTTCTGTGTTTGATATCATAGCCAGTATTCTTTAGTGCTTTTTAAAAATAATCATATATTTCTAAAGTACATTTTCACTAGATATGTTTTTACTAATTCTGTATTGTACGCAGGAGGGTACATTTGTTTGTACTTGGTGGGTGATTAGACTTCGGGTAGATATACACTACCGTCCATAATTATTAGGCAACCCCAGTGTTTAAAAAAAATGATGTATTTCATAATTTTTAGTATTTATTGCCAAGTAAATAATTGTAAATGAAAATAGAATGGCTTATTTGTTAATATTGCACAATAACATGCCCATCAAATGAATTTATAAATATTTAATAATTACCTATATTGTAGTTTTATCAATGAAAGAATGAAGAAAGTTTTGGGTGATTCGGACGAGTTCATCTTTGCTTCCTTGCCTTGTAAAATTTTGCAAAGTAATAATAACAAGAGAACCATTCTATTTTCATTTGGCAATAAATACTAAAAAAATAGTATGAAATACATCCTGTCTCTAAAAAAAAACCTGGTATTCCCTAATAATTATGGCCGTTAGTGTATATTGGATATTCGATAGGTTTTACGTATGGTTGGAAAGTAGTATTTACTAAGTCCAGTGTTACATCAAGGAAGTTTAGTAATTTTAAATTTATTCTGATTATTAATTTAGGGCTAGACTTAAACCCAAATCCATAAAGATTTCAAAAATTCATTTTCATAAGGTTGACCTTTTTTCATATGGCGATGAAGCTATTATAATCATAAACCCGACAAGTAAATCCCCCAAAATGTTTGGTAATTTTTGTGTCTTTAAGACGAACAGAATATTGAACTTTTATTTGTTACACTTAATGACCCTCCTCTTAATATCAACGGATTTATCTACTAAAACTGCTTTTCTTTAAGAATATATTTATATCGTCCGAACAGTTATCCTTATCTTTGTTGTCATAATCGGGATGTTTCGGTCGTTAAATGCTCCTTCCATCTTCAAGTGGCAGTAATTTCAAACTGAACCCTTTATTTTGTTCACGCGGTTAGATTGTTCTAGTTCTCCGATTTCCATATTTCAGTTTCATCCTTTTAACTCAACTTTCGATGTTTTTATTCACCTCTGTTGTAGCCAGATAATGAACTGACAATTTTCGGATGTAGTTCACTGGATTCCAACATTGGTTTTTATGCAGTCGACCATGTGTTTTTGAGGGGAAAATATGAAAGAAGTTAGCTTCCATAAATACTCAAAAACACATATTGAACTGTTTATATTTGGTGAAACACATACTTAGCTTCATATATATATATATATATATATATATATATATATATATATATATTATAATTCTGTCGCCCCAAACAAGGCATTTTACTGCCACTATTGTGCAGGGGGTTACATAGGAGGAATGTTATGAGAAGCAATGAGAGGTTGAACGGGGTGTCAAGAATAGAGTAGGAGAAGGAAGAGAATATTGATGATATTGGCTGGACGAAGAAAAAGCATGAGAGAGAGGATGCACGTTAGAAAGATAAGAGATGACTATTGACTTTACATTTAAATTCTTGAAGATTATAGGTGTCAGGAAAGCAAGTATGCGTAAGGTAATTCTACAAACGGGAAGTACAGCGAAACAGATCTGTCTGCGATATATATATATAGTCATCCGTAGACAGATCTGTTTCGCTGATTCACAGATGTGATCTGTATCACATCTCATCAGTACGATTTGACATCCGATTACTTTTTTGCCAGGATTGAAACCCAACCGAATTGCCGTCACTCTGCGATTCTACCTCACAGCTATCGGTGCTCGGGAGAAGGAGGTAGAATTTTTAGCGTATGGTGTATCATGTGGCTGTAGTTAGAGTGCTCGAATTCATTACTGAATAAGCGATGCGTAGATGCTAAAGTAGCTACAATTTTTCCAAATATATATATATATATATAATTTACGGTTTTAAAATATTTTTGGAATGAATACACGTATTTGACTAAATATACTGTTTTTTTTCTAACTAAACAATATATTTATTTATTTCTTCTGGCCTAAATAATCAAGAACTTTTAATGGAAAAATATGATGCGTTCCGGCATATTTTCCTCGGAAGATTTAATTTAAATAATGTTAAAACAAACAAATTATTAATATGTGGGTGTTAATTTATTTATTAACGGATTTCGTAAAAATTTCGTATACACACACACACACACACACACACACACATATATATATATATATATAGATATATAGATAGATATATATATATCTGAAATTATTTGTTTGAACGTTATTTTTTTATCGATATTCGTATTTAAGTAGATTCTCTGTTTATAATCAAACGGTGTTATATATTTATTTCTACCGGCCTGATTATTTACGATAAATGTTTGTTACGAAAATGTGTGTCATTCGGTAGAATTCGAACCTGTGACTCATATCCGTATAGGCAAAGCCACCGATTGTCGGTTGTGTACGGACCATTTTGTTAATCTTCGTTAATTTCCGTAACATGTTTACATGTGCATTTGTTGACATTACGATACATTTTAGAGCAGATGTGGTTATTACGATGAATCGAAAATTGTGTTATATAGACCTGATTTGACTTCGTTTAGACTGTTGGCCATTTGTGGTCGACAGGCCTTTCCTTTACTTCTTTTTCAAAGGGATGGCCGATCAAGAAGTATTCTCCATGATTGAACAGATGTCAGTTATCAAGTTTTTGGTTGTTGAATGATGCAAACTAGTTGAAATTCATAGGAGAATATCAACTGTGTATGGTCCCACATGTTTCAACTAAAATATGTCTACAAATTGGGCTAAATTGTTCAAAGAAGGACAGAGCAGAGTTGAGGATGAAGACAGACCTGGGAGGCCTACAGAAGTGAGGTCTCTTGAGGTGATCGAATCACTCAATAACCTCATTCAGTCTGACAAAAGGGTGACAGTGGATGACATTACAAGGACTTTGAGCCTATCTGTTGGGACAGCACACAAAATTGTCCATGATGACCTTGCCTATTCGAAGGTCTCACACAGCAGCCCAAACGTTGCAAACCATTAACGTCCTGGGCTGGGAACTTCACCCTCATCCCCCTTACAGCCCAGACCTTGCCCCTTCAGACTTTCACCTGCTTGTTCCATTGAAAGCGTTCACAAGCGGCACAAAGTTGGAAACTAAGACACTCAAAACAACCAAAGAGGAAAGTTAATCCTAGCAATTACCATGAAAGTACGAGGATCATTCAATAAATAAGGTGAATGTTTTGGTATAAAGACTTCTAATACAGATAGAAGCTTCTTTTTTTAATTTTTTTTTCCTTTACGTCTTTTTCAAAGGGGTTTATTTATTTTTTACAGATTGAAAAAACACTTTGAGAGTTTTGGAGATTAACAAAGATGGCCAACCAAGAAGCATGCTCCAGGATTGAACAGAGGTCAGTTATCAAGTTTTTGGTCGCTGAAGGGTGCAAACCAGTTGAAATTTATAGGAGAATGTCAACTGTGTCTGGTGCCACATGTTACAGCCAAAGCATGTCTACAAGTGGGAAAATTTTTTAAAGAAGGATGGAGCAGTGTTGAGGATGAGACAAGCCTCGGAGTCCTACAAAAGTGAGTTCTCCTGAGGTGATCGAATCAGTCAATGACTTCATTCAGTCTGACAGAAGGGTGACAGTGGATGACATTACAAGGACTTTGAGCCTATATGTTGGGACAGCACACAAAATTGTCCATGATGACCTTGCCTATTCGAAGGTCATCTCACACAGCAGCCCAAACGGTACAGACCATCAACATTGCCCCTTCAGACTTTCACCTGTTTGGTCACTTGAAAGCGTTCACGAGAGGCACGAAGTTTGAAAGTGAGCGATTGGCTGAGACATCAGTCCAAAGAATTTTACGCTAAGGTAATACGGAAGCTTGTGCACAGATGAGAAAAATGTGTGACACTGCTGGGAGACTATGTTGAAATTTTTTTTAAAAATAAGTTTGTAGATCCTTGCGTATCTGGAGCAGTACTGGCTTGCTTGAGAGGAAATGATTAAAAGAAAATAACTGTGCCAAATTTTACTGCATAATTCTCATGATTTATTGATTCGTCTTCTACGTTTTATCAACCATTTACCGGTTATTTAAAGGCAAAAAAACATTTTTATATTCTGTCTTCTTTTTAGTTAATAATCATTTCGTTATAGAAGTCATATTACTGGATCCAGTGCTCAAAGAAGAAAAAGGTGGATTCATAGATTTCTCAAAGTAATTCACGCATAAGTGAATATAACGAACGCAACTTCAATTAGAACTCGGCTCCCCTATTAACACTTCCATTCCGTATTTCTTTACACCACCTGCACATCTAAGCTTAGAGAACCTGGTTTTCTATCTAAATACTGACCTGTATGTGCGTTGTTGTGCAGTGGATATCGGCTCGAAACGAGAAATCAGGGAGCCAAGTTCGAATTCCAGTTAAATTCCTTGCATTCACTTATGCACAAATACCCTTGGGAAAGGTATTAATCTGTCACTTCCTTCTAGTTATGGGTTAAATATTAGGACAGAATGGATTTTATGGCAAACTACTGTGGGATAATCTTCTGCTCAGTCAGTCATGTCTCTTTCGAGACATGATCGCCCAAGCGTGTATCACGTATGGCACTTAACTGACTGACTGAATATAATAGTTGGAATAATGATTAAGGCTTCTACTGGTCATAAAGTGGGGGATCATTTTATTACTTCATAACAGTTGGAAACCGATCCCCCAGTAATTACTACATAATAATATAATACATCTCTTCCTCCTCTAGTTATGAATCACATAACAGGACAGATTGGGTTCTATAGCCTTGGCTGGCAACCAGTCTACCGCAGAAGGCAATGGCAAACTACTGCGGGATAATCTTCTGCTCAGTCTTTCCAGACATGATCGCCGAAAGCGTGTAACACCTATGACACTTAACTGACTGACTGAGCAGGTTCGACGATGCTTAATGCCAGTGTTCGTACGGCAATTGCTGTTTATAGGTGACATATCCTTAAGTTGACTTCTATTCTAAATTCGATAGACACTTCGTTACTAGAAATAATTTCATCAGAACTTATAATTTCTATTAAATGAAAGCAGTTTAATTCGAATTCATTATGATTTTTAATTAATTTGAATTTCATTTAGAAATTAATTTGTTTACGCTTTCGATACGAAAATAAAAATAAATTTTCACAGCTGTGGACATTCACGCAGATCTGCACGAGATGTGTGTTTTTTAAAAGAGCTAAAAGAAGATGGAAAATGTGTCACTGAGATCAGAAAGCGAATTGGCATAATCAAGGATGTATCCCAAAATCTTAGTAGAGTACTAACAGAGTGGAACATTTTGCTAGAAACAAAGAATTGTGTACTGGATTTCTATGTGATGACTACTCTTCAATATTTATGTGATGACTACACTTCAATATTCTATGTGATGACTACACTTCAATATTCTGTGATGACTACTCTTCAATATTCTATGTGATGACTACACTTCAATATTCTATGTGATGACTACTCTTCAATATTATATGTGATGACTACTCTTCAATATTATATATGATGACTACACTTCAATATTCTATGTGATGACTACTCTTCAATATTCTATGTGATGACTACACTTCAATATTCTATGTGATGACTACACTTCAATATTCTATGTGATGACTACTCTTCAATATTCTATGTGATGACTACACTTCAATATTCTATGTGATGACTACTCTTCAATATTATATGTGATGACTACTCTTCAATATTATATATGATGACTACTCTTCAATATTATATATGATGACTACACTTCAATATTCTATGTGATGACTACACTTCAATATTCTATGTGATGACTACACTTCAATATTATATGTGATGACTACTCTTCAATATTCTATGTGATGACTACTCTTCAATATTCTATGTGATGACTACTCTTCAATATTCTATGTGATGACTACACTTCAATATTATATGTGATGACTACTCTTCAATATTATATATGATGACTATTCTTCAATATTCTATGTGATGACTACTCTTCAATATTCTATGTGATGACTACTCTTCAATATTCTATGTGATGACTACTCTTCAATATTCTATGTGATGACTACTCTTCAATATTCTATGTGATGACTACTCTTCAATATTATATATGATGACTACTCTTCAATATTATATATGATGACTATTCTTCAATATTCTATGTGATGACTACTCTTCAATATTCTATGTGATGACTACTCTTCAATATTCTATGTGATGACTACTCTTCAATATTATATGTGATGACTACTCTTCAATATTATATATGATGACTACTCTTCAATATTATATATGATGACTACACTTCAATATTCTATGTGATGACTACTCTTCAATATTATATATGATGACTACTCTTCAATATTCTATGTGATGACTACTCTTCAATATTCTATGTGATGACTACTCTTCAATATTATATGTGATGACTACTCTTCAATATTATATATGATGACTACACTTCAATATTATATGTGATGACTACTCTTCAATATTATATATGATGACTATTCTTCAATATTCTATGTGATGACTACACTTCAATATTCTATGTGATGACTACTCTTCAATATTCTATGTGATGACTACTCTTCAATATTATATATGATGACTACACTTCAATATTATATATGATGACTACACTTCAATATTCTATGTGATGACTACTCTTCAATATTCTATGCGATGACTACTCTTCAATATTCTATGTGATGACTACACTTCAATATTCTATGTGATGACTACACTTCAATATTCTATGTGATGACTACTCTTCAATATTCTATGTGATGACTACTCTTCAATATTATATGTGATGACTACTCTTCAATATTATATATGATGACTACACTTCAATATTATATGTGATGACTACTCTTCAATATTATATATGATGACTATTCTTCAATATTCTATGTGATGACTATTCTTCAATATTCTATGTGATGACTACTCTTCAATATTCTATGTGATGACTACTCTTCAATATTATATATGATGACTACTCTTCAATATTATATATGATGACTACACTTCAATATTCTATGTGATGACTACACTTCAATATTCTATGTGATGACTACACTTCAATATTCTATGTGATGACTACTCTTCAATATTCTATGTGATGACTACTCTTCAATATTATATGTGATGACTACTCTTCAATATTATATGTGATGACTACTCTTCAATATTATATATGATGACTACACTTCAATATTCTATGTGATGACTACACTTCAATATTCTATGTGATGACTACTCTTCAATATTATATGTGATGACTACTCTTCAATATTATATATGATGACTATTCTTCAATATTCTATGTGATGACTACTCTTCAATATTCTATGTGATGACTACTCTTCAATATTATATGTGATGACTACACTTCAATATTATATGTGATGACTATTCTTCAATATTATATGTGATGACTATTCTTCAATATTCTATGTGATGACTACTCTTCAATATTCTATGTGATGACTACTCTTCAATATTCTATGTGATGACTACTCTTCAATATTATATGTGATGACTACACTTCAATATTATATGTGATGACTATTCTTCAATATTCTATGTGATGACTAATCTTCAATATTCTATGTGATGACTACTCTTCAATATTATATGTGATGACTACTCTTCAATATTCCTGTGAATGCTGGATAATTTCCTTAATGATAAGGGAGAGACATGAGGCAACCGAAATGTGGTTCTACAGAAGGAAGTTGAGGATATCATTGACCGAAGATGTGAGCAATGACGATGTTTTAGAGAGAATTTAATTCGTGACATCAGTAAAATACAGTTTAATTTCTCAGAACATGTTATGGGCAAAGAGTACCTGCAGACACTGATGCTCACAGATGAGATAGAAGTAATGAAAAACAGGTGAAAGCAAATGGTAATATACCTGATTACCTTGAGCAAGTGAATTGAAGAGCTGGCTTTGGACGGATAAACGGAAGAAAGCTTGCTAAGTGCCACTAGGGATAAGAAAATGTTAAGGCCATGAAAAGGATATGATTGACGAGGTAGAATTTTTTTTCTGCAGAAATATAGCCAATCCTTTCTGCGGTAGACTGGTTGCCAATCAAAACTATAGGTTCTAATCTGTTCTACTATTTAATCCATAGCTAGAGGAAAAAGTGATAGATTCATACCTTTCCCAAGGGTATTTGCGTGCAAATGAATGCAACAATTCCAACTGGATTTCCAACACGGCTCTATTGATTTCAAAATTTTGGGCCAATATCTAATGCACCACAGCGCAGATACCATTAGTGGTCTCTTAAAATCTCCATGACCCAACAGTCGCCAATCTCTTGTCTCAGATGGTCCTCCATAAAATGTGATGGAATTAATAATTTATTTATTTCCAATTAGCAGAATCATTTTTTATAATCGTTTCACCCCAAACAAGGCAATACTGTCACCGGTGCGGAGTACGTTCCAATAAGAAGAGACCGATGACAGAAAAGAAAAGAATATGTGATGTCACTAATATAGAAGTTGGTAATTGACTTTGCATTTAAACTTTTGGGGATTGTAGCTCTCGGGGAAGCAAGCATGAAAAGTCTCACATGCGGGAAATTTAAAGAAAGAAACTACTGGAATAAAATTGACGATTATAGTTGCTTGTTTTGGCGGTGAAAGGGTGTGACCTAGTTAACAATCTAGTTGCACGGGTAAATTGATGAGGGCGGGGTACCAGGGCATAAACCTAGTCAGAGCATAAACCGTGAACATATTTCTAGAAAAGAGAGACGGAAGTGCGAAATTGGCTGAAATCAGTGACATTCTATCGATGAGAAATGGCTGAAATCTGTACCATTCAGTCGGTGAGAAAGCGGCAGAAATCAGTAACATTCAGTCGGTGAGAAAGTGGCTGGAATCAGTATCATTCCGTCAGTGAGAAAGTGGCTGAAATCAGTAACATTCCGTCGGTGCGAAAGTGGCTGCAATCAGTTACATTAAGACAGTGTGAAAGTGGCTGAAATCTGTAACATTCCGTCGGTGAAAAGGTGGCTGAAATCAGTAATATTAAGACAGTGTGAAAGTGGCTGAAATTAGTAACATTCCGTCGGTGAGGAAGTGGTCGAGAAAGCAGCCAAATAGGGACTAATTACATTTGTGTCAATTTCATGTCAATCTCTAAACACGTTTCAAGAGCAATGGAAGAGAACCAACAAGGAATTACATGATATTGAATTGGGCAAAATACCCAATGCTTGTTATACTGCAAATATGTAGCAGTCATAACATGTAATCTACAGTTAGATAATATCATCTCGTTAACACTTGTATTAAGAAACTATGAAATTTACCACTTACCTGATAAGTAATATTAAGTGATCCTATATGGCAGTCAAGACGGCACAACCTCCTCATAGATAAAGAAGAAACTTGTAGCAACAAAAATATGGATCTACGAAAGGTTACTGGGAATTGTATCATGTGTGCAATGAGGATGTTTGAGAGAAAAATGAAAACAGAAAAGAAACTTCGAATTAACATCGGAGAGATTTAAAAATATCTACGACAAATGATGAAGAAAAGTGCTTGGAAATTTTTATATTCGCAAGAGATTTTGAAGGTACAAGGTTCAGAAAAAACAACGCATAATCGACTTAGTAATCTTGTGGATATGAACAGCAGAATAGGGTTTAGGTTTTAAATATTTTAGAGAGACACGATCACCTATGACCATAAAGGATACCGTAATATAGAAAAAGAATAATGAGCTCGAGTAAATAGATGGCAGAACAGTGTTTAGGAGAGATAACAAACAGACCAAATTTACTTAGCGTCAGAAAGAACAGGAAATTGTGGAGAGCCATGATCACCTATGACTTTAAAGGATACCGTAATATAGAAAGATAATATAGAGCTCAAGTAAATGGATGACAGAACAGTATTTAGGAGAGATAAAAAACAGACCAAATTTACTAAGCGTCATAAAGAACAGGAAATTGTGGAGAGCCATGATTACCAAAACACTGAATTGAAAGACACACAGAAGCTCCTTTAGCTGCAAAATAAAAATTCAATTTTCTCCATGAAAGCAGATCCAATCTGTCATTTGTGGTTGGGGTGGGAGTTGAATCGAATGAAGACTCATGCTTCTGCATCAAAAATTTCATTTCCTTCAGCTAGTACATATATTTGTTATGAAGACGAAGAAAGAAAAAGGCACAAGGAAGAACGAAAACCCTGACTTAACAATTCTGTTCATGTCGACAACAATGACTAATAAACGTTCACATTGCTTAAAAGGCCTTATCCTTTACATACCTGCCACTGCGTAAGGCAAATCGTGTGTTAAATCAAACACTGTGTTGGGTGGTCAGGTATACATTCACGACAACTTAAAATTAAGACCGTATTATTGAGAGAGGATCTTCGATTCACTTTTTTGTACATTGCTCTCAAGTAATTAGTTCTCTTCACGACGAATGGCAAGGTTTGGTTTAAATCTGCCCAGAAGGTCGTAATCGGGTAGTAACTTGCTCAGGAAGCATTGTGCGACCAGTGATTCAATGTGATGTGACCGCTGTTCTTGTTAAAAAAGCGGAATGAAACATGGATAAGAATATGTAAAATGAATTGAGGTAAGTGATGGCAGGGGTAGTCGGTAATGTGAACATGTTAGATCAAATTATACAAGATTAATATTAATGAAAATCAAATCTATTACAACACTTTCTCAGGTTTATTATTAGTCGTACAACATAAGGAACATCTGTATTTAGAGTTCAAATAATAAAAATACAATTAATAGTAACAATATAGACATGCAATAATATATATATATATATATATATATATATATATATATATATATATATATTAATTCAGATACTTTAATCCAAGCGAAAAAAGCAGGAAGGTAAATTCCAAAAACCCGATCCTAATTAATATTAAAAATTTTATTTTAATATTAAAAAAATGATACAGGATGAAAGCTCCATGTAATAAAATATTACAGAGCAAATATAAATTAAAAAAGGATTAATTCACTGATGTTGAATGACCATTTCGATATGAAAATCCCCACGGGGGATAACACATCACCTCAGCAACCGAAAAATCCTTTCAGAAACTGAATATATATATATAATTTGTTTTTCTTTAATCCGAAGTGGAAGAGTAGGAAGGTAAATTCCAAGAACCTGATCCTAATTAATATTAAAAAAATTTAATATTAAAAACTGATGCAGGCGGAGAGCTCAATGTATTAAGAATACAGAGCCAATTTAAATTAGAGAAAATTTTCAAAATTCAAAGGTGTCGGATGCACATCTCGACATGGGACCTCTAACAGAGATTCCACGTCACGTCAGCGACATTGTTTTGTTCCAAATGGCGAAGGCTCTGGGGTAAAGGGGGAAGGGGCCAGGTTAACAACGATCAAGAATTGAGAGTTCCCTTAAAGTCAGAGAAGTGGGATTTTTTTAAAGCAAAGTAGAACAGGACAGAGCTGGTAGTGGCGGAGGTTACAGGGTGTAGAGACAAGAGATATACGGGGTATCAAATATCAAATGGTAGAGGCTAGTGAATGTTTACAGAGGTTTGAAACGGTATATTTAGGAGGGGGAGGAATAGATTTAAATGTAATATCTTTAAAATTTTGAATTAAGTTTATCCATTACAGGAAGTCATGAATTTAAAGTTATTAAAGAAATATATATATATATATATATATATATATACATGTATGCGTGTTAACAAAGAAAAAGAGGGATTTGGGAAAGGAGTATATATATATGTATATCCGAGTGAATACAGAACGGTATATATATATATATATATATCCGAGTGAATACAGAACGAAGAATTCTCACAACGTCTAAAACATTTATTTAAAACAGTGCTCGATATATAACGTATAGAGCTGTGAATATTCATTATAAATTATATTTTATAAGCATGTACATAATCATTCTATATATATCCGCTACAAAGGTACGTTCGTTTTGACATTGAAACTTCAATGTCTCCTTGAAGTTTCAATGTCGAAACGAACGTAATTTCATATCGAATATATATAGAATAATTATGTACACGTTCTAAAATATAATTTATATATATATATATATATATATATATATATATATATATATATTAGTAGTAGACTACAAACTAATGGGCTAGCAGCTCACTGCTTTTAGCAATATATCTTATTAAGAGTGCTCGATATTAGTAGAGCATAGGGCATTATTTATGCCAATATTTTTAATATTACATAAATATATATACGACGTAGAATATTTGGTATTTAAGTAAATGCTTTAGGGATGTGCGTTGTGGTACAGTGGATATCGGCTCGGAACGGGGAGCCGAGTTCGAATTCCAGTTGAATCCGTTGTATTCACTTACGCGCAAATACCCTTGAGAAAGGTATTAATCCGTCTATTCCTTCCAGTTATGGGTTAAATAACAGGACAGATTGGGTTCTATAGCGCTGGTCGGCAACCAGTCTACCGCACAAAGCAAAGGCAACCTACTGCGGGATAATCTTCTGCCCATTCAGTCATGTCTCGAAAGAGACATGATCGCCCAAGCGTGTATCACGTATGGCACTTAACTGAAAATGCTGTAGAAACGATCTCAAAACAACTTTAATGCTAAATTCATGTATTTAATTTAATATAGTAATATTTTTTCATAATAGAAATATTATAATTATTATTAATTTTATTATTGTTTGAATGTTTAATATTTTTTATTTATTATTACTATTGCTTTATTAATTTTATTTAAGATAATTTTTTAAGTTTGTTTTTAATTTTTATTTTTAATATTTTATTTTTTATTTTGTTAAATATTTTTAAATTTATTTTTTTTTAAATTATTATAACTATACTTATAATACACCAGTAGTTATATTTTAATTTATATTAAAAATATGATTTCCCACTTATTTTTACACCGTAAATACATCCCATTATCTTTAAAATTAAATTTAATGTTAAACTTTCATGTCATATTTTTCTAAGAAAGCAGATGAATTACAATAGACTTTGGTGTCGATCTAAGACGTTAACTTTAACCTCCTTTCTCCTTATATTGTTCGTTCTCCTTTCTTTTGCTTTTTCTTTCTCTTTTTTGACTTTATGATTTTTCTATATTTTTCTTTTTCTTTCTTTTTGTTTTTTGTTGAATGTGCGAGAAAATTCTTTTTGTAGATTACCGTTACAAATATCTATTCTTGATATGGGCACGTGAGTGTCTGTATGTGATTCTTTTCTGGATTATTTTGAATATTAACTGTCGTAGCACTTGGGTCTGACGAGCAAAAGGTTTGGCTGCGAAATAAATATTACCCATGAAATTTTAGAATATTTAATTATTTTCTATAGTGTATATATATATATATATATATATATATAAGAGAGAGAGAGAGAGAGACAGAGACAGAGAGAGAGAGAGAGAGAGAAATAGAAAGTTATAGAGATATACGGAAAAGGGGGAAGAGAGAGATGGTACAATTTATTTCCTCTCTCTCTCTCTCTCTCTCTCTCTCTCTCTCTCTCTCTCTCTCTCTCACACACACACACACACACACACACATATACGTCCAGGATAATGACTATAAACTACAACTGGCAGCAAGGGCCCTAATCCCAAAATATCAGAGGCCTGTTCTCTATCCTATTATTCTCTCGGTTTGCATTCCATATTTGATCTATATTTTATATCAATTCATATATATATATATATATATATATATATATAAAGGGATCATATAAATTTTAAATATTAAATCTGATCCAGTGGTTATTTTGATATTAACATTATTGCTTACCCTTTGCATGCAACGTTTAAAGGCCACTATTTTGTATTTCCCATTTCTTTGATATACCCTTCAGAAATTAATTGAGTTCTTTCGCTGACTAGCGTCTGTATACACTGCTTATATGCAACACATTAAAATTTCTCTCCTCTGATGCGTCGATAGCTTAGTGGGTAGCGACACAGACTGACACAAATCGGTCGTGTTTCGATCCCGCCAGAAGCAAGTGGATGTCTAGCCACCCTGATGAGCTATGATATACCGAAACAGGCTTGTATGTGGATGACTAATATATATATATATATATATATATATATAGATTTTGAACTTATTCTAATTTATCTCTTTTGGTTGGGTCATCAAGTGCCATTTTTTTCTTCTTTCTTCCTTTTTCTTCTTCCAGACACTATATTTAGTTTCCCTCCCACTAAGGACAACATGTGACACATGGTCAATTATGAGTGGGATTTCCGGGCTATATGGCCCGGCCAAAAAATAACTGTCTATTTTTCCCCAGTCGTGCTTCTACCCTCCGGTGGAACCACGACTGGGTTAGTGCTCTCTACCCGGAAGCAGAGAGCGCCCTCTACCCGAAGGCAGAGACTGACAGTGAGAGATGTAGTCGCAGTGGGAAAACTCTCTTGCAATCACCTCATAATCGCTGTTGTCCTAGGTCCACTCTCACCCGGAATGGTAGTGTAGCGGATACAAAGTCTTCTTCCAGACACTTCCATGTTTTACACAGTTTTAACAAATAAATGCATGATTCCGTAATTTTTTCATCGCTGATGAGACGGGCGAAATTATTCTGACAGCAACTAGATAAAGCCTCGCATATATCAGGAAATTTGATGCGATATGGCCAATTAAATGTAATAATTTCCTCAGAATCCATTGCCTTTGGAAATATTGTTTTTAAACTAGCCCAAAGTACAAGAGTTTGATCATTCGTGGTAAGCTCTAGCTCTAGCTAAGACGACTTCCTCATTATCACGGGATTTAATCCCCCCAATAAACCTTTGCCTCATATACCGTGTGCGCTACATATCTACGATGGTTATTCAATAAATAAGGTGAATTTTTCGGTGTAAGGACTTCTAATACAGATAAAAGATAACTTTTTAATTTTTTTTCCTTTACTTTTTTATCAAAGCGATTTAATCTTTTTTGCAGATTGAAAAAAAAACTTTGTGAGTTTTGTGGATTAACAAAGATGGCCGACCAAGAAGTATGCTCCAGAATTGAACAGCGGTCAGTTATTGGTTGCTTAAGGGTGCAAACCAGTTAGAATTTATAAGAGAATGTCAACTGTGTATGGTGCTACATGATTCTGCAAAATAAAATGTCTACAAGTGGGCTAAATTGTTTAAAGAACGACAGAGCAGTGTTGAGGATGAAGACAGGCCTGGGAGGCCTACAGAAGTGAGGTCTCCTGTGGTGATCAAATCAGTCAATGACCCCATTTTGTCTGAGAGAAGGACTTTGTGCCTCTGTTGGGACAGCACACAAAACTGTCCATGATGACCTTGCCTATTCGAAGCTCAGCTAACACAGCAGCCGAAACGGTCCAGACCATCAAAGCGTTGTGCTGGGAACTGCTCCCTCATACCCCTTACAGCCCTGACCTTGCCCCCTCAGACTTTCACCTGTTTGATCCATTGAAAGCGTTCACTACAGGCAAGAATTTTGAAAGTGACGATGAATTCAAAAATTTCTGATGAAATCCTTCTTATAATAATTATGCATAAAACTTTTAAGCTGTAAAGAGTTCGGTTAAGTCTGACACAAGATCGAATTTAAGAAATATTAACCAGTTCCCTACGTCTACAGTAGCACCTATTAGGGTCCCAACTATGGGCAAATAGTAAACCCCCAAACGGGCATCAAAACACTATGAAAGAATCTTTATAGAAATATATACATAAAAATAGGCTTTTATAGAAAAAATATACATGTTTAAAAGAAAAGTATTACCAACAATTCTTTTCTAAAAGAATTTTCACCTTTATGAAGAAAAAATTATTACCAGCAATACATTTTTGAATACAAAACTAAAAGACATCATCAGTTTTCTGAAATAAATAAAAAAAATTAAAAAGTTAAAAAAATAAATTTTTCATCAAAATCTGAGTATCTCAACCTTCTCGCTATAATTGAACGATAAAAAAATAGATTAAAATAATACCTTTTTACCTTTTTGGCATTAAATAATCCACAGGTTTACATGCCGTTAAACAAAACTCAAATTCATCTCAATCAGCGCACGAAAATATGGATTTCTTTGTCAATGTTAACTTAAAGAAAGTTAATCCAAAAAATGAAAAATAGAAAAGGCTAGAATAAAAGTTACCGCCGCCCTATTAGAACCTTAAAAATATTATATTCATTATTATTAACTGCACAGATGAAAGAGATACTTTGCAATACTATAAGATTTCAATGGATAACCAGTGGGGAATAAAGAAAACTAACAGCCCAGAGGGTTTTACCTGAGAGGGACGCAGAAAGTAGGTATTTTAGCAGTATTTGGTATTCAACAGCGTCCATTCAATTAAAGCAGTTCTTGTGAAAAATCCCATTAAAGCAGTTCTTGTGAAAAATCCCATTAAAGCAGTTCTTGTGAAAAATCCCATTAAAGCAGTTCTTGTGAAAAATAACTGCACAAAAACTTGTTGTGAAGAAGGGATTTTTACAGCTCTGGAGAAAAAGAAAACTTAAAAGAAAGTTGCAAATCATTGATTGTTCACTTCATCAAAATGAACTTCAATTTAGTGTTGTTTAATTGATGAAGCCAATGATGCGCGTAGTGGTGCAGTGGATATCGACGCGGAACGAGAAATTGGATAGCCGAGTTCGAATTCCAGTTGAATTCCTTGCATTCACTTTCGCACAAATACCCTTTGGGAAAGGTTTCTTCCTTCAAGTTATGAGTTAAATAACAGGACCGATTGCGTTCTGTAGCCATGCCTGGCAATCAGTCTACCTAAGAAAGTAATGGCAGCCTACTGCTGGATATTCTTCTGCCTAGTCAGTCATGTTTCTTTCGAGGCATTATCGTCCAAACGTGTATCACGTATGGCAGTTAACTGATTGAATGAACTTAATTGTTGGAAACATAAGTAAAGCTTCTACTGGACATAAAGTGGGGAAACAGTTTTCTATTGCTATGAAGTAATAAATTGATCCCCCACTTATTATTAATTATTAATACAATCCGTCTCTTCTTCCTATCAACTATACTTTAAATAGCAGGATAGAAAATCTTCTGCCCAGTCAGTCATGTCTCTTTCGATACATAATCACCCAAGCGTGTATCACGTATGGCATTTAACTGACTGAATGAAACAGAGTTCCTACAACTTTTACTGGTTCTCTAGGTAAACTATGCGGAAACGATTACCAGAATTTGTTCAAAAATAATTTAACGTTATGAAGAGCTCTCTAGATGACTTCTATTTTACTGCAACGGAAATGGAAGGTATAAGTTGTGATAAAAGTTTTCTCTTAGAATATACAGCAAGTATTTCTTAAGGGAAAGTGAATACTCAATTTAGAATCAAGCAAAGTTGCTACATTTAGACATCAGGTTTATATGTGTATGAACCTGTGGTGCTTCCCTACCAGAAATCTGTGATAAATTGTATAGATTTATTAAATTTATGAGTGAAATATATGCAGTTGGTTGGAAACTAAAAGGAATAATAAATTCCTTAAAAAACAACTGTGCCCCAGAAAATAAATCAGCAGTTCAGTAAAATACAGAATGTCGCATTTAAAAATTTCTAATACAATGCTTTTGTTGTTTCAGGGAAGAGAAAAAAAATCATTACTGAAGTTATTATTATGATTTAACATTTTATTCAGTGCAGCTGTGTTTGTGTGAATTTAAACGTTTGTCTTATAATATCTGCAAGCAGTATTACAGTGTTATATAAACTTTTCTATTTTTGGGTTTTATTAATTGTAGCCTGACAAATGAGTCATATATTATTCATTGATTATTCTTTTATTAAATCATTCACAGTTTTTACAGGTTTCTAACAATCGAAAATGTTTGATTCATAATTACAATTCTGATTTCAATATATTTTGCATTTAATCTATCTATACCAAAATATTTCAGACTTGTTTGGTTTTATTCTTGAAATTTTTCACTTTTTGAAGTTTTTACGCATTAATTCTTAAGAACTGCTAAAGGCTATGTATATAATCTTTGGTAACAGTGCGTTGGACATAAAACCCCAACTTTCGCACTTAGTGCAAGGTTGATTTTATGAGAAAGGGAACACTAACCTCCAGAAATTCCCAGCTGGTTAATATCAGGCAAATAAAAATTCAATCAATATTCCCACACCTCTCGCAGTTATCTTTTCTTTGTCTAACGATGTCGTGACTGTTACGTACTTGATGGCATTTCTGGCTATGCAGACAAGGTCATTTTGCTCCATCCATTTGCAAATATAATTGTGTTCGATTATTTTAATGCACATCAAGTAGCTTTGCAGTCTCTCATTGATATTGCTTGTATCAAATCTCCGAACTTCTCATTTAAAGAATCTCACACGCAAGTCATTGACTGACCCACGCGTTTTTCTAGTCTCTCTGAAGCACTCTTCTTTACTTCAATCCATGACTCATGTCATGCTATGCAGTTCTGTTTCTTAGCAACTGATTACGCAGAGGTTTCTGTAAACATCCATTTCTGTTACCTCTCCATCCAAGAACCTCCTACCATAGAATATCTTTGAGACTTGTTCTGTGATTCCCTGGGTGAAGTCCTTGGAACATAGGTTTCTCGTCTCTATGGTAAAAAAATGTACCACTGAGACCTTTTCCTGGATTAAAGCCAGCATTGATGCTTTTATTGAAAGTCAAATCTTATTCATATCAATTCTTGCTGGACTACTATTATTCACAGAAGTCACTTCTTCCGGCTTTGCCAGAGTGAAACGTTTGATTCCAGTAGACGCGCCATTGTATCTGCTCGTAATAAATATCAGCGTGTCCTAAATAATGAACAGTTATTAATTGCTGATAGAATAAAACCTCATTTCTAGAGATTACGGCCGGCTGTACAAGAATATGCTGAACAGCAGTAAACCCTGAATACTTCCTCTATTCAATCAATTTAAAGTCTTCACATTTACTGCAGATAAATTTGAATGCTTTGCTTGCGAAATATTCTTGAATCCCGTGCATCATAATCCTTTCTTCATTTCGTCTGTATCCATTTTTTTGTCTCCCTCTAACCTCATTAGCACTAGTGGCACACCCGTTTTCTTTAGGGCTTAAAAGATTTATTGAATGTATTGAACTGTATATCTACTGGAGTGTACCTTCATTAACCAAGATAATATATATATATATATATATATATATATATATATATATATATATTATCTTATGGTGATTTCATAAACGTTGTTTAGATATGGTCAGTCAGTTAGGTGCCATACGTGATACACACATGGGCGATCATGCCTCGTAAGAGACATGAATGACTGGGCAGAAGATTATCCCGCAGTAAGTTGCTATTACCTTCTGCGGTAGACTGGTTGGTAGCCAAGGCTATAGAACCCAATCTGTCCTGTTATTTAACTCATAACTGGAAGGAAGAGAGAGATTAATACTTTTCCCAATGGTATTTGAGCGTAAGTGAATGCAATGAATTCAACTGAAATTCGATCTAGGCTCCCCGATTTCTCGTTCCGAGCCGATACTCACTGCACCAAAACGCACATCCTGCACCACAACGCAAATCAATGGTACAAGACTTAAAGTGCCGGGTACCCAATGAGGATTCATCTCACTACTCAGTCCTAATTACTTTTAGCAGGATAAACTTCACAACCATTACACCACATCGAGATTTCCAAATATGTACATGTTATGACCTGCCATCAATTAAGATTAGATGCTATGAAAGCTATGAGAGCAATATCGGCTAGTGTAGTATCTGATCAAATATTATTTTCAGTAATATTACTACGGAGTGAGTAAAGGGGTACCTCGGCGTGGTATAATGGTTAGCAAAACCAGTTACAACTGAGTAGTGAGTTTGATCCTCACTGGTTGTTCCATACTTTCGCTCTTGTGCCACATCTAAGCGGTGCTTAAAAAATATTCTAAAGAGTAGGTAAGGTATTTAATAACACCCCTTTTTTGTTACTGAATTTTTCTGATCTTTATTAATTTTTTTAGAAAATAATGTTAAACATTCAGTTTACCCAAGAAATGAAAAAGGATTTTATAATTGTGGCTTTAAATGATGAAAATTACGATATAGAATCATCTGAAATTTTAAAGGTCATTGATGATCGTAAAGCGTTAGATAACAATGATGGGTGCGTAAGTCTTGTATCTTCGTGGGAAACAAAAAAAAAACACTCCAAACGCTCTAGCATCATAAAAATACGTGAACTTATCCAGCAGGTTCAGCAGACTATTCATTATAATCCCAGTAAATCCATGATGCGATTTACGAAAGACTGCCATGTGGCAGAAGGCAAAATCACAAATTTTGTCCACGAACGCAGCAGATATAATTCTTATGTGGTAAAGTAAAGTATGTCAGAAAACAAACAAAAGAAATCGATTAATCAAATCTTAAAGGTTCTTAAACAAACTGAAAAATCCATCAGATGATGATGTGATTTGATTTATCTCAGAAAAGATAATCGTTGACGAAAAATCGTAAACTTAACAGAAAAATATACATGATTATTCGCAAACCCTTTCCGAAGTTCCGACAGCTATTTACACAAAATTTCAGGAAGGCATAGTTGAATGTTTTCATGGTCACATAACCCCTAACATTTAGCCTCCTAACACCCTAGATCTCAATACATTAAACCACTTCATATAGCGAGTTACTGAGAGAAATGTCAATGAATACCATTATAACATATATAATATGAAAGACGCCATATTTAGAGTAAGGTCCAATGCGAACCAGTTCTATCAAGGCTATTTAGATAGCGTTTAGAAGTTATTAAAGCAGGAAATAGAATATAGTAAATAAAATTATAAAAATAAAATGTATTCTTCGGCATATAAGTTTTTAACTAATAAAGACATCATATATCATTATATATTTGTTTTTGTTTAAACGTATATATGCCCTCAAATATTAAACGCATTTTATTAGTCGTTTTAGTAATATTAGTATTTAAACATCAAGATTATAAAACAGTTAAAGACAATAAGTGGGGTGTTAATGCAACAGAAAATTAAATAAGGAAAGAAACTTTAAAAATATAAAAATGATGAATAACATAATTTCAAAAATCAGAATTGACAGTGATGATGATGAGAGCAGTAATGGCGGTGGTAGTGGGTAGTGTGTTACTGGAGGCTTGTTGCTTGACATTTGAATGCAGGGGATATCAGACGAAAATCAATATTGATTCGAGAGCAAATCAATATCAAATCAGCTATTAATCAGGATTTCATCAAAGCGAACAAGATCAAGGTAACTTATTAAATGAAATGAGCAGTGATTTGATTGCAAATCGATATAAAATGAGATTTGGATCGATATGTGATCAGAAGGGATTAACAATGTATTAGCATCCGTCATTTACTTGAGAGAAAATCAATTTCAAAATGTTTGAGATTATCGTTGGAAATGATTATCTGACGATAAAATCAACAATGAACTCAAATAGTTCGACATGAAATATATCTCAGACAAAAAATAATTTGACACACACACACACAAATGCACACAAACCCCCAGGTCATATATATATTTGGGGGGCAGTTTTAAACACATTTATGAAATGTGTAATTACTCTTACGATTATTCTTACAGGTAGTTTTTTAAATAAGAGAAAGAAGGTACAAATGTTTCATAATTTTCGACTTTTCAGCAATTTCAGCCCCTTCACTGGCCATTTACAAGTATGTTTTTTTCGATGGGTTTTTTTGTTTCCATGTCTTGACTACAACATAATTTTTGTGTTTCTGAAAAAATAGTTTTTTAATATATATATATATATATAGCTCATTTCAGTAAAAATGAAATTTGAGCACTCTAGCTATTGGGCGCATAATATAATATGCGCTAAAAAAAACTGCCTTCTTCCAAGGGTAGAGTCGCCGAATGACGCCAAATCGGCCTGGTTTCGAGCCTGGGTTGTGTAGCAATCGGAGTCTAACCGTACTGATGAGCTGTGATACAGCGAAACAGATCTGTCTGCGGATGATAATATATATATATATATATATATATATATATATATATATATATATATATCCCATGATATAAAAAATCCCAATAATATATCCCAATGTAATATACCTAAACTAAACTGAAAAGCGACCTACCCAAAACTAGGCTACCCCACACATCTGGGACCACAAACGAATGACTAGACCATTCTAAAACTCCCACCGCACTTTCATTTACAGCGGTCTCATTATCAACGACGCCACTTCCACCATATCCAGACAAAATAAATAAGGAACCTGTCTTAAACTAATCCACCTCTCCTATCCCATATCTCTAAGACTACAATACGGCCGACAGAACCAAAATAAGCTCCCAACCCCACTTTCACTTAAACATCATATCACCACAAATAAACCGTTTTCACCATTTAATTTTATTTCAAACTTTTCACCCGATGAGAAGCACGCAAAAGCAGCTTCGAAACCCGAAAATTTTTGTGTAGTGATACTATGAATTTATAAACCATTGTAACAATTATTACAATATATATATATATATATATATATATATATATATATATAATTACTTAAATTTAGTCATAATTAAAGTAGACCAGTATGCAGTTGTACTTTTAGTACAGTATATTGTAAAACTTTTAATATTTCTATTCGTAAAAGACTTACATTACGCAACCATCGTTTCCACAATCTGGTGTTTTCAGGCGATTTACACTAGCTGATTTTAGCATTTTTTTTAAGAACGGACACATAACGGGGATCTTTTTTTGAAACGCGCAAAAGTACAGGACTTAAATGATCAAAGTAAAACATATTTGGAATCAACTAAATATACTATTATAATCAGATGGTTTAATCACTGGTCTACACTTAAAGTAGAAAACTTTAAAAATTATACAAAATTGCCTAGCCACGTGTGGAAATAAAAATTAAGATATGGAAAAACCCAGACTTAAAGTGAAAACAGGCTAGCCTTAAAACTGTGGCAAAATATGTTAACTGTTCCCGAAATAAAGTTTAACTATTATGTTATTCCCAAACAAAAATGAACTACTAAATAAAAGAACAGAAATTAAGACTAAGTGTAACTACACCAAAAAAATACCTATTAAGATCATAAAATCATGGCTGAAAAAGTTATAACTTTCGCACAAAAAAAAAAGTCCTCGTTACGTGAGGGTTCTTTAAAAAAAGTGGTAAAATCAGTTATTTTGAATCGCCTGAATTTCCCAGATGGTAGAAACCCGGGTAGCGTAATATAACTTGTTTACAAATGAAAAATATTCAAAAGTTCTACAAAATAATTGTATTTTAATAAATCTGTGTCCTGGTCTAAATTAACGATGACCAAAAACTCAGAAATTAAGTAATTAATATGATCTTGTTTTATAATTGAGCCGTATTATTACAAGTGTATTTTGACGATAAACAAGAGAGAAATCACAGAAAGCACGAAAAAGAAATGCAATAATTCAAAATATCACATCGAATGAAAAATATACCAGTGCCAAACCGAAAAGAATATATGCTGCATTTATTACAAAAAAATGAACAGTTTCATACCAGGATCAGGTGGAAAGCATTAGTCTTCCTAAAAAAAAATACGCAGGAAAAAAAGAAGGAAAAAAAGTTAGTAATTACGATTTAAGAAAACAAAAAAAGATTTTTCCTCTGATTGCAGGGGAAAAATTTTTTTTAGATTTACTAATTAAATTTGAAAAAAATATGATTTCCATATTGGACGCAATTTTAAAAAAAAAGCAACAACTTCCAGAAATTATTAAACACTGAAGTAAAGACAAATTAACAAGATACAAAACATCCTTCTTAAAGGCGATAAATCTAACAACATTTAAAAAAAAATAAAATAAATAAACGACAAAAGATAAATGAGGAACTCACCAAATCTTACAAAAAAGTCCTGGATTTCTATATAAAAAAATTAAACAAAATAGCAAATTTCATTACAGATGAACTAGATTTACGCCAAAAATACAAATTTTAACCGGTAGACAGGATTTCCTAACAATCAAAGACCACAAAAAAAGATTTTCACAATAACCCTTCATTTCGGTTTATAAATCCAACAAAAACAGACGTAGGCAAGATAAGCTATCAAATATTAAAAAAAAATATTTGTGACTTGCTAAGAATTGCCACTTAAGCTAACTAAAAGAAGAACACATAGAATGCATTTTCTGGTTTCAAAAATCCGAAAAAAAAATAAATATACATTCATTAAATATGCCATAATAAAATTTTACACATAATTTCTAAAAAAGACTTGATGTACGAGTCTAATTCCGCTAAAATGTAAATAAAGATGCCATCTAGAAATTGCCAAAAATCCATACATTTTAAAGTACGCACATTCAGTGACTTTTTCGATACCTAAATTTAAATTTAAATTTTAAAAATAAATAAGTAATTTTCAAGCTTTAAAATTAGCTTTAATTGAAAGCCAGGAGATTAAATTTTAATTTCCGAAGGAAAAATACAGTGGTATTTCTTAAATCGAAATTATATTGATTTTAATCTAATTTTTATTGAAATCGCACAAATTAAAGTTAAATTTTCTACCATTTTTGACTGACCGACACATTCTGTCAACACTACGTAAACAGTAGCCAAATTTCTGTTTTAAAAATCTTGCAAAAATAAAATATACCTCGCTGACACGTCATTTAAGTCAATTTTTAAAATTGAAACTTAACTTTATCTGATTTCAGTTAAGTAAAAATTCATTACTGCCAGAAATTTACAATAAAAAAAAAACGTTTTTAACTACTGTAGCCCTACATGTCATCACCTCGATTACCAAACTGTGGGGTATGTTAAAAGATTTCCGAGATCCGGGAGTTGTCAGACGAAAGTATTGCGACCATACGGGCCAAAAAAACATAAAATTTTAATTTCTTTTTTTTGTTTTTAACTAAATAGTAAAATTTAAAATAATAATTTCATAATTTCAATTATATAATATTTAATAGAATTTTAGTTTACATTTATAGCGAGACATTTGAATTTGCTTCCTGAATAAATAAAAATTTAAAAATTTAACTTACTTTTAAAATTATTTTTCTGTTAATAAGAAAGAATGAAATTAAAATAACCAAACTAAGTTATTTTGTGTTATTTATTAATATTTTTATTATGTATTTTTCATATTAAGTTATCACTAAGTTTAAGGCATGGTGAAAATATCGAATTTAATCTTTATAGTACTGCAGATGTTATAATTATGGAAACATGCTATGACTCTTAAGGAACATCGTACTTACTCAAAAATGGAACGTAAATGAACAAATTAACACACAAACAAATTTTTTTTTTAATTAAAAAATATTTCTGGTAAGCAATTTCTATTGAACTTTTCAATTTTAGATAGGCAATATGATAATCAGCTCTTAACTAAAAAGTTTACTCGCAATCAATTCTTGGAGATTTTAAAAATATTTTATTGAAGAAAGAAAAGAAACTACGAAGATACACTAAGAAAATCCGACCATAAGAACATTTCAGAATACAATACCGAACCAAGGAAACAAATAAAAAACAGTCATAGAAAACGAGATGTTATGACAATTTAAATTAGAAAATATTAAAGATTATACAAAATCGGCTAGCCACGCGTGAAAATTGAAACTAAAACATAGAAAATACACAGATGTAACTAGGAGTAGAGTGAAAACTGCCAAGACTTAAAACAGTGGCAAAAATATGTAGACTTTGTCCTGAATACATTTAGCTATTATGCGATTCCCAAAAAAAAAATGAATAACTGAATGAAAGAACAGAAACTATGACTAAGTGTAAACATATCTAAAAATAACTATTAGAATCATACAACCATGAATGAATGTGTTATAACTTTGGCTAATTTGGAAGATTGCGCGTTCCCCAAAATCCCGGTCACGTGAAGGTTCCTAAAAAACAGCAAAATCAGTTATTGTAAATCGCCTGAAGACACCAGATACTAGAAAAATCGGGTGCGTAATATAAATCGTTTACAATATATATATATACATGACTATAGTATATATATAGTGTAAAACTCTTTGTAAAATAAGGACGGAAGCGGATGATGGTTCGCCTGAAATAGGCCATACTTCCGATTTACCATGAAATAACGTGTCTTTCTTAATTTTTCTTATATTTGCTCTATATGTATTTATATCCATATATATTTAAAGCTCTCTTAGAGAATTATCCTACTACTGTATGTACAGGATACTCCTTTGGATTCTTCTATATCTACACCGCATACTCATATATATCTATATATATATATATATATATATATATATATATATATATATACGTATGTGTGTGTGTTACGTCGTAAAAATTGTCGTTAAAATCTGAAAATACTAAAGAGTAAATTTTTCTAATGAAATCGCTATTGGCTTCGTCCATGGCTTTTGTATCTCTTCTGGAAGGTCTCTTTGCTTAACTTAGTAAATGATGGCATGATCCTTCCCATGAGTTCATCTTTGGTGTTACAATAAGTTTGGTTAGTCTCTGGCACAACTGTGCACCACACATAATAATGGAGAGGGTTGAAGCTTTTGGAACTAGGTTGCCAATATAAGTAATATACGGCTGGCAAAATTGTGTCCTCCTTTTGTGGCTGGATGAAGAGATTTTGTCATAGACAAAAGCCTCCACAACCCACATTCTTCACCCAGTATTACCTTCTCAAGACACTTGATGTAGGCCTCTGTGTTGACAAATTTTTTAAGCTGCCGTACATTCGTAATCACCATTTTGCTCATCCAGCTCTTTATGAATGCCCTGCTTTTTCCTGAGATTTACATTAAAGAAAGGCTCTGAAATGTTCGCATTGCACCTTCCAGCAAAAATACCAAGCATTAGAGCATGGGTTTCAAATTTCTGTTGGATTGAACAGCCACATTGATATTGCTCTTTTTTTAAACAGACTGTGTAGTCGACAATAAATATATTTTTCAAGAGAAAACTAAAAATATTAATGTTAGGGCGCTCTCCACCTTTGTTATAAATATGGAATTTTCCTACTACTATATAAAGTGGTAGTAGAAAGACCTCAGGGTTGCAGTTGTATCGTGGTGCGTCGCGTTGACTGTTCAGCTCAATACCAAGTCAGTCGGGTACTTCCGGAAGTGTACCATACACGGACTACATCTTATTACTTTACTAAACCATTGTTCCTGTATTATACTAACAACTCTGTTGTACATATTATTTTCCGGTAATGTTTCATTTACTTTATTTCCATTGTTTGTGATTATTTACCCACTATTTTCTGTTCCACGTAACATTACAATTAATGGCGCCAATTTATCCATCGCATCCTTCATATTAAGGAGAGAGAAGAATGATAATACAATAAATAACGATTGCATTGGCATTGCCTTTAAATCTCTAAGATCAACTTTGACCGGGAAGCAAGAAGCTTATAGAAAGTTTTACAATCGAGTGGTGCTATAGAAGCATCCATTAGCATAGAACCTACGGTGTCATTTAGCAAATGCAAAAATAAAACGATGATATTCAATCAAGTGCTGCGTTTCAAATATTGAATCCATAGCAAAATCTACTTCTAAGAAGGTTGGGTCACTATGTCGATCCAGGATGTTTTTTTTCAGCCAGAATCCATCCTGCATATATACAAGTCAACCATCCGTCCGTGCATGGAGTACTGCTGCTATTTATGGTCAGGCGCCCCTGCCGTTCTCCTCAGTGTTCTCGACAGGCTCCAAAGGAGTCTGTAATGTGATAGGTACTGATCTGGCGGCTCGACTGCAGCCACTTCCCCACCGTCGAAATGTGGCCTCCCTTTGTCTGTTCTATAAATAGTTTCATGGCTTCTGCTCGGAAGAACTTAAGTCACTGCTACCTCTTCAACAGGTGTTTACTCGTGCAACATGACTGGCAATTGGGTCCCACCCATTCACAGTCAGGTTAGCCAAATGCAGACGACAATTCTACTCCTGCAGCTTCTTCTCTCGCACTTCCCCCCTGTGGAACTCGCTCCCATATTCTTGCTTTCCTGACGGCTACAACCTCTAGAAATTTAACTGACAAAAGACAAGAATGCTACGTCATGACCAATAACATTTCTGAATTATGTTTAGATATTATCAAAAATTTCTAAGTATATAGGAGGGTCAAGAATCCAGATATGGCAGCAATATTTGAAACAAATACGAATTTTATTCTCATAACTATGAAAAATTATTATTATTACACATAGGACAAACATTCATAGCATCAGACCTAGCAATCAATTTGATGTAATTTTTCCAGCTCAAGTCACCCCAAAACTTTATTAATTAAAAAAACAAACAACAAATCACTTTTGGAGATTAGCACCAGCCATGTTGATTGAAAATAAATTGAATATCAGAGGCGATTAAAAGAAAGTTGTTTCTTTTTGGAAGTGGTGAGACTTTCTTTGCCTCAGTTGAAAACCGAATGTAAATAATTTGTTATATCAGCTGCTAATTAGAACTTATCAAAATCGTTGGGATTTCCTGATAAAATTTATCTTGGCAAAGTTTTTGTTTATCGTAAAGTGCTCGATATCGAGGTGAAAGTTAAAACGATGATAAACACAAAGAGTCTGTATCTTTAACTGAGCAGGTTCATGCAAACTTTAAATTTTTGTTATGATGTTTTCAAAATAGTAGTGACAATTGAAAACATCATAAAGATGTCCTTACAAAATTTTAAGATCGGCATACACCTGTTCTATTAAAATGGCAACTCTTTGTCTTTATATATATATATATATATATATATATATATATATATATATATATAGTATTGTAACAAAGTTGTGGATTTCGTAGATTTTAACCTGCTGTTCATGCATTTACTTTTATACAGAGTACCCGATATATATATATATATATATATATATATATATATATATATATATAAATGAAAGAAGAGCAAAGAAAGTACTAACAACGTTCAAAACATTCATTTAAAACAGTGCTCAATATAGAAATAGAGCAATGTATATTTATTATAAGTTATAATTTAAATCATGTACAAATTATAATTTATTAAAAAAGTGTACATTTTGTTTCGAAATTGAATAAACAATGTTCCACTAGGTAGTTAATAAGAACAGTTTTTTTTTTCAATGTAGAAACAAAATTTACAGTTTTGTAGTAAATTATAATTTGTATATGTTCTAAACTATAACTTATATATATATATATATATATATATATATAGGTATATATGTGTGTGTGTGTGTGTGTGTTTGCGTGTGTGTATCTGTGTGTGTGTTCATGCGTGTATTTACGTGTGTGTGTTTGTTTATATAAAAGATAACATTTTAGTAAATATAGCGTATTTACCTTTTGTAATATGTTAAGTCTTTAGCTATGTCTTCTACAAATACTTTCACGGTTTCTGCTCCGAGGAACTTAGCTCACTGTTATCCCCTATATATAAATTTACTGGAGCCATAATATTATCCACTAGGTCCCACCCTCGTATGGTGAAACCAACAAATTGTAAACGCAAATTCTACTCCAAGAATTTAAATGTAAAGTCAGTTGTCATCTCCTACCTTACTAATCTTCATCCTCTTTTTCATGTTCCTTTCTCCTTCCACTCCACTCTCATCAGTATTCTCATCCTTCTCTTACCCACTTCCTGACAACCCTTAAAACCTGTCACTCAATCTCATAACTTTCCTCCTATGTAACCTCCTGCAAAACAGTGGCAGTAAAATGCCTTGC
Source organism: Ascarosepion bandense (assembly GCA_037127315.1). Classification (NCBI taxonomy): domain Eukaryota; kingdom Metazoa; phylum Mollusca; class Cephalopoda; order Sepiida; family Sepiidae; genus Ascarosepion; species Ascarosepion bandense. The sequence goes on along the minus strand of JBBBDQ010000754.1, from coordinate 1,968,234 downwards.
CTGGGGCGACACGATTAAAAAAAAAAACTTCTATATTATTATATGTATATAAAATGGGGGATCAGTTCTACATTACAACCAATATCTAAACTGATCCTTCACTCTATGGCCACAGTCATCCTTTTCTCATGCTCCTTTCTCCTTCCACTCCACTCTCATCAGTATTCTCATCCTTCTCTTACCCACTTCCTGATACCCCCTATAACCTGTCACTATTTCTCATAACTTTCCTCCTATGTAACCCCATGTAAAACAGTGGCCATAAAATGTCTTGCTTAAGGCGATATGATTATAAAAGATTTAAATATAATACAACTGCATGATCCTATTTTTCAATAAAACCACCACCTGCGTGAATTAATGCTGTAAAAATCACTTGAATTCAACAATTAAACAAATTAAAAAACAATTCAACATTAAAAAAAAACAAAATTGAAGGCAGAGGTTCCTAATTTTTATTCAAGGACTGAAAAAGCTCACCCTGACTTTTCAGATATTTCTTTTTATCTCTTCTATACACTTCATTTAATCCTTATTCAACTGTAGAGAGCCAAGGAGATTGAATCGATTGTATCATTATTTCTAATATGCCGTACATTTTATTGAATCGTTGTAATTTTACCCAATTTGGAAGAGTGTTTTGAATCGCTGTTATATTGAAAAGTGAATGTTTTTCAGTTATACATAAACCAGGTGGTATATTTGTATTTTCAAAATAGAATATTATTCTTTTTCTATGGCTTCCCTGATCTGAATCCGATCTACAGTTCCCTCTCCTCCAAACACACTCCAGCAAAATGGCAGGCACACTCCCATGCTTGATAAACAAAATTGAACAGCTAGACCTTTTGCTAGTAAGAGAAAAAATTATGTGACAAGAATGACTGAAAGATGAACGTCTCGTTCCAATACTTAAACCTACTGGGCGGTCTGTTATCGTATTTGTGTGACAAAATCAGTCAAAACAGGTACCGTGAAAATATATACATTTCTATCACTGAGTTACAATGTTATTTACGCTTTTACGATAAGAACCTAAAAGTATGGACCATTTCGGTATCTTCTTTGCAAAAGAATCTCTCTGACTTCAAAAATTGCCAGGATGATTTTGTAATATATTACCTTGAACGGGGGAAGTAATTGATGGCTGTAGGTAAGGTTAGCAAAAAGTTACAATTGACATCAAAAGCAATAGCCCAGCAATTATGTGGTTCGCAGATACACCCAGCAGTAGATAAAATTCAACAAAGGAAAACGGTGGTTGACAAATATATCCGGTCGTAGATGATATCAATTAAATGTAACGAAAATAAGCCGAAAATTTAATGAGAGTTACACGACTATATGAAGTCTAGAATTTTTTACTGTAGAGACAGAGACTGGCTAACGATTACCGACGACTCCTTCGTCTGTGCGATGCCACACCGGCTGTACTCCCACCCCACATGAGCGGGACCAACAAAGAATAAAAATATAAGACATATTCTGTATATACGTGTTATTTCGTAGTTTTTCATTTCAGCAGCAGTTTATAACACTATGTAAAATATGGTAGGCAAAGATTTATTGAAAGTGTTGTATATGGTGAAATCTTGTATGCCAAATTGACAAGATCCTCACAACATGTGACCGAGCATTGTCACTGAGCCAAAGAAGATCTCATCCATTAAGCAGTACCGATTACATTTTGCGAATGTGCATGTCGTCCTAATGATGGAAGTAAATCCCGCCAGAGAATCCTAATGGATAACACCAACCCTAACCCTACCCTCAGGCAGTTGATATTAATTTCTAGTGGTGCAGTTTGGTTTTTGCAAAGTATTCAGATCCTTTATCAAGATGAACCAATAGATTAATTTTTTCAGAAACAATGCATTGCTCACTATTTACATTATTCACATTATTCGGACTATTGTGCTCATCCTGGTTGCCACTTGTACGACGTTTCAGCCGTTGTACGCTTCTTCAAGAATTTCTAACCGAAATACTAGGAATTTCGAAGCGAACACTTTATTGCGATCACTGGGGTATATCATTCTCATTCACTGTGGAAAGCCATTTTGGTAGTCATAGGTCATCTCCCTCTAACCCGATTCTAAGTTATATGTTCACTACTGCTGTAGCCTGGTATTGAACTCACAGCTCTTTGGATCATATCATTGGAACTAACCAACGTCTAAATCCATTGGGCCATTTGTCCTTAATGAATTTTTGATGTTAATGGTTTCTCTTGTTTTTTTTTATCAGATAATGCATTTCTCGTGAGCAAGACAATAATCGATCAAGAAATAGATCATTTGAATTTTGCAGATACTTCATCGAACACACTTCAAAATATTGAACTGTTGATGTTCATTGATTTCGTATTGATATTTATTTATCGAGTTTCTTTCCACTTCCCAAAGTAAGAGGTATGCATCAAAATAAAGATGACCTTGTGTCAATAAAAAAAATTGTCGTAAAAAATCCCTTACTTGATGCACATACACACACACACAGACACACAGACACAGACACACACACACACACACACACACACACACACACACACACACATATATATATATATATATATATATATATATATATAAACTTATTTATAAATGGAACTATGTCTGTGTGTGTGTGTCTGTGTGTGTGTCTGTGTGTTACCTGTAGACTCCGAAACAGCTGAACCTATTTTCTTGAATGTTTACACAGTTGTACTATAAGCGTCTGCAAGAGTTCTTAGCTAGGTTTTGTGTCGAGGTACCCCCGATAAATATCGAAAATCGATAATCAAAAAAATCGGGTTATAGTAGGAGTGGTTCGATTTTAATCAAATATGATAAACTCATAGACGAAGACATAAGAAACGATATTCAGAAGTTTCAGGGTTGCAGTTCTTACAATAGTGCAAAACAATTTATATCGATACCAGGAAATCAAAATTTAACTTATATCCATTCATTTTTCTTTCAGTCTACGGTTTCGCTTTAACTGGAAACTATTCCTTTTTAGTATTTTGTGCCAACGTCCAAAGTGTCTGAGCTCAAGGTCCATGGATTAGTTTTAAAGCTTTCATTAAACCCGAGAAACGCCGGGCTATAATGCTAGTATATATATAGTGTATCGAGTCAGCAGACAATATTCTAAACATATACTGTTAAATGTAAGAGACAATGAATGTCTTTTATGTTTAATCATTAGCCGTTCTAAACATCGTATTTTGGCTTTAATTTCAGGTGAAAATGAATAGAAAAATTCTAGATAATTCTTATTAAGTTGGTTCTAAGCTTTCGGCTCACATGAGCCACCTTCAGAGCTGTAAGAAGGACGTTAACATAAAAACATCCACCATCAGCGACGATTTTATCTTGTGTTGATATAAAGCTTTGCTAAGCAACAATAACAATGACCAAAAATAGCAAACGTATTTCGTAAATTTTTAATGCGGTTCTATGACGTCACACCGCGCGAGAGCTCGAAATGATAACAGAAACATATATTTAAATGCAATGTAATGCGTTATGACCAAATTCAAATGTGATTATATTAAGTGAGGATTGTTTGGATTTAATGTAGATGGCCTCCAATATCTGAAGGTTCTGTTTACTGTGTGTATGAGTGAGGATTATTATACTGTTGACTAAAATCTGTGTGATATTACATATATGAGTATGTTTTTTTTTAAAGAAATGTTGTTTAATTTAACTCTGATCAGAAAGGTGACAGGTAAGTCTACGGGAGAGCGTGATTGTAGTAATATTAATATATGTAATGGGTTTATTATTAGTACCAGAGATACAATATCTGAAGGGGCATGTAAATTGATACACTATATTAGTTTGACAAGGTATACAGGAAAAAGAAACGAGAAAGATACAAATCATGGAGACAGATGGAGAGAGAAGATGGTAATTGACGTTTAAACTTCTGTGATTTTAGTTATTAGAGAAGTAGGTATACGGAAGGGAATTCCACAGGCGGGAATTGCGGGAATTGAGTGAAAAGAAACTGATAGAGAAGAAGTGGCAGTTACACTTGACTATTGTGATGGCAAAATGTGGGATAAAGATGCCATTTCAGTAGCACAAGTAAATTCATGTGGTCAGGTTACCAGGGAAAGTAACCTGTCTGGGCAGAAGACTTAAAACTATTTGTAGAAATGACAAAGGGAAACCGTATCCCGTCGGTAAAAAAGTGACTAATCCTAATTTGTAATTAGTCAAGAACCCTGAGAAGAATAACAGGAATACATATATATATATATATATATATATATATATATATATATATATATATATATATCAACATTTTCGTCGTTCCTGAAACCTGAAACGGGACACGTCAAGAATTTCAAGCACGTATTTACCTCTATCATTTTTGAGTAGCCTAGAAACAAAGAAGAGAGTGCTGGATTGCTATGTGATGTCAGTTCTTCAATACAGCAGTGAATGTTGGACAATATCTTGAAAGACGATGGGTAAACGTGAAGCAACTGAAATGTGGTTCTACAGAAGGATGGTAAGGATATCATGGACCGAGCATGTGAGCAATGACCAGGTGCTGGAAAAAATGGAAATGAAAAGGAAATTAATATTGAGCATCAGGAAGAGACAACTAAAGTTCCTGCAACATGCAATGAGGAAGGATGGCTTGGAGAACCTGATACTAACAGGCCAGATAGAGTGGTAAAGAGACAGAGGAAAGCAGCGAATAACATATTTGAAAGGCCTGAGTAGATGGATGACAGAACTGGGGCTGCAAGACGTTACAGGAGAAAGCGTGCTAAGAGCCACCAGAGATAGGGAGACATAGAGGCCATGAGCGCCTACGTCCTGAAAGGACAAGGCACATATGTGAAGAAGAAGACTTTGTGTGGTATTGAGCACATTTTCTAATTTGATATATATACATATGAAATGAATTGAGTTATCTCGGTGACTGGCGTGTGTATACACAGCTCATACACAACACGTTAAAATTTCCCTTCTCTGATCCCATGCGTAGATGGCTTAGGGAGTAGCGACTCCGACTGACACCAAATCGGTTGAGTTTCGATCGCGACCAGAAGCAAGTGGATGCATTTAGCCACACTGATGAGCTGTGATACAGCGAAACAGGCTTGTATGTGGATGACTAATATATATATATATATATATATATATATATATATATATATATATATATAACATAGCACACTTGGAATACTATCCATATAAATTCCGATAGAGACAAACGAAAAAGAACTCAATGTTAAATTTATTTATTTAACAGAGTAATATAATTTAGAAAAGATTTTTCATTTACTACAATTTCAATGGGTAATACATATTTCACCGCATAATGAAGTTATTATTGCGGCTCGTCAGACCCACATGGTACAACAATTGAAACTCAAAATAGCCCATACCCCACTAAAAAAGCCTCTGTGTAAAGGAAAATTTGGTGGGATACTTTGAGGATCAAGTGATGTACAATTGGATCTGACGAGCCGAAGTAATAACATCATTATGCGGTGAAATATGTATTACCCATTGAAATTGTAGTAAATAAAAAACTTTTCTAACACACACACACACACACACACACACACACACACACACATACACATATATATGATGATGCTTAGCGCCGATAGTTTTGTTTTTTCGTTGATTTACTGATGAGAAGATATTTAGGCAAGCAAGTTCTCTGTCTTAAATATGACTAGCTATTTGTACAGCTTGAAATTTATCTGGAAGCTGTTGTCTCTTTCTGATGTCTGGCCATTACTGCTTCTTCTATGGTGATCCCGGTATAGACTTGCAGTTGCCATCTAATAAATGGATTGATAACGAAAAGTTGTTGGAGAGTATGCAGACGAAAAGGAAATTTATACTTAGCAAGCAGAGAAAGATGAGCTATATGTGACAGGTATTGAGGAAGGAGGCATTAGAGAATCTAATACTCACGGGACAGATAGAGAGAAAGAGTGACAGGGGAAAGCAGCTTTATACATAACTAGCAGTATAGTCCGGCGTTGCTCGGTTGTAATGAAAGCTTTTATATGTATACTATTGATTTTCTGCACTATTGTATAAACTGCAACCTTTAAACTTCTGAATATCGTTTCTTATGTCTTTGTCTATGAGTGTATCAAATTTGATTAAAATCGGACCACTTCTTCTATAACATGATTTTTCGATTATCGATTTCTGATATTTATCGGGTGTACCTCGACACAATACCTAGCTAAGAACACTCGCAGACGCTTTCAGTACAACTGTGTAAATTTACAAGAAAATCGGTTCAGCCGTTTTGGAGTATATAGGTAACAGACACACACACAGACAAAATTTCCATTTATAAATAAGTTTAGATGAGTTTGAGCAAGTAGATGATGGGGTGGACTTTTGGAGATATACGAAGAGGAAAATTTTTGATAGCAACAAGTGCAACTGGGAGTCCGTGATCATCTACTTCTGAAGGGAAACGGCCTATAAATGAGAAGCTCGCAAACCTTTGATGTAGACGCGCCCTTAAATGTTTCCGTGTCCGTAGAGACACTTGTACTGATGTTGCTTATGCTATTCACAATTGAATTCTGTTCATGTGCACCGGAAATTTTTTTTATTTTTTGCTTATGTCTTGTAGATCAATGCTACTGTTAAGCCCTAAGCCTAACCCTTAGTCATTGATGTGTAAAGACATTTTTTATCGAAAGTGTCATTTTGAAACACGGACAAATATACACTTCTAAAATATGGCATTCAAAAAACAGCTACAAACATCTTTAATTCATTTTATACCCACTCTGAGCTTGAATCGCGTCCGATCGTCAATTCATACATCTGTTACAGCTCTGCTGGTTAAAAGTTCCTCAGTACCTTTTTTATGATATGAAAAACGAATAAAAGAATTAATCCAAAAATATAACGTTTTTGTCCAAATTAATTGTTGGGAAAGTTGTTTTAATGTAAATTAAATGATTATATTTATGGTAATTTTTTCAGGTTAATAAAGATTAAATGTGTTGAATAACATAATGTTGAGAAAAAATCCAGTAATTCATAGATAAAACAGAAAATTAATTAATTAATACATTGTTATTGCCGGGGATAATATATCTGTATATTAAATATAATATTGTGTGTATCTTCAGAAAAATACAATTCAAATTCAACTGTATGCGCCCCATAATAACCTGATTAAATATGTGACATAAAAGCCGGTGTTTTTTATGAAAAATTGATTGAAAAACCATCAATTGCAACATAAGACCTGATCAATATTTTATCACGCTCTATATAATCGATATTATTGTTTAAACAATAAAAAAACTTGTCTAAACATCCCGTCAGGTCAGTTTATGATTCGATTAGTTTTCATCAAAGAAAATTGTTGTTTTTCCTAAGTTTCTTTTCGTCTGGACATAGTAAAAATAAAAGTGATAGCCTTTAAGGGAACTTTTAAATCAAAGTAAAAAAACGGATAAGGAGATCGATGTTAAAATGTTAGTCAATCAATGCTTAATAATTTGGGTTTATAATTTGGTCTTAGTATGTTTGGCATATTTATACTACTAAAATACTGCTTCAGTATCAAAAGTGACAGGTTCTGGATATGACGGTAAACAACATCCGGCAGCAAGGCCTCTTATTGGGAGGTTATGAGGAGCTTGGAACCACCTCTTAAATGCTGTTATTCCCAGGTCCACTCAGAACCGAAGTGGTATCACGTTAGGTTTCTAGCTATGGGTACATAGTTAACCCCCAAACTGGAGTCGAAACTCTGGTCATCTGGGTGATCTAAAGCCTTGTACCGATGCAAAGGCGCACAAGTTTACAAGGTATGCAAATGAGCGGCGGCCATTTCCATATTCGAGCCGCCCGTTGTAATTCGTATGCAAATAAGTAGCCGAGAAAAGGCATAAAACGAGGAAAGGCGGCGATTCGAGGAAGTACGAACTTAGTCCGTTGAATAAGTGTTTCAGCGAGAAGACGACGACGACGACGAAGAAGAAGAAGACGACGACGACGACGACGACGACGACGACGACGACGACGAAGAAGAAGACGATGACGTTGGAAAGACGAGGAAACCAAGAGAGTACCTTTTGTCGTCAACAGTTTTGTTTGCATGAAACAGACATATTACAGATTTCCTCTTCCTTACTATTAAAGTATAAAAATAGACTTTTATAGAAAAATTGTACATAAAAATAGACTTTTATAGAAAAATATACATTTTTCAAAGAAAAATATAACCAACAATATATTTTTGAAGAAAAAATTATTACCATAACACATTTTTGAAGGAAAAAAATTATTCTTAGCATAATATTCTGGAATACAAAACTAGAAGACATTTTCAGATTTCTAAAATAAAAAGAATAAAAGCAAAAAATTCATTAAAATCTAACTAAATCAACCTTCTTATTATAACCGAACATTAAACAAATATCTTAAAACCGCACCATTTTGGCATTAAATAACCCACAGAGGTTGATATACCGTTAAACAAAACTCAAAATGAAACTTAAAAGTTACGAAAAGGAAAAGATATGAAAAGCTAATGTAGTTTCTTCTTCTTTTGCATTAACCGTGACATTTCAGGAAGTAGGCGATCATGAATTTCCCCTTGCCCTTATCTCTTGTCGCTCTTAATAGTTTTTCTCTTGGCATCTCTTTCAGACCCGACTCCGCCATCCACCTGCTCAAGCCGATCAAGTAGGCCCTGCACTGCTTCTCTCTTTACTCCTATCCGTCTCGTCAGTATCTTTTTCTCCAAGCATCCTTTCCTCACTGCGTGTCCCAATAACCTCATTTGTTTTTTCCTGATGCATCATTCAGTTCAGTGCCATACGTGATACACGCTTTTGGGCGATCATGTCTCGTATCACTGTATCACTGAGCCGAATATTTTTTATCCTGCTATTTAAAGTATAGCTGAAGATAGAAAAGACGGATTGGATTAATAATCATAATTAATGGGGGATCAATATATTACTTCATAACAATAGAAAACCGATCCCCCATGTCATGTCCAGTAAAATCTTTACTTATGTTTCCAACTATTGTCTTCATTCAGTCAGTTAAGTTCCATACGTGATACACGATTTGGGGCGATCATGTCTCGAAAGAGACATGACTGACTGGGAAGAAGATTTTCTATCCTGCTAGTTAAAGTATAGCTGAGGGGAGAAGAGACGGACTGCATAAATAATCAGGAATTAGTGGGGGATCAGTTGATTATTTGATTAAAATAGAAAACTGAAACCCCACTTTATGCCCAGTAGAAGCATTACTTATGTTTCCAATGTTCTTCATTCAGTCCGTTAAGCGCCATACGTGATACACTCTTTGGGCGATCATGTCTTGAAAGAGATATGACTGACTAGGTAGAAAATTATCCCGCAGTAGGTTGCCATTATTTTCTGCGGTAGATTGGTTGCCAGCCATAAAACCCAATCTATCCTGTTATTTAACCCACAACTATAGGGAAGTAGTGGATTAATACCTTTCTCAAAGGCTATTTGTGCGTAAGTGAATGCAGGAGATTTAACTAGAATTCGAACTCGCCACTCCGATTTGTTGTTCCGAGTCGATATCCACCGCACCATAACGCACATCTTGATGTATAAGTTTTATTTTCGTTTGCATTCTATCCAAAATCTCGTCGTTGTTCATATATTCTATTGTATTAAGGTTTTTTTTTCATATTTGAAATCATCAAAAGTTGCACAACAGTCATTTTAATTATAAAAAGGGGCATTTTCATTCTCTTAGACTTTAGACATCTTGTTTGTTACTAGCTTCATGTAACAATCATTCACGTTCACTCAACACATAGAATCAATTTTGCCTATCATAAGCTTGTCTGAAGCTAAACTCCAGGAAAGCAACATACAACGCTTTCTTGAGCTGACGTATTTTCACTGAAATCAAGAATAGTGACATTAATAAATTAATTGCATCCTCAACTGAATATTTCCTTGTCAGAATCTATTTTGCATATTTTTTTAATCTACCATTTGACCGCGCATTGAATACTGATGCCATATTTGGCCTGGTACTTCAGCTGTACATTTTTAAGATTCTTGAAAAAAATCCAAAGATGGATCTCTAATGTAATTGATTTTTACTAGGCATCTCGACATCAATCACTTTTTCACTAACGAGATATGCGTCCACAAGTAGCCTTTTTCCAACTAAAAGAGACTGGCAACTAGATTCCACCGATTTATTGTTGAAATAGTAAGTGTTACCGCCAACTCTGCTCCCACACTCTGTTTTTCGCATTTCTCACCTGTGGAAATCCCACCCGCTTTCTTGCTTTCCTGATAACTGCAGTTTTCAAATATTTAAATGTTAGATCAGCCGATATCTTCTTTCTTCTTGAGCCTTTTCATTTGATGTTCTTCCTCAATCACCCCCCACCCATTCTCAGTCTTATCATTTACTTTTCCTGAAACCAGCAATATTATAGAGCATCATAGCCTTCCTTGAGGTGAAGTGAGTAAGAAACGTCATATTTAGTCACTTTACCTACCCCATAATGAAATTTGGTTTATGCATCCCATAATTTATCTTCGTTTCTTTACTCATATATCTTAAAACATCTACAGTTATTTATTTCTGTTAACTTAATCGTTAAACAGTGTCGTACAAAACATAGATTTAAATAATTACAACCATATATCAACTTTTTAATTACTATCGTATCGTGTAGTTTGAATGATTCCTTCTGACACGACTTATCAAAAATTTACATGTTATTTAACGCCAGAAAATATTTTTAGATTGTAAGAATTTTTTTTTAAATGCTTCAGAGATATATGTCTTACTTAATTAACACATAACTGGGATAGAAGACAGGCGTGTGCACATACCCTTTCCCGCGGGCATGTGCAGAGAGGGCGGCTTTCAGATTAAAAATGTCATGTCCTTATTTTTTACAACATCCGCACATCGAATCTTACAGCATATGTTATTCTCAAGTTGTTACCCATCCAGACTTGAAGACGTTGCTTATCCTCGGGGATCGTACGGAAATCGGTATTTCAAAACGATATGGCCGTAAGCCTATACCATGTAATGTAGAAATATTTTAATTGATATGTATCAACGGGACGGGAGCAGGGGTAATTAGGCCCATGTAATAGGTAAATACAATTTCAAGAAAGAATACTTTTTGACGATTGTTTTAGGCTTGGATATCTTTCGATATACCGAGTGGCAAACACATATTTTAAGAATCTGTTTTTGAATTTCTTAAATACGGAGTTTCCATTATTTACACTATTTATATGAAAACTAGATGTACGTTGTAGTGCAGTAGATATCGTCTCGAAAAGAGAAATCAGAGAGCCGAGTTCGAATTTCAGTTGAATTCGTTGCTTTAATTTACGCGCAAATAACCTGGGTAAAAGTATGAATCAATTTCTTTACTTCAGCTATGGGTTAAACAACAAGACAGATTGGGTTCTATAGCCTTTGTTGGCAACCGGTCTACCGCAGAAAGTAATGGTAACTTACTGCTGAAAAATATTCTGCCCAGTCAGTCATGTCTCTTTCGTGGTATGAACGCCCATCACTAACAATGCCAGCAAGTAGTATGAGTACAATAGTCAAAATTTAAGTAGTGTCAAAAATATTATTATATAAAAAAGGCAAATTTGGTACTTCTATTCTACTCCGTCTGTTTCTTATTTTTTACTAGCAGTATAGCCCGGCGTTGCTCGGGTGTAATGAAATCTTTCAAACTAATCCACGCTATTGGAGCTCAGACTCAGCCTAAAAATTATTTGTGTGAAGTTTGATGAGAATCGGATAAAAATTGTGGATTTGTATAAAGGACATACAGACAGATAAACAGATACACACATAAACATCTTGCCTCTTATATATATATAACCGATTTTCTGCACTATTGTAAGAACTGCAACCTTGAAACTTCCGAATATCGTTTCTTATATCTTTGTCTATGGGTGTATCAAATTTGATTAAAATCGGACCACTCCTTCTATAACCCGATTTTTTCGATTTTCGATATTTATCGGGGATACCTCGACCCAAATCCTAGCCAAGAACACTCGCAGACGCTTATAGTGTAACTGCGTAAATTTTCCAGAAAAACGGTTCAGCCGTTTCGGAGTCTATAGATAATGGTCACACACACACACACACACACACACACACACACACACACACACACACACACACACACACACAGTTCCATTTATATATAAGTTTAGATAATTAATCAGGTTTTCCTACTGTAATATGCGATTCCCTGAGTAAAATTTTGGATAATGAGGTGTGCTTTGAAGAACAAAGAAAAAACTTTTTTTTTGCCAAGTTCTTTCCATCAAGGTATTCTGGGGTTAGCCCCTGTTTTGGATCTTCGTCTCCAATTTGTTGTGGAGTTGTTGGGGCGAAATTTCGCTATAAATTGTAGGGGCCAGTTTGGCTAGAAGACACGAAACACAAGTAGTTTCAAAACAGTGTATTAGTATAACAACAAGATATGTACAAGTAAGTGTAAATAATCAGTAAATAGAAATATGTAAGTCTGAACGGTACAGTTACGCTGCTTACTGCCTCGTAGCTAGCTTTAACTGTGTACTACTCACGTCCTTAACTGCTGTCAGCTGCCGTACTTAGCTGTTCTTGAAATGCTTCCGGAAGTCACGCAGGTAATTGTATATAATAGGAGAAATTGGCCATTCCTCGTAGAAGGGCATTGTAACAGCATCTAATGCTAATAAACAGCGAAATATAATAATTATAACTGAAATAAAAGAGGTTAATTAACAATTTTCAATATGAATATATAAAGATCTAAGAATCTTTTTTAATATATTTTATTTTTAAAAAATTACATGTATTGAGACGTTTTGATTTTTATTATTTGTGCCGTGTCCCTAGAGGATATGGGGATTATATCTCTGCAAACGTCTTTTTTCCTTTGTAATTTGGCAATACTGTTTCTATTTTTCTCACTACTTGTATTATTATCCATTAACACCATCATGTTCGGTATCCTTCTCGATATTTCCCGCTTCCAAATTTGCCTTGTCATTCTTGAAGCTGTTTTCTGCAAAATGAGTCCAAACATTTCGCCTGCCTCTTTCTGATTGCCTGGGCATTTTATTTCCATTTCCCATAAAACAATCCTTTTAGCTCACAAGCTACATCTATGTTTTCTACTTCCGCCGTGATATGTTACACAGAGAAAGTGTGATGCGGTATAATTCACCAAAATATTATTTGCTAAACGGTTATACACGGAACAGTACATTAGCTACAATGACAGACAAGACAGTATAAAACAGAAAGAAGGGGTTTAGATTGCAACCAGTCCGAATATTACTCGAATAACACTCCAATATTACACCTAAAATGCTACTATTCTTTACATAAATAGACCATTTTAAATCATGGGCTATTTCATCATTGAGACTGCTACAGGCGTGCTAGCCTCTCTACAACAACATGTATAATCTCAACATAGTTCCGTGAAATAACATCTATATTAACTCACGTAATTTGGCAACATTCACTGCCATAAAGAAGGGCTGATATGCAAATGTACTTTGCGATACAGTGGATATCGGTTAGAAACGAAAAATTCGAGAGCTGAGTTCGAATTCCAATTGACTTCGCTGCATTCACTTACACGCATTCACTTACACTTACATGCGTCAAAGAATAGGACTGACTGGATTTTATAAACTTGGTTGGCAATCAGTCTACCGCAAAAAAAATAATGACAACCTACTGACGGCAAATCTTCTACCCTGTCACTTCTATCTATTTCGAGACATGTCTTACGTCAGGCATTTATCTGACTGATGTAACATATCGGTTAGACGCACTTTTCTTTGTTTCTAACAAATTTTGCTTCTTTCTTAATAGGTCAGTTATTTAAATTAAGTTTTCACTATTTCAAGTTCCGTTGAGGTCACGTTTTAGGTCGTAGGATTTATGAGCTCTCAGATAATTCAATGTCCCTATTTGCGTCTTTATGAAGTCTCCAATTTGTAGATTTTAATTTGGGCTAACCCTCTCGTTTTTTTTTTCTAATAATAATTCATACATAGTCACTTCATATTTCTTTCTATTTTAAACTTAAGATTATTTCATATTAATTTCATTCACGTTTATGGCAACGCCAAAATTGTCGTAATATAAAATGTTTTGGACTGATTATATTGACGTCATAAAAAATATTTTAGAAATCATACTATAAGCCGAAATAGACTGAATAACGAAGTATTCGTCTCCGGTAACAATACAACATGTGACTATATGATTATATTTTAAAAAGAATTATTACTACTTATGGTTTCTCTGAGTGCTCATGGATATAAAGAATGAATTTCGTAGTATTATCCTTTCTTTATTTTTGCTTCTGATGATTATAGAATGAAACATAGTGTGTTGCGACAAAATACCTTTAAAAGTTTTTTTCTAAAATAACTATTACCTTAAAAAATATAAATCTTATTTAACATAAAATTTTATACATGGGGCTGCTTTAAATTCATTTAAAATTTTGTGATTAATTTTTATCATTTTTTATTTAATGAATAAAACTAATAAAAATTGATTCAAGAACTTTTATATTCAGTTTTCCGTTTAACAATCGTAAAACTACTTCAATAATTTACAGGTCATCACGCAGCAAATTTGATAAATAAGCCAGAATAAAATAAAACGTAAAAGACTGTCTCTTTTTCGATCAGAAAATGGCCAATCGTCAAAGAAGATGATTCAATAAGCGTAGTAGCATTCTCTTAAGGAGAAAATGGCCAAAGACAAAGGAAGCAAATCTATGCCAAAAACGTAGATTAATTGACAAGTAGAAATAATTGTCTGCCAATAAAGAAACTTTACAAAATAAAACTTTACCCAGGAATCGGGGTTGTTTGGGATCGGGTTTCTTTTCAGTTTTTTAACGCTAAAGTGGCTTTCTTCGGTGAGGCGTTAAATCAAATTTGCACCCATTACTGAACTTTTATTAGTTTTTCTAAACTCGAAATTCATTCATTGAAACAATTCTCTCCTGTCTCTCTAAATATTCTCTCATTTCGACATCCATTCTTTCACTGCCCTTCCCCTTTTTTTCCATTTGTAAAAATATATTCTTTATTTTTGTTCATTTTCTTTGTTCTATAATTCTTCATTTATTTATTCAGATTTACTTTGTCTTGTGGGTCTTTCGTTGATTTGAAAGTTTTCTTTTTGTTATATTTTAGATTTGAATATTTATATATTGACCATTCTTCTGCCTACGATCACAAGTATTGCCCGCTTATTATCTTTTAACATCCTTTTCTTCTTTGCTGTTTTCTATTTCACTTAGTAAATCTGTTAAAGCCAGCTGTTTAAATGAATAATATCGTTATAATTACTTAACTCTTTTCACATCTATCTATCTATCTATCTATCTATCTATCTATCTATCTATCTATCTATCTATCTTATTCAGTTAATTGTCTATCTGTCTATCTAATCTTATTCAGTTCATTATCTCTTTATCTGTCTATCTCATTCAGTTCATTATCTATCTATCTATCTATCTATCTATCTATCTATCTATCTATCTATCTATCTATCTATCTTATTCAGTTAATTGTCTATCTGTCTATCCAATCTTATTCAGTTCATTATCTCTTTATCTGTCTATCTCATTCAGTTCATTATCTATCTATCTATCTATCTATCTATCTATCTATCTATCTATCTATCTATCTATCTATCTATCTATCTTATTCAGTTAATTGTCTATCTGTCTATCTAATCTTATTCAGTTCATTATCTCTTTATCTGTCTATCTCATTCAGTTCATTATCTATCTATCTATCTATCTATCTATCTATCTATCTATCTATCTATCTATCTATCTATCTAAGTCTTTTAATATCTATATCTTCCAAGCACAATCTTTTAATATCTGTCTATCTATCTATCTATCTATCTATCTATCTATCTATCTATCTATCTATCTATCTATCTATCTATCTATCTATCTATCAGATCACAAAAAAAGCAAAAAAAAAAACAACAGAATTCATAAAATATTTATATAAATGTTTAAAATATCGTGTTATTTTATAAAAATATTGTGGATTTAATCTTTACACTTCGTACGATCATTACCCAAATGTTTATTTAAGTGTGTTGCTTTGCATAAAATCCACGATCTTTCCAAAATATGCTCTAAATATGGCGTTGGAAACATACATGCAAATGTGCAAAATTGTCAAATGCTCAAACATATTCCACTTTGGGTATTTCCTTGATTTTTGTTATGATAGTTGCCTTCAGTTCATAATTGTTTGAGGGTTGTTCTGTTACACATTATCCTTGAGATACTCCCACAAATAAATATCTGGTGGTTCAAGTCCTCTACGGCATCAATGTTTCTTTCTGATCTAGCACCCACCCTCTGACCAGATTGCGTGTCAATGACACATTTAGATTTCAGATTCTGCTTTTTGGTGGAGGAGGACGACACTGAAATATTCGCTGAATGTTTGCTTGCACTACAATGTATGATTTGTGGGCGAAATATATTTCTGTGCAAAAAAAAAAAATCATTCTCCTGGGCCTAACGGTAAACTTCATCCGGCAGCAAGGTCTCTGACTGGAAGGTTGTGAGGAGCATGGAACCACCTCATAATTGCTGTTGTTCCTGTGTCCAACCTCATCTGGAATGATAGCACCTGTTAGAATCCCATCTATGGGCAAATAGTTAACCCCCAAACTGGGGTCAAAACACTATGAAAGTATAAAAATAAACTTTTATAGAAATATATACATTAAAATAGACTTTTATAGAAAAATATATATTTTTGAAGGAAAACTATTACCAACAATAAATTTTTGAAGGAAAAATCATTACCATCAGTACATTTTAATACAAAACTAAAAGACATCTTCGGTTTTTGAAAATAAAAACAATTAAAAAAATATTTCATCAAAATCTGACTAAATCAACCATTTAACTATAACCAACCATTTAAAATAAACCTCAAAACCCCACCCTTTTCGTAATAAATAACCCACAGTTATTGATATGGCGTTAAACAAACCTCAACATCAAATTTCACGAAATGTGTTCTTTCTTTGGTTGACCAAGACATGTTGGAGAATATTATTGTTCCAATATTTCAGGCATTAAGTCAACTTATGTACCCCAAAAAGAGAAAAGAAAAAAATAATTATTTAATGTTTTTTTAAATTTCTATATTCTGCATTTTTTTGTCACTCTCTATCTAACTATTTATCTATCTGTCTGCCTGCCTGTTTGTCTGTCTTTCAGTTATACGTGGTATACCCGAGAACGACCACGCCTTTTTCGATTCATGAGTGACTAAGCAGAAAAAAATTCCATAGAAGGATGCCGTTTATTTCTGCCGTAGACTGGTTGTAGGACACACTCTATCCTTTTGTTCAGAAGATAGATTCATGCCATACCTTTCACAAGGGTAGTTGCTAAATCGGAATGCTGGGTTCAAATTCCAGTTAAATTGGTTGCATTCACTTACACACTTCTTTCTGAAATATATCATCTAACTTTTGCTGCCATTTAGAAGGTAGTCTATCACACTTGTCGTTATTATATAACATGCGGAATTAATTTTTTGACTTAAACGCTGAGACGTGTCCTTCTTTTGCCTCTTCTATAAACAATTTAACGGAACTATTCCTGATAAAATTGCCTCGTTGATATCTACATTAAATGTACTACAAGATTGGCTTCTGTGTTTCCTCAATTTAGTGTTGTATATGCAAAATATGATGGCTTTCAATAAACAAGGTAAATTTTTCGGTATAAGGACTTCTACGAGGGTCATTCAATAAATAAGGTGAATTTTTCGGTATAAGGACTTCTACGAGAGTCATTCAATAAATAAGGTGAATTTTTTGGTATAAGGACTTCTACGAGGGTCATTCAATAAATAAGGTGAATTTTTCGGTATAAGGACTTCTACGAGAGTCATTCAATAAATAAGGTGAATTTTTCGGTATAAGGACTTCTACGAGGGTCATTCAATAAATAAGGTGAATTTTTTGGTATAAGGACTTCTACGAGGGTCATTCAATAAATAAGGTGAATTTTTCGGTATAAGGACTTCTACGAGAGTCATTCAATAAATAAGGTGAATTTTTCGGTATAAGGACTTCTACGAGGGTCATTCAATAAATAAGGTGAATTTTTCGGTATAAGGACTTCTAATACAGATAGAAGCTTACGTTTTTAAAAAAAAATTTCCTTTACTTCCTTTTCAAAGTGATTTAATTTGTTTTGCAAATTAAAAAAAATACCCTTTGAGAGTTATGGATATTAACAAAGATGGCCGACAAAGAAGGATGTTCCAGGATTGAACAGCGGTCAGTAATCAAGTTCTTGGTTGCTGAAGGATGCAAACCAGTTGAAATTCATAGGGGAATGTCAACTGTGTATGGTGCCACATTTTTCAGCCAAAAAACTGACTACAAATGGGATAAATTATTTAAAGAAAGACGGATCAGTGTTGAGGATGAAGACAGGCCTGGGAAGTCTACAGAAGTGAGGTCTCCTGAAGTGATCAAATCAGTCAATGACCTCATTCAGTCTGACAAAAGGATGCCATTGCAAGGTCTTTGAGCCTATCTTTTGGGAAAGCACACAAAATTGTCCAGGATGACCTTGCCTACTCGAAGGTCAGCTGCCGGTGGGCACCAAAGATGCCAAACGGTGCAGACCATCAATGAGCTTGGCTTGGAACTGCTCCCAAATCCCTCTTACAGACCTTGCATCTTCAGACATTCACCTGCTTTTTCCCTTGAAAGCGTTCACAATAGGCACGAATTTTGATAGTGAAGTGAGGGATTGGCTGAAACATCACTTCAAGAATTTTTACGCTGAGAGAATAAGGAAGCTTGTTCACAGATGGGAAAAGTGTGTGACACTGCTGAGAGAATATGTGGAAAAATAAACAAAAGTAAGTTTCTATCTGTATTAGAAGTCCTTATACCGAAAAATGCACCTTATTTATTGAATGACCCTGATATATATATATATATATTCAAAACATATGCTGTTAAATATAAGAGAAATGAATATATGTTATGTTTAATGATGGGTCGTTCTAAACATCGTATTTTGGATTTAATTTCTGGTGAAAAAAAGACAAACATTATCCAAAATTTGGATATTTTTTATGAAGTTGATTCTAAGCTTTCGGCGTCAGAGAGGTTAGAAAAATAGCTAAGAAAAACATAGACATGTAGGTAATATCAGACATATTTTTATCAATACAATAATACTCATACATGCACACAGTAAAAAGAACCTTCAGATATTGGAGGCCATTTACATTAAATCAAAACAACCCACACTTAATAAAATCACGTGTAAATCTGGTCATACAACATTAAATTGCATTTAAATATATGGTTCTGTAAAAATTACGAGATCTCACTCAGTGTGAGGTCATAGAACTGCATTACAAATTTACAGCCTGCGTATGCCATTTCGTAATTGTTATCGTTGCTTAGCAAAGTTTTATGTCAACACAAGATGAAATGATGTTTAATGGTGGCTGTTTTTATGTTAACGTCACTGTAACCTCTCTGAAGTTGGCTCATGTGAGCCGAAAGCTTAGAACCAAACAAATAAAAAAATATCCAAATGTTGATGAAATCTTGTCTTTATCTTCACCTGAAATTAAATCCAAAATACATAGACATTCATTGCCTCTTATATTTAACAGTATACGTTTTGAAAATTCACTGCTGCCTCGATACACTATATATATATATATATATATATATATATATATAAATAAACATGTTGTGTTAAACGACAGTGACAACGTAGTCTCATTTTTTTTTTTAATCATTTCACCCCGAGCAAGGCGGAAACGCCACTGATGTGCAGGGGGTTACATAAATGTATATTTTCTTTTGAACTTTTTCATATTTCATATTCTTCATAAGAAAAAGTTCAAAAGAAAATATATAAGACTACGTTGTCTCTATCGTTTAACACAACTTGTTTGAAAGAAAAGTTGCTGCCAAAATATACGTACTTTGAATATATATATATATATATATGTGTGTGTGCGTGTGTGTGTGTGTGTGTGTGTGTGTGTGTGTGTGTGTGTGTGTGTGTGTTGGTAATGCCCGTTCGCGTGTAAATGGAGTATGTATATATTATATCTATAATTAATTTAAGTAAGAATTTTGTGCCTTTGATGATTGATGTTTATGATCCCGACTACAGAATGACGTAGACGGGTCCATCAGTCCAGGCGTCAGTGGTATCAGCAACTGAACGCTTATAATATTTCATTTACTTTTTTATATACACTTCAATTGGTACAGGTTTTTTTTTCAGAGTGTGTATGGGCGTGCGTTAGTTCGCGGACGCGCGCCCTTGCGCAAACATACACACACGCTTACATACATACACAAACAGACATACGCACGCACGCACACACACACACACACACACACACACACACACACACACATATATATATATATATATATATATATATATTTAACATACATATCATCAATGAGATGGGTGTGAATTCTTTAATATGTAATAAATATTGTTTCTGTAAATGAATAAATTTAATTTTATTGAGCTTTCAGGCTTGATTAGTGTTAATACTTTAATATTAATAGGATTCTTTGGGATTTTACTTCAAAGCCAATCTCTTCGGATTCATGACAAATATCTTTTGCCACTATCTCATTTAACATCCATTTCATCAGTGAAATGAGTGTTAATTTACTCGACGAAATCGTCATCTGATATAAGAAAATTTAAATTCTTCTATGTATAATAAATTTTGTCCCTGTAAATTGATAAAGTTATTTTTACTGAACTCTCTACTTGGTTAGTGTTGATATTTAATATTAATGGGATTCTTTGGGATTTAATTCCAAGTCATTCTTTTGGAATTATGAGCAATATATATATATATATATGTGTGTGTGTGTGTGTGTGTGTGTGTGTGTGTGTGTGTGTGTTTTGGGTCTGACGAACCGCAATAATAACATCATGATGCGCTGAAATATGTATTACCCTTTGTAATAAATCAAAAATCTTCTCCAAATTATATTACTCTGTTAATTTAAATAAATGAATTTAACATTAAGTTCTTTTGAGTTCGTCTCTATAGGAATTTACCTGGATAGTATACCAATTGTGCCTACGTTATATATATATATATATATATTGTATTAAAAATGCTAGTGAAGCAATCTTTAATAGGACGCTTTTTCGTCCAACACTTCATCAGAAAGTTTCGTTGGTAAATAAAATCTAACTATAGAAAATTATTCATAAAATTCCAGAAAAGGAAACACTTCTTTGTTTCTATTTTTATACCCACTGGCAGTTTATTTACGTCGATTAATTGCTTCAATAAAAAATACTGTAGTCTTGACTGTTTATTTCCTTATTTGGCAGCTATTAACGTTTTAGGTAAATGACTAGTTTTTATGTTTTTGGCGAAAACCTTTTTAAAGAAGTGATTCTTTCAATTTAAAGCAAGTATATAGATTCTGTGATACCCCCCATATCTATATATATATATATATATATATATATATATATATATATATATATATATATATATGTAATTGTTTTATCGACACTGACAGAAAACTCGAATCTATTCAGCATTTTCTTTCTTGAGTATAAGCTGTTCCATCTCAAGGTGAAATATCCACATCAGTTTATAATATTTTGTCCGAATAACGTTTTAGGTAAATGACTAGTTTTTATGTTTTTGGCGAAAAACTTTTTAAAGAAGTGATTCTTTCAATTTAAAGCAAGTATATAGATTCTGTGATACCCCCCATATCTATCTATCTATCTATCTATCTATCTATCTATCTATCTATCTATGTTTCTATCTATATATATATATGTATGTATATATATAATTGTTTTATCGACACTGACAGAAAACTCGAATCTATTCAGCATTTTCTTTCTTGAGTATAAGCTGTTCCATCTCAAGGTGAAATATCCACATCAGTTTATAATATTTTGTCCGAATATTTTCGACCATCCCTCATCATTACCAACATCGTTAATATTCATTTCCAATAGAGTAATGTTGTCATTAATTTCACTAAGATATTTATTAGAAATTTTATGATATTAATTTGAAAAATACGTGCATCGAATGAAATAATCTTGTGCGTAAGAAAGTTTCTTATATGGAATATAAATTTTAATTTTGTGAAAAAATTCTGTGGAGTCTCAAAATTTCTCAAAAGATAAAGGTACAATTAATATTTATTTAAATAAAAAAAACACATTTATATTTTTCTCCCATCTCGGAAAATATTTTAATAATCTGTTGTGTTTAAGAATAAAGTTTAAGTGTTTCATGAAATGGCATAATTTTGTAATATTATTTTTCGATATGGCGATAGTTAAATCGCAGTACGGTGTTCAATTACAGGACTAGTTACTTCGTCTCTAATCACAGTTTCTATTAATATATGCATTGATTCGGAATTTCATCTCCTCTAGTGAAGCGGCCTTGTATAAAAACTGCTTGGTTTCTGCTTCTTCTTTTATGTGCCTTGTCCTTTCAGGATGTAGGCGATCATGGCCTTCCACGTCTCACCATTCTAGGTGGCTCTGAGAACAATTTCTTCGGTAACAACAGGCAACCCCCGTTCCGTCATCCACCTGCTCAGGCTCTTCAAATATGTTATCCGCTGCTTTCCTCAATCTATTTTTCCCTCTATCTGGTCTGTTAGTATCAGGTTCTCCAAGCCCTCTTTCTTCAATGCATGTCCCAAAAACTTTAGTTGTCACTTCCCGATGCTCAATATTAATTTCGTTTTTGTTTCCATTCTTTCCAAAACCTCATCATTGCTCACATGCTCGGTACACAATATCCGTAGCATCTTTCTGTAGAACCACATTTCAGCCGCTTCAAGTTTTTCCTTCATATTTGATGGTATTGTCCAGCATTTACTGCCATATTGAAGAACTGATATCACATAGCAATCCAGTACACTCTTCTTTGTTTTTAGTGAAAGTTTCCTGTCTCTTAATACTTTACTCAGCTTCTGGAATGCATCCTTTTGCTTTTGGATCTCAGGAATATAAATGTATAGAAATTGATGTGGCCACAAAGTGAGGGGTCAGTTTATATATTGATTGTAATATGAAACTGATCCCCCACTTTATATCCAGTATGCTTCTGTAGAACCACAATTCAGTTGCTTCAAGTCTTTCTTTCATCTTTGATGATATTGTCCAGCATTTACTGCCATACTGAAGAACTGACATCACAAAGCAATCCAGTACACTCTTCTTTGTTTTTAGTGAAATTTTCCTGTCTCTTAATACTTTACTCAGCTTCTGGAACGCGTTCTTCGCCATGCCAATTCGCCTTGGGATCTCTGTGTCGCATTTTCCGTTTTCTGTTACAACACTTCCCAGGTATTTAAATTTTGCACCTGCTTGATTTTAGTATCCCCGCCCTGTATTTGGCATTTTTGGCTGCTCTTTTTACTGATGACAAAGCATTCGGTTTTCTTGCGGTTTATTTGTAGTCCTTTTTTTTTGTCACTCTCTTCATCTATCTTCTGTAGGAGGTCTTGTAGTTTCCTTTCCGTGTCAACAATCAGCACTGTATCGTCTGCATACCGTATGTTATTCAGATTGTGGCCTCCGATTACAAATACTGGTATAATATCTAGGATCCTCAAAATAGTCTCGCTGTACAAGTTGAATGTTCCAGAGAGTTTGAAATGTTATAGAATTATGCAAATTAGTTGTTAGCCCCTATAAAAATAGGTTTAGGCACGGAGCTGTCAGTTGATAGCAGGATCGGTAGAAATAAATAAATAATACTTTTTGATTATGAACAGAATATCTACTTAAATACGAGTATTGATAAAAAATAATGTTCAAATAAATCATTTCAAATGGTCGGTTGTTTAAAACCATTTCGTTAATTTAAGTAATATATATATATATATATATATATATATATATATATATACGCACATATATATATATATATGTTTCTTTGTGTGTGTATGTGTGTGTGTGTGTGTGTGTGTAAATTTGTGCTAGAGACAGACATAGATTGCTTCTATTTAAGAAATACAGTAAGAGATTTTTTTTTATTAAAATGCAAGTAATAACCATAAAATCGAACACGGTTTCAAATTTGAAAAATTATTTCGCTAATTGTACTCACGTAACGCTAATGATAATGGTACCTTTGCCTTCCCGTTTTAACGACATCATCTCAAATGTTCTGGTCAATGCCGATACACTATCTGCTTCCTCTTGTAGCCACTCAATAAATTTATCTCTGTGCACTCGATCGACAAAGCGATTGGTCAAGTATACAGAAACGAACTTGTAAATAAAAACTCGACATCAAATTTCCTTATAATACATAATTTTTTCATAACAAATTCTTTTAATTTACACTTTCGTTTCCTCAAAATCTGGGAGCTTAGGTTGAAACAGATGCTTATTCATAAAATTACTTAAGTTTAACAATCACTCGTCGAATTATATTTCTTCGTTTGCTTTGAGCTTCTTTTTCTATTTACCCGGAAATTCATGTAGAAGATAAGCAGCTCAGTTGTAATGGCACTCTGTACGGTTTGCCTTAAATATATAATTGTAAATACACTGGAATTTGTCTTGGTCTCATAATTTCTTTTTCTAAATCCAGTCCGTAGTTCGCTACACTAATTGTTCGTCTGTCTAAAAATCATTCATTCTATATTTTTACAAAATTCATTCTTCTCATTTAATATGCGTACCATTTCTAGGAATATTTCTCTTCTTCTTAACAAGAAAACTTTCAAATTCTTAGCAGGTTGTATACTTTCTTTTTTAATCATTTCTTCAGTCAATTCAATAACGCCACTAAGATGCGAGAGGCTACTACTGGCGAAAGAATATATCGAAAAAAAAAACAATGTTAAGAAAAGAGAGAAATAAAAGAATATGAATTAGAAAATAAAAAAAAACTGTTGATATTGCAATTTTGGAATGTCAAAGTAGGTATATAGTGGGTTATCCATTCTTTTCCAGTTTATAGTGGGAGTCCGTTCTAGTGAAGGGTAGTAGTATATTGCTGCAGGTTAATGGAATTTGGCCTCGTTGTAGATAGCCCACTATAAGCCATAAACTGATTATAAATCAAGAAAGGCAAATTGAGTTGAAAAATAACATTTTATATATACACATATCAGTTAAGGTTTTTACAATTAAAGTACTACTTGATGTATAGGTCCAACGGAGATTAAAATGTTCATGGCAATAAAATGCTGAAAAGAGAATTGATGCTTACGAATGTGGGAGCACTGTAAGTAAGGAATGTATTTGATGTATCCGCTCCTTGGGTCAGTAAGTAGTTTTGAGACAGCGAAAGATGAGATAAGAGGAGTAAGGGAGGCGAACATAGTAAGCTGCTTGACTTGGGTCAATGAGGCTACTAATAACAGTCGTCTCTCTCGAGTCTGGGTCTGTCTGTCTGGTGATGCTTTCTGTATCGGCTTTTTATTTCGACTTTTTGGATCGCAGCAGATCATTTGGGAATTCATATCCGTATTTGATTCTGGGCTTCCCATTGGCCGATAAATAAAATTCGCCCAGACTCGCGAACTGAAAATGTAATATTTAATTAATTTTTTAGTTTTCAACCGGAACATCTGCGCGAACTCGGATGCGCACCGACGACTTTTGGTCATTTGCTTTTTGGTTGTGAGGGTGCAAACATCCGGTCCATCATTTTTCCTCGGTCGATATCACCACAAGTGAGAGAAGAATGAGTTCACATAGAAATTTACCCTATATCTGAAAATTTATTTTGTAAAATACTAAATCTTTTCGTGCAATCTAGTACTGGGTTTCATTTAATAAAGTCCAAGTATTATCGAAAATTGTTGTGGTGCAGGGAATATCGACTGGAAACGAGAGATCGGGAACCCGAGTTCAAGTTCTAGTTGAATTCTTTGCTTTCCCTTACGCACAAATACCCTTGGGAAAGGTATTAATCCGTCTCTTCCCTCAAATTATGGGTTAAATAATAGGACAGATTATATTTTATTGCTTTAGCTGGCAACCAGTCTACCGTAGAAAGAAATGGCCACCTACTGCAGGATAATCTTCTGCCCAGTCAGTCATGTCTTTTTCGAAACATTATCGCACAAAGCGTGTAACACGTATGGCACTTAACCGATTGAATGAAGATAATAGTTGGAAACATAAGTAAAGCTTCTACTGGGGATAATGTGGGAGATCGGTTTTCAATTGTTATGAAGTAATAAACTGAGCCCCCACTAATTACCAATTATTAATACAATCCGTCTCTTCTCACTTTAGCTATACTTTAAATAAGAGGATATAAAATCTGCCAAGTCAGTCATGTATCTTACGAGACATGATCGCCCAATGCGTGTATCGATTATGGCACTTAACTGACTGAATGAAGATAATAGTTGGAAACATAATAAAGCTTCTACTGGGTATAAAGTGGGGGATCGGTTTTCTATTGTTATGAAGTAATAAACTGATCTCCCACTAATTACCAATTATTAGTACAATCCGTCTCTTCTTCCTTCAGCTTTATTGTAAATAGCAGGATAGAAAATATTTTGCCCAGTAAATCATGTCTTTTTGGAGAAATGATCGCCCCTATGGCACTTGACTGACTAATTATTGAATTCACATCAGATAAATTATCTTGGGAACGTTTATGGAAAAGGCACATGAAATCAGTTTCGACGGTGGAAAAGTAACTTAATCTAAAATGCCAGGTGAAGTAGAATATCACTGAAAATTGTCCTGTTATTTCATCAGGAATCACTAGTTACATTGCAGAGACGCATAAAAATATTCTTATAGGTGTATGGCTGACTTATAAATGTGTAAGATTCTGGTGAGAACAATTGTCTAGCACGACAGAGTGAAACAGCTTTCTAAGCGACAAATATAGCAAATGATGCAATATAATATTTTCCGCTTTCAGATCAGTAGGAAATGTTAGAGAAGGCGTGATGTGTCACACTCATGGTGGATAGCATCAACCATGCTGATGAAAGGCAAAATGAATCAACTCACATAATTAAATACAGCAGTTTCGTTTTGGACTCACAAAAATTGACAAGACATTTTCTTATCCCAGCTAGGTTCCGGTTGCAGCTCATTTATATCAGTTGCCATTTTTACTTTATCGAACAGATCAGACTTACTATTTAGACAGGGATAAATATTTGTGTCATCAGCTGAGATACCGAGTTGATAACCGATGCCATCAGAAAAGTTGTTTATGAACATTAGGAACAATCTCGACACGGCCCGTTAGAGACTTTAGCATGAAAGCAAACATGTCTACAATAATGATCGTTTAAGGCAACTTTCATTTCGTGATTTGAAAAGAAATATTTAAATGTTTGTCCAAAAATACCATAGCCTTGAGTACACATCTTGTCAAGAAGATCTGCATGCCAAAACCTGTCAAATATTTTCGAGATGTGTCCAAAGAAACAGTTCGATTTTTCACATTCTTAAGAACAACCTCGAAACGGACCGTTGAAGACACCAGCATTAATGCAAAAATATCTAGAATAATGGTCGTTTAAGACAATTTTATTTCTCGATTTTTTCGTGCTGTCATCGAAAGTTTAGTCCAAAAATCACATATCCTTGAGAACACAACTTGTCAAGAAAACCAGCATGACAGTCCCTTTCAAATGTCTTCGAGATGTGCCGAAAGCAACAGTTCGACTTTTCACATTATTATCAAAAGCTTGGTAGAAACATTCACCAATAGTCGCTAAGTCGTAGTTGACCTAGAGAAGCAAAATCCTAATTATCTTAAAGAAAGGTGCTTAACTATTTCAAAGCTGATGAGAGATTGTAAATGATTTTTGATTTAGTCTTTTTTGTTATGATATGGTTCTCGGTAACACAGGAGGAATTATTATCCTTTGCGCATTTGGAAATTATTTCCGATTTTCCGAATTCAAGTATTTTTGCAGTTCGATAGAAAAACAGAATCAGCTCAAAAATTCACGCAAAAAAAACTTTACCATTCAACCTGTGAGTAAGAACAATATGCTAGAACCTTTCGAATGCCCTCCTGAATTATCTCTTATTCAAAGCTCTTATAAACGCTTTTGGCAATTATCACTAACACATCAACAGTTGAACTTGAGAAACCAAAGGCATAGTATTTACCATGAAGGTGAAATGCTTAACTATTAAGTTAAATACAGTACACCTTCTTAAATAATATGTAATTAAATATATATATGTGAAACTCTATTAGCTTTTCTACTCACATAATCGATTTTAAAGAAATCAGCACACAAGCTTCATTTTCGGACCATAATGGTAACATCTACATACAAACTCACGGTGTCAGTATAAGAAACACATTAGGTCCTACTTTCTCGAATTTTTACATGTCACATATGGAAAACAAAGTGTTTAAAACAACCGAAAATCAGGAGATTTAAACAAGGTCAGTCAGTTAAAGTGCCATACGTGATACACGCTTGGGCGATCATGTCTCGAAAGAGACATGACTGACTGGGCAGAAGATTATCCCGCAGTAGGTTGCCATTGCTTTCTGCGGTAGACTGGTTGCCGACCAAGGCTATAGAACCCAATCTGTCCTGCTATTTAACCCATAACTGGAAGGAATAGACGGATTAATACCTTTCCCAAGGGTATTTGCGCGAAAGTGAATACAATGGATTCAACTGGAATTCGAACTCGGCTCTGCTGATTTCTTGTTCCGAGCCGATATCCACTGTATCACAAAAAATTTGAACGAAACTGTAAATCTAAAATTAAATTTTGGAAATAACTCCTCCCTGAAATTTACTTATGAACTCATGGAAAATAACAAATTAACTTTTCTTGACATCAATATAGAACTAAAAACCAAGGAATTTGTCACGTATCTGTTCTAAAAAAAAAAAACACCATTAACACTTCCTGTCTTCTGAATTTTAATAGCCAATGCCTAGAAAGATATAAAATAGTAATATTGCTAAACCCCTTAAATAGAATACAGCTAAATTAAATCTACCAAAGAATGTTGTTTGAAGGAACTAAAACATATACAACAAACATTACTCAACAATAATTTTCCCAAATACATAACTGATAGACAAAAAAAATATTCTTACAAAAAAAAAACATTGCACTAGAAATAAAAATAACACATAAGAAAACATCAACAGATTTTATTGCAGCCAGATGCACATTACTTATTAACAGGACGAATTTTCGGTAAATTTTCATTTTAGGTCCCGAAGACTTTTCCCCCTACAAATTTATCCAAAATGGCATTATTTCTGTGAAAATGTATATGCTAAACTCAAATCAACAATTAGTTATTGACGAAACCTACATTTATTGATCTGAGCGTCCAGAAAAAATTGAACTGCATCTCGCTCATTTTGTCTCCCGTAACTCTAACATTAACTGTAATTAACTGCTGAATGACTTTCGGCGGAGGACAAAGAATTTCGGGCTATTTTAGGCCTATTTACTTCCTTTACTGAAATTTCTGCCTATTTACTTCCTGTAATGAAAGTAATACGCGATGTTTTCTACGCGAATTACTTTCATTACAGGAAGTAAATAGGCGAAAATTTCAGTAAAGGAAGTAAATAGGCTGAAATTTGTGTCTACAAAGTCATGACTTCGTGAGAGTTACGGGAGACAAAAATGCGAGATGAAGTTCGATTTTTTTCTGGTCGTTAAGATCAATAAAGGTAAATTTCTTCAATAACTAACTGTTGATTTGAGTTCAGCATATACATTTGCACAGAAATAATCCTATTGTGGATAAATTTGAAAGGGGGAAAGCATACGGGACCTAAAACGAAAGTTTACCGAATTTTCTATACGAACAATCGTTAAACACCATATTTCTGCCGTAATTCACAGAAAAAATGTAAAATTTATAATATCGATTGCGGGATCTCCCCTTTGTTTATGATAATGAACTCGACTGAACCTACATAAACTCTTGCCGTAGAGAGACGAAGGAAGCGAGTATTCGTAGAGATTACGCTTATCGGAGAGTACTGGAACTGATACGTAAGTTACCGAAAGATACCGAAGTTACCCAGAGACTACCTCATCAGAAGTCAGACTGAAGTCAGCTTCACTCAGCTATAATAATATACACAGATTTACTATTTCCAACAACATCACTTCAAGACTTATATATATTTATTTCTTACTAATAGTATTCCTGGATTTACTAACCTGCGTTCAAGTTTGTATATTATGTTCAAAATAACCTACTTTTCTATCTTCATATCTGTTTTGTTGTTCATTATTTTGTGCTGTTCATCACCCGGAATCTACAATAATATATTATAGAAAATGGAAGACAGAAAACCTTGTTGTTTCTAATAATAATAACATCATCAAATCTAAACTAGTGATGACTAATATTGTGTATCAATTTCAATGTACTGTACAAGATTGTGTTTCTTGTCATAAATCAATTATCTATATTGGCCAAACTATTACTTCCTTGACGAGACGTCTTACATACCACCTATCTAGTAATAATAGTGAAATAAAAACTTTTATTAACCCATAGCTTACAAGAACCCCTATAAAATCTCTGTTTAAAAATACCAAAATACTATTTAAATCACAATATCAAAGTACCTCGATATGAGAGAGGCACTATAGATCATACAATTTTCTTCGACATTCAGCCTGACACTATTTAAAAGCGGAAATGAAGTTCTGAAAGTTCTTTTGAAAAAAATGGACACTCACACAAAGTCCCTCACACATATCACGTAGCACCTTTAAAGAATTCTCTTTAAAAAAACAAACAAACAAAAAAACAAACAAAAAAATCACAGTAAAAACGGAAAAAAATAAATAACTGTGAGAGACTGAAAGTACTTGGAAAATCGAAGATTTTGGAACGTTTTTTCTCCAGCAAAAAGGGAAACATGTAGAAATACTGGAAAAATTAAATAAAAAAATTAACCAAATTGTCCTTGTCGTGCATTTTTACATTTACATTTTCACGTTTAAATGAAAGATTGCTGTCCAAATACACACACACACACACACACACACACAACTATATATATATATATATATATATATATATATATATATTGTAGAATTGAATTTACTTGTACTTTAAAGAAATGTATTTCTGATCAATCTAAATTCGTAAATAGTTACACTGGAAATACTATTAACACATCACTCAATAAGAAACACCATATGAATTAAATAAAGTACTAACCTTCAAATGGCACGTGACAAAATTTAGGCCAATCTGATCATCAACTTACAAATTACAGTTATGATGGTGGATGTTTTTATGTTAACGTCCGTGTAACCTCTCTGAAAATGGCTCATGTGAGCCTAAAGCTTAGAACCAACTTAATAAAAAATTATCCAAATGTTGGATAATTTTTGTCTTTATTTTCAACTGAAATTAAGGCCAAAATACGATGTTTAGAAAAGATCATGATTAAATATAAGAGACATTCATTGTCTCTTATATTTAACAGTAGATGTTTAGAAAATTGCAGTTATTCCACAGTTGCAAATCCTTAAGACAATGAAAAAATCTGAATTTCGTGTGTTGAATAGGCATTGCTATTTGACAGGAAAGTATATTGTTCAAGCAAAGCAATGGCTTGATAAGTGTTTTTCAGACTCTGCTCTGTTGGAAACAACGGTTAAGAGGTGGTATACTGACATTAAATGCGGCCGTACAGACACAAATGACGCCGAACACTTCGTCGCACAAAATCAACAGTTGTCCCGGAAAACACATACAAAAATGTCCACAAACTCTTTTTGGCTGCTTGGAAATTAAAGTTACGTGAGATAGCATAGGAGTTGAACATTTCAGAAGGCAGTGTATTCGCCATTTTGCATGAACATTTGTTAATCAGAAAGCAGTGTTCAAAGTGGGTGCTCCGTTTGCTCACAGTCGACCAAAAACAACTACGCGTCGACGATTCAACGCAACAAATAGAAATGTTTGCGTAAATATGTGACAATAGATGATTCAAAGATCTATCACATCTTCTCAGAGCCAAATTGACAGTCAATTGAGTGAACACGAGGAGATGAAATCCATCTGAAGCGACCAAAGACGCAAACATCAGCAGGCAAGCTTTAGGCCTCCTGATTTTAAGATGCGCTAGGTATTTTCTTGAGAAAGGAAAGACTATCAATAGCGAATATCATATAGCATTGTTAATGCGTTTGAAGAAAGAGATTGCCAAAAGACGGTCATAAATTAAAAAGAAATAAATGATCTTTCACCAAGAAAGCTCACCGAATCATAAGTCGGTCCCAACGATGGCAAAACTGCATGAATTCACTTCGAATTGCTTCTGCACTCACCCTATTTTCCAGACTTGACCCCAGCGACTACTAGTTTTTTGCCGTTATCAGACGAATGCTCCAGGGATATAAATATATCTCCAATGAAGAAGTGATGTCGGAAACTGAGGCGTTTTTTGTCCAAAGTCAAATCGTTCTAAAAAAAGGGATTGAATTATTAGAGAATCGTTGGAATCAGTATATCACCCTAGAAGGAGATTATGTTGATGAATAAAGTTTTATTAATTAGGCCTTGGATGTATTAAGTTATGTGTTATTGAAACCTTTACAACGTAATTCACTCACAAAAAACCACACTTATTCTTACAGTCTAAATATATTTCGTCTTTAAGTAACCACAGAAATTTCATAAACCATAAAAAAAACAAATTATTTAATGAACCATAGAGTGTAGTTTTGTTCTGAATATTGTCTTCATAATTGTGTTATGTAACAGAACTAACTATTCAGTTTATATATATATTGAATGCAAATTTATAAATATACCATTCGTCCGTGCAATGAATACTGTCGCCATATCAGGTCAGCTACTGTTGCTGTTTATCTTGAGGCTCTCGACACAAATCAAAAGAGAATCGGAAATATAATTTATCCTGGTTTATATCACTTTTTCCCCAGTCGTGAATTGTCTTCATTTTGTCTTCTTTACAAGCATTTTCATGGCAACAACTCTGACCAGCTTTTTTTTCCCTTTGTTCCACGACGGCATGCATTTACGTGTCCTAAAAAATGCCATAGTAGTCCAATCTATTTACCATCAAAATAGTTAAATTTAACCACCTCTTCCCTTCTAATAGTTTCTTTTTTCGCACATCCTGTTTTTGGAGATCCCTTCGTTATGCCTGCTTCCCTGATAGCTACAATTTTCAAAAGTTTAAATGCAACGTCAATTGCTTTCTTTTATCTACTTGACTCCCAACCATCTCTTATATTTTCACCAACATCCTAATAGGCACAATCTCCAAATGTTTAAATGCAACGTCAATTGCCATCTTTGTCTACTTGATTCCCATCCATCTTTTATCTTTTCTTCAACATCCCAATACCTACAATCTCCAAATGTTTAAATGCAACGTCAATTGCCTTCTTTTATCTACTTGATTACCAACCAACTCTAGTCTTTTCTTCAACATCGCAAGAGCTACAATCTCCAAATGTTTCAATGAAGCGTCAATTGCCTTCTTTTATCTACGTGATTACCAACCAACTCTAGTCTTTTCTTCAACATCCCAATAGCTACAATCTCCAAATGTTTCAATGAAGCGTCAATTGCCTTCATTTATCTACGTGATTCCCAACCAACTCTAGTCTTTTCTTCAACATCCCAATAGCTAAAATCTCTAAAAGTATAAATACAACTTTAATTGCCTTCTTTTATCTACTTGCTTCTCAAGTATCTCTTATCTTTTCATTTATCATCCCAATAGCTACAATTTCAAAAGGTTTAA
The DNA here is from genome assembly GCA_037127315.1 of Ascarosepion bandense. Taxonomy (NCBI): domain Eukaryota; kingdom Metazoa; phylum Mollusca; class Cephalopoda; order Sepiida; family Sepiidae; genus Ascarosepion; species Ascarosepion bandense. Next base: position 1,934,389 of record JBBBDQ010000754.1, on the reverse strand, counting down.
CGCAACGTCAATTACCATCTTTTATCTACTTGATTACCAACCATCTCTTATATTTTCTTTGACATCTCAGTAGCTGCGATCTCCAAAAGTTTAAATTCCAAGTCAATTGCCATTTTTATCTACTTGATTACCATATTTCTCATATCATTTCTTGAACAACCCAATAGCAACAATCTCCAAAAGTTTAAATGCAATGTCAATTGCCATATTCTATCTACTTTTTAACAGTATGGCTCTTATATTTCTTTGACATACATTAATTTTTTTCCCTGCGATCCCATGTGCACCAGTCGTAGGTGGAATGGTTATGAAAAATAGATGCAGCTATTGATTCGGTGTGGGCGTCCGACTTCAGGGCTGTTGTAAGTGTGAATCCAAGGGACACAGTATGTTGATATTCAGAGGACTTGTATTAGACATGCTTGTGGCTTGTAAGTAAGCCTGTTTTTGGCTGTTAAAAAGTTGTTTTCTTTTGGAGGCAATATATATATAAAAATGTTGTTTAGTAAAGTGCATATTCATAATATGTGTATGAATGTATAAAATAATTTACTTTTCCACTACGCGTATTTTTAGTTTTTATCGCTTCTGCTGTCATGAAGTGGAAACATTATATTAAATTAATTGAGAGATCTCTTTATAAATAACTTGTTTTTTATTCTCAAGAATATCTCTTACACATTTATGTGTCTACCATTAACTTTAAAAAATGGTGCAACATTATCTTTTCACTCTGCTGTATATTTAGACATTCATTCACATCGGAGTTCTTAAGAAGATCCAACGGAGAATCTGTAATTTGATCGATACCGACTTGGCAGCTCGGCTGCAGTCGCTGGCTCACCTGCTAGACGTGGCTTCCCTGTGCCTCTTCTATAAATACTTTCACGGCGTCTGCTCCAATGAAATTAGATCACTGGTAATCCCTAGGTATGAATTTACACGGGCTACTGGATTAGCAACTAGGTCCCACCCTTTTAGAGTGAAACCGATGAAATGTAACCGCAATTACTACTTTAACAGCTTCTTTTCACGCACTTCCCGCCTGTGGAATTTACTTCCATTTATTTGCTTCGCCGGCAATTACAATCTCCAGGAATTTAAATATAAGGTCAATAGGCATCTCCTATCACACTAACTAGCATCTATTCTCTCAATCTCTTTTTTCATCTACTCCACCCCCATCCATGGTATTCACATCCGTCTATTGCCCTCCTCCTGACATCTCCAACAAGTAACCCTTTTCTCATCATTTTTCTCGCACTACCCGCCTGTGAAATTCCCTTCCATATACTTGTTTTCCCGAGAGCTACAATCTCCACGAATTTAAATGTAAGGTCAATAGACATCTCCTATCTCACTAACTCGCATCCTTTCTCTCAAGCTCTTTTTACATCTACTCCACCCCATCCTTGCTATTCTCATCCGTCTATTACCTCCTCCTGACATTTCCTATAACTAATCCCCCTTTTTATCACTTTCCTCTATGTAACCTACTGCGCAACAGTGGCAGTAGAATGCCTTACTTAGGATGAGATGAAAAAAACATACAGAAAAATCTGCAATGATATGGGTCCTGACCTGTCATGGCAGCTTCAGTGACTGTTCATTTTACATTAATTCTTTCTTGTTAATTATTCTGATGAAGTTTCCTCGGTGGCATCTAGACTTGATGAAGCTACGCAAATTTCTAGATTGGTGGCAACATCTTATTGATTTGTTGTTGAAATGGTTAGAGGTCAACGTAAGTTCAATACTAGCAGTTTTCTCTATCGTACTTCTCGATTGTGATTTTAGTTTTTCTTTATTAAAATTCAGTTTCAATCGTTATCTTCTGTTTTCTTAATTCTTGTTCTTTTGACAGTTCTCTCCTGTTAGAACTGATTTCTCATTATATCTAACTAGCAGTATAGCCCGGCGTTACTCGGGTGTAATGAAAGCTTTAAAACTAATCAATGCTCAGACTCTTTGGACGATGGCACGAAAGACTAAAAAGCTATAGTTGTTTCCGATTAAAGCGAAACCATAGACTGAAAGAAAAATGAATCGATATAAGTCAAATTTTGATTTCCTTGTATCCATATCAAATAAGTTTTTTTCGTCGTAAACTGAATTTTGAAGGCGAAATAAGTTCTCTTTGTATATGGTATCATGACTGAGACTAAGAACTACAATTATACCTACTTACAGCCAAACCCGAATCAAAGAGTAAAATAAAAGGACTGTAAAAATACAGACATACAGGCAGATAAACTGACACAGACACACAAACATCTTGCCTTTGATATATATATATTATCGATTTTCTGCAGTATTATAAGAACTGCAATCTTGAAACTTTTGAATATCGTTACTTATGTTCTTGTCTATGAGTGTATCAAATTTGATTAAAATCGGACCATTCCTTCTATAACCCAATTTTTTCGATTATCGATTTTCGATATTCATCGTGAGTACCTCGATACAAAACCTAGCTAAGAACACTCACAGACGCTTATAGTACAACTGCGTAAATTTTCAAGAAAATTGGTTCAGCTGTTTCGGGGTCTATAGGTAACGGACACAGACACACACACATACATACACACACAGACAAAGTTCCATTTATAAATAAGTTTAGATATGATATCTATGCTACCAAATATTTTCTGTTACAGATAATGTATAAATTTTTGCATATTCTTTTTTATTAGTTTCACACACGAACAATGTCACTAGAATGCAGCGTGATACAGGGAAGGAAACAGAAAACGAATGAGAATAGAGACAATGTTATAAACTGTAGAGGGTTCAAGTAGACAAAAGGTCCGACCCTTTTACAGTTAGATCAACCATATATAGGCGACAAGTCTACTCCCCTGCTTATTTTCCCGCTCTTTTCGCCTGTGAAACTCCCTTCCGTATACTTGATTTCCTGACGGCTATAACCTCCAAGAATTTAAATGCAAAGTCAATTCCCATCTCTTATCCAGCACTTTCCACATCACCCCGTGTGTCTTGTTCGTTTCCTTTCTTTCTACCTTCGTTACGGTGTTCATTCCTGTGTTCATATTCTTCTCTTGTCCTTTCTTTTTCTTCCCCTGTAGCTGGTTCATCTTTTTCTTCACTCTTTTCCTGCCTAAAACTTTAACTCTCTTATGTAGCCCCCTTCACATCAGTGGCGGTACCGCATTGCTTGCGGGGAAATGTTTAAAAGAAAAATATGGTGATTGACGTTGAAGTTAAATTTTTGAAGATCGTAGTTTTCAAGGAAGCAAGAAAACGGTAAAAGATCCACACGTAAGAACTGTGTTAAAAGAAAATGTGGACGTAAAAATGACAATTGCATTGAGTTTGTTCAACAATAAAACATTGGGACCTAATTGCCAATATAGTAGCACGTTTAAAGTCAGGTAGTCTGGACAGAAGAAAACAAGTATCGTAAGAGGTTTATTACAATTGAAAGAATTATATAAACAATATCGATCCCCCCTATATAAATGTCGTATAAGTTTAATTAACAATAAACTGGTTTAATGTTATACAAACATAAAAATGTCCTACATATATTCTGTTCTTTTTAACGGCTATCATTGATTTTTTTACACATCCAATATGTCTGATATGTTTACAGACACAGAACTTAACAGAAAAAGAGTTTGAGGGAAAGGGGGAGAAATTTTGTCGAATTAATGTCTTCAAATGTCTGAGTTCACCGAAGGCTAATCGGGTCCAGTGGAGGTTGTCTACATCTCTGACTTAAAGAGACTATTCAAAGAAAATATGCCGCCTTTTATCTCGTCTGGACAGAGCTTCGCGCAAGATTGACGTTCTGTACTTGGCGTATTTGCGTTTGATATGAAAGCATCAATAGTCGTCACATGATCGGGGGGTAAGTGGGGAAAAGTTGGTGAAAGGCGAATGTTCGTTGCAGATTTTCCGCCAGCAATACATTCTGAATTGTTTGTGGAACTGGCGTTTGCCCGAGTTCTTATGCTCGTCCTTTGAGGTTCACAATCACAAACACTGGAATCAATGTGTACTTTGTAGGCTTGCTTTCTTTTTCCGGTTTGTTAAGGGAAATTTGAAAGCATTAGTGGAAGGTTATATTGCAGGAGAATTGAGTTTCGTTCGTTTAAGCGAATATATTATCTCTTGTATTTGTTTTGAGCTAATTCTATAACCTTTTCTGTACTCATAAGGTCACCCAACGCCAGTTATATATATATATATATATATATAGGGAGAGAGAGAGAGAGAGAGAGAGAGAGAGAGTATCAAGGCAGCAGGTATTGTATGCATATATATATATATATATATATATATATATATAGAATATCAAGACAGCAGATAATTTTTTAAGCATATCTGTTAAATACAACACACAATGAATGTCTGTTAGGTTTAATCATGAGCCATTCTAAACATTGTATTTTAACTTTAATTTCAGGTGAAAATAAAGACAAAATTTATCCAACATTTGGATATATTCTTATTTTTTATTAGATGAGCCAAAAACATTTCCGAATTTTTTAGTATTTCATTGGTGAAAGACATTTTAGACGAGCAGATTTTTGTCATTAAATGTTCGATATCAAGGTAAGAATACAGAATGTAACGAACAAACGTGCAGATTCTTATCACATGATGGGCGAACTTGTTTCAATCATGCAAACTTCAAAGTTTCATAGGTGCATTAAAATATATATAATATATTTAACTGATTGTGCATTTGGGCAGCAACCCCTCTTTTATGCAGGTTTCTTTCAAAATGAATGACAAGATTCTGTGGTTAGGTACTTTTATATAATTTTTGATGTGATTTTTTATCTTTTCGGGATATAAATTGTAAAAATATTTGGCGTAATGTTTAATATGTTCAAGCGCTTTCATATAACCAAACCTCGCCATACAAAACAAACACACAAGTAAAAAAATTCTTGCCATCTTCATTCTAGTATTCAATGTCTTTTCAGATTTGTTAAAAAATATTCACGGGACCGCACGAGAATTCATCCTCTCGTCCGTTTTTTTTTTTTTAAATAAATGTTTGTTAAAGACAGTTCTACAAACCAACTTTTAGATTACCATATATGGTTTTTTCTATGGTAACTAATAGCAACTCTGAACCTACAGAAAAACATTATAATATTAAAATATAGCAAAAGAACATCGAAAAATCTAACACCAACAACAACAGCCGAAAAAACACGTGAAAAATTGGAATTTGATACGGAGTCGGAAAAAATGGCCACCACCTCAAAACTTTTCTTTGAAAAGAGAATGAAGTGGGCGGATAAGGAAAAAGTTTTGAAAAAGAAAAGATTTCCGTGCCAAACAGGGCAAAACGAGTCACTACACTGCAGCCTGTTTTCCCAGTCAGAAAAGAAAACCCGAAAAATAGTAAGGTGGCTCCACACCGCTATCATTAGGGTTTTTTAGGTTCTTCTCACCCCAGCTTCTTTAATCTGCTACAAAAAAAAAAAAAAAAAAGAAAAGGAAAGGAAACGCCCATTTTCCAAGGGAAATGCTAATTGTTTAATTGACATGCAAGCCCGCGAGAAAGATCTTTTCCTCCCAGAGCCTTTGTTTAACTTTACATCCGCGGATGTAAAACGTAAAGTATTTTCCGGAAACTCCAGAAGTCATAACACTCTGGTGGCAAACAATGGATTTGTAATTCCGTAACTGCCGCCAATGACTCGTTCCTCAAAATTCCAATGACTCAATTTTAATTACCTGAACTCAAAAACTAAAATAGCTGTGTTCTGCAAGGGACCCGTTTTGCTCCACTCTTTATTATATAGAGAAACAAAACTTAGCTTCCTTACGAACGTCAACGTGATTGTCGTGGACAGACAGATTAAGTCTGACTTATGGATTTGGTGCCTAGGAAAATTCGTCATGATCGAGAAGACTCACTGTTTCTAATGTTGATTCGTTTGTGTTTTCTCGCAAATTTGTTACATATTCAGCATGAAGGTATCAACAGGCTAAAGATGTTTCTTTGCTGGTAAATCGTACCCCAATCAATGTTAATGCGGTGGGCTTAATCATTGCAGATATTGTAAAGGAGTTCGTTTCGTATCTTTGTGGAGTATGCGCCCAAAGACCAAACGTGAAGCAAACGTAAAGTTTTATGATCGTAACCTAGTCGATCTGTTTACACTCGTAGATAGATACCGATCGCACGAATTACACAACTCTAATTGACAATATATCCATTTCTACGATAAGAAAATTAAAAAAAATTGCTGGCAAGATTTTCAAAAGTATTAATTAAAGAGAACCAACATGATTATCGAATTTACATGTCTCTTAAAAAACTGTTCTTGACTAACCCAAATTAGTAAATAATTTTATTGGATATATTATAACATTTTTAACAAGAAGACTCACATTACATGTCTCTGACCATAGATCAATTAGATCTCACTTAAATACACATGAAAGCTTAAAAACAAACCATCTATAGCGGTTTTAATCTACAATTTAATTCGACGAGTAAGATATTGGTACATATCTCATCAGGCCGCAAAGAGTTCAATGTTTCCATTATATCAGAACATTCAAAAACCAGTAAGTCAAGCTGCTGACCCAAAATTGTTTTCTCTGGGTGTTTTTTATAAGTTGAAGTCATAAATGGTAAAGAAATGAAACTTTACTATTCATCTGTCAAGTGTAGCGATTAGGAGATCATATCAACGGAAAAATCAACCACACAACCATATATATATATATATATATATATATATATATATATATATATTAAGCACTCTGGAAGAATGGTAGATTTGAAAAATGGTAGCTACTCTGGCATGTACGCATCGCTCATTCAGTAAAATTAATTAGAGCACTCTGGCTATTGGGCGCCTGTAATGATAATATACACGCTAAAAAGTCTGCCTTCTTCTACCGAACGCCCGTAGCCCAGAGGGAGAATCGCCGACTGATGCCAATTCGGTCGGGTTTCAATCCTGGGTTAAAAAGCAATCGTACTGATGAGCTGTGATACAGCGAAACAGATCTGTGTGCGTATGACTATATATATATATATATATATATATATATATATATATATATACTATCAGTATAGCCCGGCGTCGCTCGTGTGGAATGAAAACTTTAAAACTAATCCATGGTCCTGGAGCTCAGACTCTTTGGACGTTGACACGAAAGACTAAGACTATATAAGAAGCAATAATTGTTTCAAGTTAAAGTGAAACCATAGACTGAAAGAAAAATGAATCGATGTAAGTCAAATTTTGATTCCCTTGTATCCATATCAAATAAGTTGTCTTCGTCGTAAACTAATTTCGAAGGTTAAATAAGTCCTCCGAGTAAATGGTATCATGGCTGAGACTAAGAACAACAATTATACCTACTTACAGCCAAACCCGAGGCAAAATCTAAAATAAAAGGGCTGAAAAAGTACAGACATACAGCAACTTTTTAATATCGTTTCTTATGTCTTTGTCTATGAGTGTATCAAATTTGATTAAAATCGGACCACTCCTTCTATAACCCGATTTTTTCGATTATCGATTTTCGATATTTATCGGGAGTACCTCGACACAAAACCTTGCTAAGAACACTCGCAGACGCCTAGAGTACAACTGTGTAAACGTTCAAAAAAATCGGTTCAGCCGCTTCGGAGTCTATAGGTAACGGACATACATACAGACATACAAACTCAGACAAAGTTCCATTTATAAATAAGTTTAGATATGACACAAAAGATTCGTTTATTCTGTTGATTGCTTAGCCCTATATCAAACTTCAAAGATTATTTAATGCTGAAATATAAACAATGTCCAATAAAATGTTTTGTTGGTAATTTTACTATAAATATTTATTTTTGGCAATCTTTTAATATGAAAATATACTGCAGGTATGTTTACTATATATATATTTTTTTACTTTAATAGTGCATTGTTTGGGAGTTCATTATTTGCACTTCTGTCATAGTAACAAAGAAAAGGGACTTATGAGACGCTAACGGCCTGGTTGGGGTGCGCACAGCAACAAAATCAATGTAGAGCTTGTTCCATGCTCTTCAAATCTTCAATCTCTCGAATTGATGTCTTGCTGCCGGTTGAAGTCTATCATCAAACCGAGGACTATGGGCATATATCATAGGAAAAACATCTTAATAATATTGTGATACCAGGTTATAAATAACCGAGAATTATAGAAAAAAAAAGACTCGGGAGATGTGTTTCATTGGCGTATCTATGATAAACGTGGTGCAATGAAGGCAAATCACGTAGACGTTTTGCGTGATTTATGTACAATCATTGTTCGGCAGGAAAAAATTGTATACCGAAATATAAGCCATCTGAAAAATTTGTTTAAAATACAATATCGCACATTGACTACTGGAGTTAATAAAATAATGGTGGATTTATAATAACAGACCTATAAAATTATCTATTAATTATATATATATATATATTTCTTGGGTGGTAGCATGAGTCATTGTTTCATACACAACTCAGTCTTCACGTACAAATTGAAAACTATTTGCTGCATAATTAAAATATTGATGTACATACAATATATACATATTTGTGTGTTTCGGTAACAAATTGTCTTTTAAACATGATAGATTAAATAAATTGCAAAAATTGTTTGTTTATTTTTCATAAAATTCGTTCATACTCACAGATAATCTTTCGCGTATTATAATCAAAAGATGCCAGACATGAGCTGTAGCGTTGACAAATGTTATTATCATTCATTTCTCAAGGTGCCCAAGTACTTTCAACCTCTATCCGAAATCATCATCAGGGATGTGAGTTTTGGTAACAAATGTAACCGGAAGACTGTGTTGCTAAAAATTAGTGAACATTTATTTTCTGCTTCAAATATAACGGTTGACAAATTGCTAGCGTTCATTAGGGCACGAAATTTATCCAAAATATATAAATTCATCCGCAGACAGAGCTGTTTGCTGTATCACAGCTCATCAGTACGGTTAGACACCCGACTGGCTTTTACTCAGGATTGAAACCCAACCAAACTGGTATCAGTCGGCGATTCTACTTCTGAGCTATTTGCGCTGGGTAGAAGAAGGCAGACCTTTTAGCGCGTATATTATCATTATACACGCCCAATAGCTGAGAGTGTTCTAATTCATTGCTGAATGAACGATGTATAGATGCCAGAGTAGCTACTGTTTTAAAAAGTTTACCATTCTTTCAGAGTGCTCAGTCAGGGTATGAGAGCGTATATTCGTAACAAGATCGCTGAATTCAGAAAGATTAAACAAGTAGTTATTGCTAAATGTCTGTTGTATTTAAGACTTCCGTAGACTGGAGAGAAGGATGAAAAACTAAGTAAATTTCTTCTGATTTGCAGAAGTGTTATTTTCCTGTCGTGTGGCGTGTGGCGGTTGGTACTGTAGCTGTTCTCGCCTCAAGTCGTTAGGACTTTCTCAGTCGTCATCAAATGCATTCTATATTTAAACAGATGTTTTGTCGTACAGAGCTTGATTAATGCTTAAAGAATTATTTTTATATTACAGGGCATAAAGAGGATAACTTTTAAACAGGAAATAACCGGTTTCACTCCTGCTCATTAAATATTATAATTGGGAGAATATACTGTAAAAAATAATAGATGTGAGAAATTAATTGGTCATTGATGAGAAGGAGGAATGAACTAATAGAGACTCATCACAACAAGGCTGGGAAACACTCTCGTTCTTTACATAGAGAAGGTTTGCAAGTCCTGATGGAAACAAAATCCAGCACTTTCAAATGAAAAAGTGAATGTGAATTAGCCAATACGGAAAACTGATCCACATTAAACTCTGTTTCACACTTTCTTTATTTTATGAGATGTTCACAAATTGAGGAACTATATGCGTTAGAGATAAGTACGTTTTCTTGCCAGATATGATACCTGATTTTCAGTGGAACATGCTGCTTGATATTAGTATAGGGAGTGGTTCTCTCTATGTAACTGATACTGCAGTCACAATCATATTTACCGATTTGGTGTCAGACGGAGTCGCGACTTTCTAAGCCATAGGCGCTTGGAATCAAAGAATAGAAATGTTAACGTGTTATATATGAGCAGTGTATATACACGGTAGTCACCGAAAGAACTCAATTTATTTCTGAAGAGTCATGCTTATATATCAAAAGTGGAAACTGTTTTTTTAAATTTTGTTCTCTAGAAAGCTCAATCGTAATATGGGAGTATATATATATATATATATATATATATATATATATATATATATATATATGTGTGTGTGTGTGTGTGTGTGTGTGTGTGTGTGTGTGTGTGTAATAATAATGAGGAACAAAGAGTTTCTCTACGGTTTACTAATAGATACTGTTGAACCCCGAAAAGATGACAGGTTTTGGAATGTTATGTAATTTTACGCGTTCTCTTTTGGTCCACTTGATCCATGAATGTGTCACTGCTTCCTGTTCCTTCGTCAGCTAGTGATCTGTACCGCTGGTCGCTCAGATCCGTTGAGAAATCTTTGGCTAAATATAAAACCGAACCAATATGAACATTTGTGGGGATCGATCACAGGCGAAAGATGCCACAGCCAAAGTAACCGTATTGAATTTGGTTGGCTGATTTGGTTTGGCGCCATATCCATTTCTATTGATTATTTCATGCTACGTAATTTTATGATTTTAACTACAGATATTTTGTGCATAATTTTAGATTTTTAGCGTAAGGGCATGCTGATATATATATATATATATATATATATATATATATATATATATATATATATGCTACCAGCCATAATTATTAAGCCACCCCAGTTTTTGAAAAGAAATCATGTATTTCATACGATTTTTAGTATTTATTGCCAAATGAATAATTGTAAATGAAAATAGAATGGTTCTTTTTTAATACTGCACAATAACATGTGCATCAAACGAACTATTATGGTGTCCAGTTTTTATGCTCTCTTATCCCCTGTGGCACTACCGCGAGTGAAACGATTAAAAAAACTGTGTAGTCTAATAATAGATAATATTAAATTAGAAAGATTATAAATTTTGAACAGTATCATGACATCGCTTGAGTTATAATATTTCTGATCTTTACTAATAGATACGGTTGAACCCCGAAAAGATGACAGGTTTTGGAATGTTATGTAACTTTACGCCTGCTCTTTTGGTCCACTTGACCCAAGAATGTGTCACTGCTTCCTGTTCCTTCGTCAACTAGTGATCTGTACCGTTAGTCGCTCAGATCCGTTGAGAAATCTTTGGCTGAATATAAAACCGAACCAGTATGAACATTTGTGGGGATTGATCGCAAGCGAAAGATGCCACAACCAAATTAACCGTAGTGAATTTGGTTGGCTGATTTGGTTTGGCGCTATATCCATTTCTATGGAATATTTCTTGCCGAAATCTAAATATTTACTACGTAATTTTAGAGATATTTTGTGCATAATTTTATATTTTCAGCGTAAAGGTATGTTTATATAAATATATTTCAAAAATCTTCAATACACATCAAACAAAACATAAGACCCTAAAGATATCAAACTCTTCTATTGCAACTAGATGATAGGCTACAAACAGGATGGAAAAAATAATCAAAAATTTCATTCGTACTAATATAACAGATGTTATTAAAAATAAGCAGACATAATGTTTGCAAATTATTTAATGTGACAAGTCTCAAAGAGCATTTCTTGCCTAAATACACATGGCACAGAGGTAGAATCGCCGACTGACGCCAAGTCGGTCGGGTTTCTAATCCTGGGTTAAAATCAATCGGAGTCTAACCGTACCGAAACAGTGAAACAGATCTGTTTGCGGATGAATTTATATATATATATATATATATATATAGTTTGTACATCATAAATGTATTTAAATTTTCTTACATTGTTCGGACTATTGTCCTCATGTTTATTACCATGTTTACGATATTAAGGCATTGCACGCTCCGAGCTTCTTCAGGTGCTAAGAATTTCGAACCAAACCCATTACTTTGCTCGCTGGGGTATATAATTCTTTTTTCCTGTTCGTTGCTACTTCTAGTAACCATGTAGTTATCCCCTTTAACTTAAATCACTAGGTTATTTGTTCGACACTGTTGTAGCCTGGTGTTGAACTTATAACTCTTTGGGTCAAGTTACTGGAACTAACCAGCACCTATATTCACCGGGCCATGTGTCATTGAAGACATCATTTTATAAACCACTGTATGAAAAAGCTCGGTGCGCACAACAGCCGAAACTTTGTAAACCTGGCAATAAAGATGAGGTACAATATTCCGAGCATTAGAAATTGTGTAAATACTACATCATCTTGTTGGTAATTTTAATTTGAAAATTTATTATTATCAATTTTTAGTGTTCATTGATTTTCATTTGAATATAAAATGTATTGTTGGTCATTTTATTTTATAATATACTGTTCAACATTTTTGGAGGACTCCCTATTTGTCCATAGCTGGGATTCTAACAAGTTCTATCACATTAGCTCAGTGTTGACCTGTGAACAAGAGCATCTAAATTGTGGTTCCATGCTCAGTAAATCTTCCCGATCATATGCCTCCAGATGTGTTTTAAATGTAAATCTTCCCGATCATAAGTTTCCAAATGTATTTTACCGTTAAGTATGTGGAAGCGTGCATTTTAAAATAGCGTCTGTCATAGTAAAGAAGGAAAGACAGACATAAAGTACTTCTCTGTCAATGTAGAGAACCATATCTACTTTACCTTATAACTGAGAATCCCAGCGATAAAATCTGAAAATGCGGGATTTGAATAAAATAACCGGATGTGGGTTGAGGTTCAGCGGATATCGACTCGGAATGGCAAATCGGGGAGCCGAGTTCAAATTCCGGTTAAATTCCTTGAATTCACTTACGCACAAATACCCTAAAAATAAATATTAATCCGTTTCATCCCTCCAGTTATGGGTTAAATAATAGAACAGATTACCAGATAACCAGTCTACCGCAGAAAGTAATGGCAACTTACTGCGGGATAATCTTCTGCCCAGTCAGATTATCCCGCAGTAAGTTGCCATTACTTTTTGCGATAGACTGGTTACTAGCCAAGGCTATAGATCCCAATCTGTTCCAATAATACACACTTTGGGCGATCATGTCTCGAAAGAGACATGACTGACTGGGCAGAAGGTTTTTCTATCCTGCTATTTAAAGTATAGCTGAAGAGAGACGAGACGGATTGTATTAATAATAATTAGTAATTAGTGGGGGATCAGTTGATGTTTCTTTCGAGACATGATCGCCCAAAGCATGTATCACGCATGGCATTTAACTGACTTAATTTGGAAACATAAGTAAAGCTTCTACTGGGCATAAATTTGGCAATCGGTTTTTATTGTTATGAAGTAATAAACTGATGTTTGGTTATATTGAGAAGGTTGTTTTAGTCAGATTTTAACAAATTTTTGTTTATATTCTTGTTTATTTTAAAAAAACTGAAAATGTTTTCTAGTTTATATTCAAAAGTGTTTTGTTGAGAATAATTTTTTCTTTCAAAAATGTGTTATGGTAATATATTTTTCTTCAAAAACGTATATTTTTCTATAAAAATTTAATTTTTATATATTTCTATAAAACTGTATTTTTATACTTTCATGGCGTTTTGACCTCAGTTTGGGGGTTAACTATTTGCCTATCGCTGGACCTGGTAACAACAGCAATTAAGAGGTGGTTCCATGCTTCTCACAACAGCCCAATCAGAAGTCTTGCTGCCGGATGCAGTTTACCGTCATGCCCAGAACCGAAGCCAAGTTTGTTGCGTTAAATTTTGTACAAAGCTACTTGAGAAAGGTTTTTTCCTATCTCTGGGTTAAAAATCAATTTAGAATGGACGGTCTGGCGTTAGATGGTAGCCGTTATAGAGAAGAGAGGTGTAAATTCCAGACCATGTAGAATGGAACGTTATCTTAATCAAAAATATTGTCCATGAATGTCTGTCAATTCATAGATAATAAACAAGAGGAATCTGTGGACAGTCCTCATCACTTATTTTCTTCAGTGAAATGGTATGTTGAAATATTTAATTTTCTTGTGAGCTTCAAAGTAATAAAAATATGATATATGTATGTCATTCTGCTTTGAAAATAAAATATATGTTAGATGATACTCAGCATTTGTGCATATATATTTTTTTAATGATTTGTTTGAACATTATTTTTAATGGATACTCGTATTTAAGTAGATATTCTATTTATAATCAGACAGTATTATATATTTATTTCTACCGGCCTGATTATTTACGATAACCATCATGTTACGGAAATTAACGAAGATTAACGAAACTGGTTATGAACAACCGACAATTTAAAATGATTTATTTGAATATTATTTTGGATCGATACTCGTATTTAAGTAGATATTCTGTTTATAATCAGACAGTATTATATATTTATTTCTACCGGCCTGATTATTTACGATAATCATCATGTTACGGAAATTAACGAAGATTAACGAAACTGGTTATGAAAAACCGACAATTTAAAATGATTTGTTTGAACATTATTTTTGATTGATACTCGTATTTAAGTAGATACTCTGTTTATAATCAAACAGTATTATATATTTATGTATTTCACTGCGAGACTGTATATATTCATTTCTAATAATAGTATTCCAAGTATTCCTGGTATTGACTAACCCATGTTCCAGTTTGCATATCTTTGTTCAATATAACTTATAATTTCTATTTCCATATCTGCTTTTGTTTTTTATTATTTTGTGTGATTTCTCTACCAAAATCCACAAAAATTGGCGATGAAGATTTCGAACAAGCTCACGCGGAAAAAAATACGTTTTCACATCGATCGCCAACAACAAATTGGCGTCAAAAGAACCTGAACTCACGTATAACCCCAAGGAACAACAAATTAGCGTCGAGGATCTCGAAACTCGCATACAGGCAGTCGCCAACAACAAACTGGCGAAGTAGATTCGTACACAAGTCGCACAATAAATTGCGACGAACTTAGGTTCTGGTATACACTGAATCATCTTAACAAAGTTCGCTACGAGGATTAGAACAACAAGTCGATCACAAACAATTGGCGACACTTTCACAGAGAGATAGAAAAAAAACAGTCGAAATTAATTGCTAGAAAGCAATATTTAAAAAACCAAACGCCTCACGGAATCCAAACAGCAATTCATGGAAGATTTTCAGAAGGGAATACTGAAAACCATTAAGAGAAGCAATTCTTCAATCTATCTATCTATCTATATATCTATCTAGGCAGCATATATACTCCTGATCAACAATTTAAGACCACTTAAAAATCTTTAAAAATAATTTTTTTTTATGGATAGATTTTAAACCCCTCCCACTTAAGGTTACCAATACTACAATCTAAAAGGTTATGGAAACAAAAATCTACATTCCAAACATTTTATTTAGAAATTTACATTTTTATAAAATGAGGCGATTTGCACATGATCAAAATTATAAGACCAGAGAAAAAAATTCTACGAAATTGTACAAAAAGTGTATGAAAATATTTAACAACCAAATTTAATAATGAAGTCTACCTCCACTGCTTCTGATGACTTCAAAAATTCTGTCGGGCATGCTAGAAATAAGCGTTTTCATTAAGGTGCGGGGGATGTTACTCCAGCTTCTGAAGATGGCTTCACAAAGTTTATTTTTTTTTTAATATTGTTTGCCATTTCGATAAACATCTCTTGTCATCCATCCCCAAACATTTTCAATTGGGTTCAAGACCGGTGAGCATGCAGGATGTCACAAGAGATGGACCCCATTTTCTTGTAGAAAAGTCAAGGTCCGTCTTGCAGCTTGGATTGCAGCATTATCCTGTTGGAATAACCATCCATCCCCACACAAACGATGGCCCTACGTCATCAAAGATGCTTTTTGTAGCATGTTAACACAACCAGCCGCTCTCTGACGACCCTGCATCACCTGGAGCTCCATCGTCCCTCTGCAAGAAAAGGCACCCCATATCATTAGGGACCCTCCACCACTATGACGTGTGGAGAAAATTTAAGTGGGAGCAGTTTAAAATCTATCTGTAAAAAAATTTTTCTTTTTCAAGATTTTTAAGTGTAAAATCACAGAAGAAAAAAATATTTCCGAAATGAAAGGAGAATATATCTGATCTCTTCCACGACAAGAGAAATCAACTAACAATACGGACGGACCCGAAATATTAAAAACCGAAGTGGAAGTGGCAATGGACAAATTGAACAGAAATAAACCAGCAGGACTCAATGGAATTGTAATAGAGACGTTGAAGCCTTAGAAGGCTTTGGAATAGATAGGCTCACAGAAATAATAAACGACATCTACGACAGCGGCAATATAACGGAGGACCTAAGCAGATCAATTTTCATAGCACTACCTACGAAACCAGGGACAACGGAATGTGAACTCCACCGAACACTCAGCTTAATGAGTCTCATTCAAAACACATCATCCGAATTCTAATGAAGAGAGCTTCCGTCAGAATCAGTTCAGAGATAGGAAAATAACAGTTTGGCTCTTCTAAAGAATATGATATTATGTGATGTCTCTCTTTCTGTATGGCAGTGAATGTTGGCTGTTCTAATGAATACGATATTAATTCTCAGAATTTTATCTGCAAGAGCAATAGATATGCAGAAGGACCTTTATCTGTGCTTTATAGACTACGCCGAACCATTTGACAAAAACTTGATAGAGATTCTTGGCAAACGTGGACCTTTTCGGAAAAGTTGTTAGGATAATAAAGAATATATATTGGCTACAAACCTCTTGCATACGGATAGAAAATGAATTCAGCAGAAATAGAAAGAGGCGTAAGACAAGGATTTTCTCACAGAATCTATTCAAGTTAACCAACGATACAATTCTGAGAGAAATAAAACTGTTGGGCCGCTCTCCACCTTTCCACAGAAATGGACTATTCGAATCACTATATAAAATAGTAGTGATTATACCTCGAGGAAGGAAGTCGAGTAAGGAAGTCGAGTGAGCGAGTCCGTCGGGTATTACCGGTATTGCACCGGAAGTGTTCTACTCGTCCATCTATCTCGTCTCTATGACGATACTGTATACTAATTACCTTGTTCTGTATTCTACTAATCCTCACCTCTTGTAAATACTTCTCTTTCCTGTCAATACACCTACTTTTATGCTATTACGTTGTTTTGTATTATTTCACATAATTCTGTTATCCGACGTTACAAAAACCCTTGCCAGGATTCGTCATTGTCGGCCACAATCTCAACAATGTAAGAAACGGAGATGACACTGTGCTGATAACAGACACGGATGGGAGAATGCAGGACTTCTTACAGAATGCAGCAAAAGAAAGACCCCAAAGTGCCAACTACAAATAGGAGAAACTAAAATAAATCAAGTAATGAAATTTAAATACCTGGGAAGAGTGCTGACAAAAGATGGAAAGTGCGATGTTGAGATCCCAAGGCGCATTGGCATGGCCGATCGGCGCCTTTTAAAAGGAGGACTATTTCGCTAGAAACAAAGAAGAGAATACTGGATTGTTATGTGATGTCAGTTCTTCAATATGGCAGTGAATGCTAGAAAATAACATCAAAGATGAAGGAAAAACTTGAAGCAACTGAAATGTGGTTCTACAGAGCATACTGTATACAAAGTGGGGGATCAATTCCATATTACAATCAATATATAAACTGACCCCTCATTTTGTGGCCACAGCGGTTTCTATACATTTATATTCCTGAGATCCAAAAGCACAAGTAAGCATTCCAGAAGTTGAGTAAAGTATTAAGAAACAGGAAAATTTCACTAGAAACAAAGAAGAGAATACTGGATTGCTATGTGATGTCAGTTCTTCAATATGGCAGTGAATGTTGGACAATATCTCCGAAGACGAAGGTAAAACTTGAAGCAGTTGAAATGTATTTCTACAGACGAATGCTGCGGATATCATGGACCGAGCATGTGAGCAATGATGAGGTTTTGGAAAGGATGGAGACGATAAAGAAATTAATACTGAGCATCAGGAAGAGACAACTAAAGTTCTTGGGACATGCAATGAGGAAGGAGGGCTCGGAGAACCTGATACTAACAGGCCAGATAGAGGGGAAAAGACACAGGGGAAAGAAGCGGATGACATATTTGAAGGACCTGGTCAGGTCGCTGATGGAACGAGGGTTGCATGGTGTAACAGGAAAAGGAGTGCTAAGAGTCACCCAGGATAGAAGGACGCGGAGAGCCGTGATCTCCTACGTCCTGAAAAGACAGGACACATAGAAGTAGAAGAAGAACCAGAAAATTGAAAGACGGGAAAATCTCATTGGAAACAAAGTTGTGAGTGCTGGATTTCTATGTGATGTCTCTCTTTCTGTATGACAGTGAATGTTGGACGATCTCCTCAAGGGTGAGGGAGAGGCTTGAGGCAGAAGAAATGTGGTTTTACAGAAGGATGCTAAGGATACAATGGACAGAGCGTGTGACTAATGACGAGGTGTTCGAGAGGATGGAAACAAGGATAGTTAATATTGGGAAAAGAGAGATGAGGTTTCTGGGACATGCAAGAAGAAAGGAGGACCTGGAAAATTTAATATAATGGCTTTCAATATCTCCCTGTCCTTGGTGGCAGTTAGCACGCTTTCTCCTGCTGCACCATGTAACCCTCGTTCCGTCATCCACTAGCTGAAGCCCATAATTCTAGAATATAATTGTATAGAAAATAGCATGGTCACAAAATGAGGGATCTGTTTATATATTGATTATAATATAGAATCGATACCCCATTTTATACCCACATTATAATTTCTTATAAACAGTTTGCATATATACTCTTCGATGTACCCTGTCCTTTCAGGTGGCTGGCGATCATGGCTTTCCACATCTCCCTGTCCCTGATGGTTCTTAGCACGCTTTCTCCTGTTGCACCATGCAACCCTCGTTCCGTCATCAACCAGATCAGGTCCTTCAAATATTTTACCCGGTTCTATCCTCTGTCTCTTTTTCCCTCTGTCTGGCCTGTTAGTATCAAGTTCTCCAAGCCCTCCTTCCTCATTGCATGTCCCAGGAACTTTAGTTGTCTCTTCCTGATGCTCAGTATTAGTTTCCTTTTCGTCTTCATCCTTTCCAAAACGTCGTCATGCTCACATGCTCGGTCCATGATATCCTCAGCATCCTTCTGTAGAACCATATTTCAGCTGCTTCAAGTGTTTCCTTCATCTTCGAAGACATTGTCCAACATTTACTGCCATATTGAAGAACCGTCATCACTTAGCAATCCAGTACTTTCCTCTTTGTATTGAAATTGTCCTGTTGCTTAAAACTTTACTCAACTTCTGGAATGCTTCTTTCGCCATGCCTATTAGCCTTCGGATCCCAGTGTCACACTTTCCGTCTTCTGTTAGAACACTTCCTAGGTATTTAAATTTCTGTACCTGCTTGATTTTAGAGTCCCTCATCTGTAATTGACACTTTGGGCTGCCCTTTTTCTTGGTGACCATGCATTCGGGTTTTTTTTGCAGTTTATTTGTAGTCCTTTCTTGTCACTCTCTTCGGCTACTTTCTGTAGGAGGTCTTGTAGTTTCTTTCTTGTGTCTGCTATAAGCACTGTTTCATCTGCGTATCTTATGTTGTTTAAATTGTGGCCTCCGATGACGAATCCTGGCATAAATTCTAGGATTCTCAGAATAGTTTTGCTGTATAAGTTGAATAGATCCGGTGAAAAGACGCTTCCTGGTCTTACGCCCTTTTCAATCTTAGTATAATTGCTGAATTCGTTGCCTGTCCGTATGCAGGCAGTTTGCCTCCAGTAGAGATTCTTGATTACTCTTAGGTCTTTACCAAATATGTCAAGGCTGCCGAGCATCTCCATCAATTCTTTGTGGCGTATTTTGTCAAACGCCTTTGTATAATCAATAAAACATAGGTACAACTCCTTCTTCATGTGTATTGTCCTTTCAGAGAGCATCCTAAACATTAATTTGGCGTTCCTTGTTCCAGTGTCTTTGACGAAACCGCACTGTTCTCGTCCTATCTCTAGCCTGATTCTGCTTTCCACACTGTTCATCAAGATTCGAACGATCTGTTTTGTTACATGGCTCATTAAACTGATGGTTCTGTGGAATTCGCACTCCTTTTCTCCTGGCTTCTTAGGCAGCTCTATGAAGATCGACTTGTTGAGGTCATCTGGTATTACACCACTATTATGAATTTCATTTATTATTTCTGTAATTTTCTCAATGTCAAATTCTTCCAGGGCTATCAGGAACTCTATGACTATGCTGTCTGGTCCCACTACTTTGTTTCTGTTCAGTTTGGCTATTGCAGATTCCACTTCAGACTTTAGTATTTCTAGTCCGTCCATACCTTTGTGTATTATCGGTTGCTCTCTCTTGTGGAAAAACCTTTTATATATTCTTCCCATTGTTGCAATATTTCCTCATTCTCCAATATGATTGTTCCATCAGTGGATTTTATATATCCTGTTGAAGAGCAGGTTTTTACATGTCAATTCTTTTATTGTTTTATGCATGTCTGCTTTATTATGCCTGTTCAGTTTTCTACTTCTGCACATTCGTCACTGAGCCATTCCTCTTTAGCCTGTCTGCATTTTCTCCTTATTTCTTTGTGTAGTTCCCTGTACTCCATTTCATGTCTTGATATCTTTTTCTGCCTCCTTTGCATCATGTCGAGAATCTCTTCCGTCATTCACTCGTTTTTTATTTCTGTGCCCGATCTCCTTTGGGGCAATGTTGTTTGCTGATGTCACTATCGCTTCCTTGACTGAGTCCCATTTCGATAGTTCTTTTCCAACTTTTTCTTCATACTGGATTTTCACGCTGTTAGTATATTCTTTCTGTAAGTTGAGGTCATTCACGAGCTGTATTTCAGTTTTGGTGCTGCACTAGGCTTCTTCAATCTCCGGAGGTTCACCCTTAGTTTGCAGATGACTGGGACGTGGTCGCTTCCACAGTCGGTGCCTGGATAGGCTTTGCTTTGAACCGCTGCGTTTTTGAATCTCTTGTTTATGGTCATGTAGTCTATCTGGTTTTTCGTGTCGCCTCCTGAGCTTCTCCCTGTCTATAGACGTCGTGGGTGTTCTTGAAACCAGGTGTTAGTTATTACCTGGTCATTTGTTATGCACCACTGGACCCATTTTTCTCCTCGTTCGTTGTGGATTCCTAATCCAAAGTTACCAGTTCTCGTACCTTGCCTCTCTTTGCCTAATTTGGCATTTAAATCTACCATGATGATTCTGATTTCTTGACTTTTATATTGAGCCTTGGTATTATCTAGAGTGAAGTAAAAAGATTCTATTACTTCCTCAGTGCTTTGCGTTGTTGGTGCATATAAAACTACAACTACCACTCTGAATGAAAAAAACGACATACAGTAATTTCCAATGTATAATACGATTTTTTATAAAAATTATAAGCAAAATAGGGCTGCGTATTATGCACAAATACAAAAAATCTTCAAAGTATTGCCGTTTCATAGGCCCATTTCAGTTGGGAAATAACTTTTAACAACAAACTAAATATCATATATATATACATATATATATATATATATATATATATATATATATATATATATATATAATATCATATAATAAGAAATGTCATAGATATTTCCTTTTCTTTTTAGAATCTTGGTGATGGAAAATTTTCATAAATATCTTCAATTTCAGCTTGAATAAGAGTAGGAAACCCTGGCTGTATGAGATTGGGGCGATATAATTAATATGGCTGATTATCAAAGAGGGTGGGGTTTATCGTGCGTGAATAGAAGGACTTTCCAGACTTTGCGGGGTGCATATTATGGACGAAGGCGTATTATTCTTTGAAAAATGCAGTATTCATTCAGTCAAAGATCTATCTATCTATCGATCGATCGATCGATCTATCTATATGTGCTTCAGTATGTACGTAAATCAGTGGGGATGCATCAATTTTGAACATGTAACATGTATTTCAAGTGAAGCTGAGTATCTATCTATCTATCTATCTATCTATCTATCTATCTATCTATCTATCTTCTCATTTAAATACTGTTTTGTTAATATTTTCTTCGCTATGATACATCTTTCCACATACCATCCTTAAAATATCGCAGGCGCACCTTCCTCTACCAAAGATACTTCATGTTAATATACTTTCAAAAATCTCAGAATAATTTTGCACCGTGTGTTCTGTAAGACTCTTAATTCTTTAACATAGTTTGATTTGACTTGTTTCCTGTTTTTGTTACATTTTTATCATCTTTGAACCAAATTGTCTTTTTTCCCATTGTACGACTTTGTGGCACCAGGCAGTGAAATTACATCTTCGCAATTTGAGGTTCCCACAGAGAATCAAATATTTTCATTTTGGAGACCGGTAATTTCGAATCAACGAAGATTTGCAATCACGTTTCTAAAGCAGTTCTTGTTTTTCTTTTCTTCTACAGTATACCTAAACAAAACAGTTCAGTTAAAGTGCTAAAAATCTGTTTAGCTCTTTCAGATATCCGATTAGCTATAATTCACATGTCGGCCTTTTCTTGCTTTTTCCCGCGTATTTCTCTCTCTCTCTCTCTCTCTCTCTCTCTCTCTCTCTCTCACGCATATAATTGCAACTATATACAATCAAAATGTATTCCGAATTTTGCAAACTAACATACACAAGTATATAATTGCCTGTATAATGTCCTAGTCATATATCATTATATATATATATATATATATATATATATAATAGAGAGAGAGAGAGAGAGAAAGAGAGAGATAATTTGCGTTGTGGTGCCATAGATTTCAACTCGAAATGAGAAATCGGAGACCGAGTCCGAATTCCAGTTTAAGTCTTGAGAAAATGTATTCATCCACTGCTTGTCTCTCCAGCTATGTGTTAAATATCAGCAAAAATTAGGTTCTGTAGCCTTGGCCAGTCACCAAACATCCGTAAAAAGTAATGTCTACGTATTGCTGGAAATTTTTCTGCCCAGTAAATAATGTTTTTTTGGGAGACTTTATCGTCGAAGCATCTACGCACACACACACACACACACACACACACACACACACACACACACACACACACACACACACATAAATAAATAAATAAATAAATATATATATATATATATATATATATATATATATAATTCTAGGTGAAGATGACTCAAATTTTTTTTATTTTGAGTGCCCCGGCATTCATTTTATTATGAACAGTGCTCAATATAATAAGTATTATAAAGCTTAATATAATTATATAGTTATGAATTAATTGTACATTGCGACACAGAAATTTCTATGTTTCGAGATAGATTCTCATCATCAGGCAATGTTTGATGTTGGTTGTGCAGATTATTTACATTTAAATAACGAAAATCTTTGGTTTGCAGTGTATGTATGTGGGAAGATATAAAATAAATTAATTTTAAATAAAACACAAATTTAATCATTCATCTATATATATATATATATATATATATATATATATATATATGATTAAATTTGTGTTTTATTATTTTTGACTAATCAGAATAAAGGTCGACTTTGAAATTTGAAAATATAGGTTATATATTTGGGGAAGTGACGTTTTTCTTCAGTGCTTAAGAGAAAATGAGATTTTATTCGGCTAGAATCTAAACTGCTTACATCCGGTAAGATGTATAGATGATTATCTACATAAGTAATTCTTTTAGATTTCTGTCAATCTCATCTATTTTCAAAACAAAATGGAAAGAAAGCACTTTTTATTTTTGATCTGACTTAAAAAGATTTATGCATATGATTAAAGTATTTTTCGGTACAGTGTACATTTTATTCAGATCTTCATATAATCTAACTTGCATTAATTTTAATATCTATGAAATTAATATTGTACGTATGGTTAGGTCTTGAAGACTATCATAATGCGTTTACTTAAATAAATGAAAGGTAAAGAAGGTATTGATTATCACCTATTTATTATTTCTTTATATTTTGAGATCAAAACCTTAATCTTCAAAATGGTAGTAGAGCTTGTACCGGATATATGTAAGTTAATCGATAAAATTTTATGAATTCTTTAAGGTGAACATTTTGTAATGTTTACATATGACATTAATTTCAATGTCAGCAGATCCTTATTTTGAAGAAATTTAATAATGTATATATAGACACAAGGGACATGGGTCGTCTAAAGACTTACATGTTCGAACTTTTTAAATTTTTTTAATGTTCCATTTCATTGTGGGAGTTTTATTGGTTTCTTTTAAATACCAAGGTGGACACCAAAAAATCAACACCTACTGGTGAAGTAACTGTACCCCCGAACAGAAATTAAACCTGTTTCATCTTTTTTTTCTCAAGTGTTCCAAATTCAACAGGGATTATTAGTGTCCTCATGAGCTACTTTTTAATGTGTTTTATACAGTTCTTTATATTTCATGACACTTATATGCTGATATTCTTTTAAGGTGAAAATAGCAGTTATGATATAAGGAACGGAAACAAGAAAGACGTAAACCATGTGTAGTACTTAAAAATAATGCATGATTAGCGATGAAATTTTGAACGAATAAAGATTAGGTTGGAATGCATAAATATTATGCAAAGTTAAAAAAATTACATAATATTTTTTTTAAATAAAGATTAAATGGAACAAAGGAAATAAACTACTGGGCAAAAGTTATTTTGTTAATACTTGATTGTGAGCAAAATATCAACAAAAAAATTTATTTGGTAAAGATCCCCTTATTTTCAATGACTTCTGCATCGTCGACCACATGATCTAATTATGTTCTTGCAAAAATCAGCAGTAATTCACTCCCATTCGTCTTTCAATAACTCCCATAGAGGATCCTGGTTTTTCGAGTTTCTTTACTGATCCATTTCTCCAATGATCTTCTAAACATTTTTCTGTTAGATTTAGGTCAGGGCTTTCGGCTGGCCACTTCATTAGAGCGATTCCTCCTTCTTTAAATCAAGTTATAACCTTCTGAAACTTGCGGCAAGGTGCATTGTCCTGCATAAAAATAGGAGATTCATAAAGATTATGGTCTAATCGTGGTATCAAATGCTGCTGAAGGAGCCCTTTGCAAATATCAGCATTGATATTGTCATGTAAGCGTATGATAGGGCCAACTCCTGCAGATGAAATCATTCCCCACACCATTACACTGCCGCCACCAAACTTAAAGGTTTTCTTGACACATTGAGAAGACAGTCTTTTACCTCTTCTACGGCGTACGTAAGTTTTTTGGACTCGCCACTGAAATGAACTGTGTCCCATTGTGCCTCAGTCCAAAAGCATGTTCTCGCGCACACTCTAGGTCTGCCCTTCGGTTTCGCTTTGAAATGAGAGTCTTCGAAGCTGAAATACGGGCAGACAATCCTGCATTTCTTAACGCTGTTGCAACAGTTTTCCTTGAGGTCTTATTATCTGTGTATTCATTAAATTTACGGGCAATTGATGTAGCAGTTTCAAAACGGTTTTTTGTAGATATTCTAACAATTTATCGATCTTT
Source organism: Ascarosepion bandense (assembly GCA_037127315.1). Classification (NCBI taxonomy): domain Eukaryota; kingdom Metazoa; phylum Mollusca; class Cephalopoda; order Sepiida; family Sepiidae; genus Ascarosepion; species Ascarosepion bandense. The sequence continues at coordinate 1,908,966 of JBBBDQ010000754.1, read as the reverse complement.
TCTTTGTAATGATATTGGAGGTCTGCCGGTTTTTGGCTTTGCATCTAACGTTTTTTTCGGTTTTATACCAGCTAATTACACGATGAACGACACTTTTAAAACAATGAACACTATTAGAAATTTCTAAAATTGACTTTTGTTATAGTTAATGAGGTTTTTATTTCTTCAAAAGGGAGCGTTTTGCGTGTAGAATTTGCCATATTGCTAAAAGTAAAGTCCTAATGATAAATGAAATTTTACATATTGTTGAAAAACTCCATTGAGGTTTTTAACAATGTAAATTAAAATTTTATGTAAATTATTAACATCGTTCCTTAACTTTTGTCCAGTAGCTTATTTTCTTTGTTCTATTTGAATTTTATTTTTAAAAAACTATTATGTAAATTTTTGTAACTTTGTATAATATTTATGTATTCTACCCTAATCTTTATTCGGTAAAAACTTCATTGCTTATCATGCATTATTTTTAAGTAATACACATATTTATGTCTTTGTTGTTTTCGTTCTTTATATTATGGCCGCTACTGTACATTATAATCTGTGAGGACGCCCATGTTAATAACAAACAAAAGTACTTCCTAATTTTATGGTTCCTTATAATGAAGTCTAAGCGATAAGCCTGATTATTCTGTCTGTGTGTATTCAAAAGAAACCAATACAACTCTCACAATAAATGGAACATTGAAAAATTTTAAAAAAATAGAATATATAAGTCTTTAGACGTCCCATATCCTTTGTGTCTATATGAGAAACTATATATTATAAAATGTCTTCAAAATAAGGATCTGTTGAATAAACTCATTGAAATTAAAGTAATGTAAGCATTACAAAGTGTTCACCTTAGAATATGGGTAATAATTCTTCATAAAAGTTTATCGATTAACTTACATATATCCGGTACTTTGTTTTTCATTACGTGAAAACAAGCTCTCTTACCATTCAGAGGATGAAATTTTGATCTCAAAATATCAAGGAATAAAAAATAGGTGATACCCAACACCTTCTTTACGTTTCTATTATTTTACTAAACGCATTGTGATAGCATTCAAGACCTAACCATACATAAAATATTAATTTAATAGATATTAAATTTAATGCAAGTTAAGATTATATGAAGAGTTGAATAAAATGCACTCTGAACCGAATAAAAAATAGTTTAATCTAATCATAAGTATTTTTTTAAGTCAGGACAAAAAAAAAGTGCTTCCTTTCTATTTTGTTTTTAAAATAGATGTGATGGATAGAAATGTAAGAGAATTACTTTTGTAGCTAATAATCTATACATCTTAACGGATGTAAGCAGTTTAGACTTTAGCCGAATAAAATGACATTTTCCCTTAAGCACGGAAGAAAAACGTCACTTTATAAAGATTGTTATGGGTCCTATGCTCATACCGGTTTTCTGCAGCATTTTTCTTGTAAAACTTGCATATTTTCCAGTGCAGATATTGATCCGTGCCATGATGCTTAATTTTATAATTAATGAGTACTAACACTCCAACCTGTTACAAGATGGTTAATAGTTTCTGGATATAATTTTTCTGCATTGATAATTTGTTATTATTATTGATGTAATGAATATGTAATGTAATTAATATGCATATACCTTGTTTCCCCCTCAAAGTAATATGATTGGCTAGTGTCAGCCATAAATATAGACTAAGGCGAGGACGGATGTAGGTCTAAGGCTATAGATCTGCGTTTATTGGTCTATGGCTATAAGTCTACGGCAATGGGTCTACGGCAATGGGTCTACAGCTATAGGTCTACGCCTATTGCATAGGCCTGTGTGTCAGCATACTGCACATGCATATGACTACGACGAGTACCGGTCCATTACGGCTACTTGCTAGATTGTCCTACTCGGTTACATTTGTCAAAACAGCTTAGCTTCTTCGAATCATATATATATATATTCTTTTCCGGAGCACATCAATTATTATTATTATTATTATTATTATTATATAAGACGAAATTCTTCAGAAAAATCAAGTTTCTCTCGGTCTAAGTGAGCAAGAGAATTAAATTTTAAAATGTCATGTAACCGTCAGTTTTTAGACGATACTACGAATTGCTCTACACTGTACACCAATGGACGTAAGACAATAAACGTACATATAAAAAAATTAAACACTTGTGCCTATACCCACTTACGCGCAAATACCCTTAGGAAAGGTATTAATCCGTCTATTCCTTCCAGTTGTGGGTTAAATAACAGGACAGATTGGGTTCTATAGCCTTGATCGGCAACCAGTCTACCGCAGAAAACAATGGCAACCTACTGCGGGATAATCTTCTGCCCAGTCAGTCATGTCTCTTTCGAGACATGATCGCCCAAGCGTGTATCACGTATGGCACTTAACTGACTGACTGAATATAATAGTTGGAATAATGATTAAGGTGTCTACTGATAATAAAGTGGGGGATCAGTTTATTACTTCATAACAATAGGAAACCGATCCCCCACTAATTACTACATAATAATATAATACATTTCTTTCCCCTCTAGCTATGAGTCAAATAGCAGGACAGATTGGGTTATATAGCCTTGGCTGGCAACCATTCTACCGCAGAAAGCAATGGCAACCTACTGCGGGATAATCTTCTGCCCAGTCAGTCATGTCTCTTTCGAGACATGATCTCCCTAGCGTGTATCACGTATGGCACTTAACTGACTGACTATACTCACCACTAAGCCTCTATGATAAGCACATATACCTCTCGTAGCACAACCGATATATACGATAGAGTCTTCACACATCAATGCACAGACACCCAAAATCAAAGTTACTCTCCAGCACTTTACACAGAACTTCACATCTATACAACTAAATAGGAGGAAATTGTGCTGTATTTATATACTGATATGAGTGTAGCTGTGCATATAAACTAGTGTAGATACTAGTATATATTTTAATGTAATTATATACGATTATTTATGTCAGTCGAAGCAATATCTCTTGTATTTCTATTGATATATCAATGTTTGTGTTGATATGGTCTGCGGGTATATAGGTGGTGATGATAGAGAGAGAGAAAGAGTTACAGCAGAAAGGAGTATTTTTCTTAGTAAAATTGTGAGTGTGTGTTATAAGGAAGGTGGACATGTAAGTTTTAAATGCGTGTGTAATAAAGCAGAGACTGTTTATGGGTGTGACTATGTAAAGGTATCATGAATAGATAATGAATAGAAAGTGGATGAGTCGAGGCAGTTTTGGACGCATGCCGGCTTCTTTGAACGTCTGGACATGTGAAGCGAACGAATGTACTTCGTTCAGATATCTGACAGCTATCGATTTGCCGGAGTCTGACAGTGTTACGGTTGTGGGGAAAATGGTTGCTGGGTAGAAAACAATTCATCACCCACATGGATATGCAGAATTCTTTAATAAAGCATGGGTAGGGAGTTATGTGATTTCTGGAACAGTTTAGTTTAAGGAGCTGGCTATTGGATCTTATACACGTGTCCCAGTTGATGTTTGGCGTAAAATTAATTTCCAGTAGAGGTAACACGTAAAAAGACCCACTTGGAGTAAAACCATACATCATGAATCTTGTCGTGTCGACAATAATCCGTAAATAAAAAAATAATATTTACGAATAAATATAAAATAATTATAGTGTAAAAAAAATATATTTTTAATTTCTTTACCCCAAGCAAGACAGTACCACCACTGATGCGCAAGGAGCTACATAAGAGTAAAAGTTTACAAAAAAGAAGTGCGAAGAGAAAGATGAACCAGTTACAGTCGGTGTCGGAGAAAGGGCAAGAGAAGGATGGGAACACAGGTGTGAAGACAGTTTCTATGGTAGAAAGGGAAAAAAAAAACAAGATATACGGGATGATATAGAAAGGACTGGAGTCAAGTGGATAATAGATGGGATTAAAATAATTGCAACTATTATAATTGTCATTAATTCACTGTTTATAAATAATGAGAGTCCACCATACTTTTTTTCACTACCCGCACAAACACGTGATATTTTCCACATCGGACAGGTAGCCAACACAAACAGGCCGTCAGTTAGTAATTTAACAAAAATTTCGGCTCTTTGTTCTTTTTTCTTTAGCATAGATGGGATGATTTGTGATTTCTGGAAGAGTTTAAGGAGGTGCGTGTTAGATCTAATACACGTGTTCTAGTTTATGTTTGATGTAAGATTTAGTTTCACTGGGGATAATACGCAAAAATATCAGTGGGATTAAAGAAATCTATCATGAGTCTTGCAGTGTCGGCAATAATACGTCGATAAGAAAAATTAATTAGGAATATGTATAAAATAATTATAGTGTAAAAATAATTATCATGAAATATTTATAATTATAATTATCATTAATTCACTATTTCTAAATAATGTGAGTCGACCCATATTTTTTTTACTGCAAACACAACCATCTATATTTCTCCGAATCGGACTGGTATTTAACACAGCCAAGCGGTCAACACGTGCGTTAATGAAAATTTCGGGTCTTTGTTTTTCTCATGACAGTAGTAACAGTTATCTCTTAGCACTCAACAAAATTCAGGGTAAGAAAAACCCAGACACTTCTTGTATTTTTCCAGTTAAGTTATTTGGACACTAGTTACACACGTCTATATAAAAAACATACGCGGAAGACTGTATAAACTTTAATTATTCTTAATTTTATCTTCCTATAAAATCCGGATTAATATTTCACCTTCATTTGAACCCAAACACGCAATTGTATTCAATAATCCTTTCTCTCGTCTCCTACACCACAACACACCACATAACAACCAGATAATAAATAATACTTTATTCGTTGTCACTATGTCGTAATAGCAGGAAGTAAATTTTAAGAAATACGAAGATTTCATTACACCCGAGCAACGCCGGGCTATAATGCTAGTAATAAATAATGCAATTTTTATTCTTTCCGTGTCTTTCTCGTTTTTATTTTTACATGTATATTTTATGCATATCAATTTAAGTTAGATTATAATTATTTACTCAGAGTTTTGACTCCTCCTCTAAAATCCTAGTTATTTTTAAGTTATTAAATATTATAAGCTTATCCCTCCCCATTATGCTGTGCTAGCAAAGGCAGAGTTGAGAAGGATCTAGTCTAGACGAGTGTTTAAAAGTTTTGGTTTTTGAATTTGGTGATATAGTAATAGTGAGTTCAGACCATTGGTCAGGCAGCGTTCACTTGGACTCAGTTGCAACAGTCCAAGCGATAAGTGAACAGTACTAAAATGAAGAACTAAACAAGAGATCGTTAGACATGAGCAATGGCACGAAAATTGTAAATTAAATAAAGGACTTTGAATTCGAAGTTAGCCGGATCAATATACATCTGATGAGGCCTGAAGGGCACAAAGGCTGAAACGTTGCGTCAATAACAAGGAAAATTAAGACAATAATTCAAATATAAATAGAATAAACATGAACAATTCTACTCAGATAGACACATAAGGAAATTAAATTATCTCATATATATATATATATATATATATATATATATATATTAGGTTTTACACACGCAAGTTTCACTTGAAAAGAGAGCACAACTACGATAGCACCACGTAGACACACTAATATAACTAACTACACACATAGAAGATCATTGTAATAAGTGATCTTACACATTATAGCTAACCGTGAAAACAATGAAATAAATAAAAACCCTTTTACTGTGAAACCAATCAACTGTAACCGCAAATTCTACTCCATCAGTTTCTTTTCTCGCACTTCCCGCCTGTGGAATTCCCTTCCATTTAATTGCTTATCCGACAGCTACAATCTCGAAGAATGTAAATCTAAAGTCAATAGTCATTTCCTATCTCACTAACCAGCATCCTCTCTCTCATGCTCCTTTCTCCGTCCACTCCACTCTCATCAGTATTCTCATCCTTCTCTTACCCACTTCCTGACACCCCCTATAACCTGTCACTCTTTTTTATATCTTTATTCTTATGTATCCCTTCTAAAACCTGGCTGTAAATTGCCTTGCTTGGGCCGATATGATTATGAAAAAAAAATAAATAAATAAATAAAAGTGCATTAACCCTTCATTATAGAAACAATCATGTTTTTAAAGGCAACTCTTTTCTTTATGATATTTTTAATACTTGCCTTGTATTATATATATATATATATATATATATATATATATATATATATATATATATATCCTTTGATTATTGTTGTTATCATAAAACCCAGAATGTTATTCTACGATCCTTACGCAGCAAAACAAAAGGAAATAAAGAATCATTACCATTATTTCTCTGGAATGATTTTAGAAGGTTTTTATTCGTGGATTCCAATCAGTTATAAATCTCAGTCTACCCTACTATTTTGCGCGGAGTTGAAGACAGGGTATTATCTTTTCATAGAGAGTTTGTCGTTAGCCGTGTAGGCCACACTTTGCTATGCAAACGTACAATTTCCCCACGCTATAGGCCGCTATAGATTTTTGTTCCAGAACAAAAACGTTCCCTATCTGCATTTCTCTTTCACTGCTTGCCAATCAAATCTAATATCCCAACCTACGCTGTTATTAATTTTATCTAATCAAGTAGAGGAGCAGTGAGAGACTGGAACAGTTACTAGTGCATAAGTATATAAATTCACAAACCTAGGCTGTAATTTGAACTCAAAACATCAATCCCATTTTCGGCGGCAATAATAGATCCGCTCCCATTTTAATAATATGGGACTCTTTGAGAAGATCGAACCAGTAATAATAATGTGATGGATAATCTTGTTAGCAATTACCAACAATTAGGTTCCTTATAAAGTCATATCTTCACACGTCTCAGTTATCATATATCACTGTTCCAAACGCCACGAGACTTTAAACACCCACACAGAGCCTTACATTGAAACTGTTTATAGCTATACGTAAGCACGCCATCATTTTCGATCTCCTAATATGCACTAATTTTTATTTATCCCAACCACTGCACTTATAAAGCTATATATGTACACACAAAAATGCCAGGTTATACTATTTCTATTCAAATGAAATACAAAGAAAAGAATCCCGTCTTCAATGTTTGTAATTGACTTATATTTTTCCATCAAGAATGAAAAAAAGAAATTGAATAGTCAGCACGATCATATCAAACCAATCAGAAAAAAAAAAGATTTTTTGCTTCCTCATGAGAAATGTTTTCATTGAGGTTTTTCGGAAGAACACAGAAGAAACCTTAAACCAAACAGATTGTAAAACACACGCCATTTAAATACAGAAAGGCTTGGAAAATCTGATACTCACAGGACAGATTAAAAGCAAGGAGGACAGGGTAAAACATGGATATTAATGTCGCTTTTCAAATGTTTGGTTTATGTGTTATGTTTTAAATAATTTGTTCACATAAAATTTTTCTCCTTTTAGTTTCCAGTACGATTTTTTATTTCTGCCTTAGACGCGAGGTAACAATTATTTCCGCCAAAAATAACGAAAATAAAAACAAACTTCTGGTTGCAGCCTTGATTCAAAGATGACTGGAAAATGAGATAAGCCTTGATCGGTGTCTTACTATGAACTACTGACAACGAGTTATCTCGTGACTTGCAATCAATGAGTTAACCAGTGTCCTCCATCTACATCTCTCTATATCTCTGTGAAATATAAAACTAATTACAATATTTATATTTTTTTCTAACTGGTGTCCTCATGTATATTGTCATCCTTCAGGACGTTCCAGCTGATGACACATGTCTCTGTGGATAAAAACATTTGTTGAAGTAATCCAGTGATTTGACCCAAAGACGTGTGAGTTCAATTCCTGTCTACAGCAGTCAGTTAAGTTCCATATGTGATACACGATTTAGGCAATCATGTCTCGAAAGGGACATGATTGACGAGGCGGAAGGTTATCCTGCAGTAGGTTGCCATTGTTTTCTGCGGTAGACTGGTTGCCAGCCAAGGTTAAAGAACCCAATCTGTCCTATTATTTAACCTATATCTGGAGGGAAGTGACGGATTAATACCTTTTCCCAAGGGTATTGTGCGTAAGTGAATGCAACAGATTTAACTGAAATTCGAACTCAGCTCTCCGATTTGCCATTAACTAGCCGATATCCACTGCACCACAACGCACATCCTTGTCTAAAGCAGACATACAGAAAAACTTGAAGAGTTAAGTTACTAAAAAGAAATAGCTCAAACAGAAATATCGAAAAAAGGCATGACAGGTAGAATTAGAACAATCCACATCGGTGAACGAAATAAAGGTTTGCACTCGAAATTCCAATTTATTATATCAAGAAGGCCGTAACGTCGTGAATATCATCATAAAAATGAGGACAACAGTAGATAGTGCAAATAAAGTCCCCCAATTTGTGATGCAGTGGATATCGCCTCGGAACGACAAAACGGGGAACCGAGTTCGAATTTCAGTTGAATTCCTTGCATTCATTTACGCGCAAATACCCTTGGGAAAGGTATTAATCCGTCACTTCCCTCCATTTATGGGTTAAATAACAGGATAGATTGGCTTCTGTAGCCTTGGCTGGCAACCAGTCTACCCCAGAAAACAATGGCAACCTACTGCGGGATAATCTTCTGCCCAGTCAGTTACGTCGCTTTCGAAACATGATCGCCCAGGCGTGTATCACGTATGGCACTTAACTGACTGAATACTATCAGCCATTCACTTCTTTGTAGGTTACTCGGTGATTTTCTCTTCCCCCTTTTGCCTTGTGGGTGTTAAATTTCATATGATTTTCTTTCTCGTTAATCTTCTCTTGAAATTATACAATTTCTTTTATGATTGTAAGAATGAGTATACATATCATGCAAGTAGTTTAGTATTTCGTCGTAGCTCAGAACCTTTTTTATTATTTTCAAACGAAATTCTTTTATAATACTTTGCTTAGCCTCAGGAAGGCATATTTCACTATTTTACTGAACTTTTAAAACGCTTAATTCAGCTTGAGAAAATGCAGGTAAGATTCATGGATCTAAGATAAATTTTTCAGAAAATGAAGCTATAAATTGAGGCAGAATATTTAAGGTTAAAAAAGAGATTCTTCAGAAATAATTGCAACCGAACAAACAAAGGGGCGACATAGTGAGAAATTTACAAAGTCCGGAAGTTTGTAGAACATAGAAGCAGGTGACGTTCAGAATGTATAATATCGGAAAAAGAATAAATCATTATAGAAACGAATAGAAACGACAGAGGAGAGAGGGAATATGAAAGGACAATAATAAAAAATAATTGTTAATGTCATTGGATTGGGTCAGCCGCTTTGTAAAGTTGCAAAAACCAGTAAAAACAGCAAGGAAGATATATTTATAAATGGAACTTTGTCTGTGTATATGTGTGTGTGTGTGTGTGTGTGTGTGTGTGTGTGTGTGTGTGTGTGTGTGTGTGTGTATCCGTTAACTATAGACTCCGAAACGACTGAACAGATTTTCTTGAAAATTTACACAGTTATACTATAAGCGTCTGCAAGTGTTCTTAGCTAGGTTTTGTGACGAGATACACCAAATAAATATCGAAAATCAATAATCAAAAAAATCGGGTTATAGAAGGAGTGGTCCGATTTTAATAAAGTTTGATACACTCATAGACAAAAACACAAGAAACGATATTCAGAAGTTTCAAGGTTGCAGTTCTTACAATAGTGCAGAAAATTTGATATAAAAAGCAACATGTTTGTGTGTGTGTTGTTTATCTGTCTGTATGTCTGTATTTTTTCAGCCCTTTTATTTTAGTTTTTGCTTCGGGTTTGGCTCTAAGTAGGTATAATTCTAGTTCTTAGTCTCAACCATGATACCATTTACTCAGAGGAACTTATTTAGCCTTCAAAATTCAGTTTACGACGAAAAAAACTGATTTGATATCGATACCAGGAAATCAAAATTTGACTTACATCCATTCATTTTTCTTTCAGTCTACCATTTCGCTTTAACTGGAAACAACTATTGCTTTTTAGTCTTTCATGCCAACGTCCAAAGAGTCTGAACTCCAGGACCATGGATTAGATTTAAAGCTTTCATTACACCCGAGCAACGCCGGAGTATACTGCTAGTGAAGACAAATTTATGAAGATAAAAATTGTTTATGAACACTTCTTCTTCATCATCTTCTTTGTGTAACGTGCCCTTCAGTTCGTAGACAATCAAGTTCCTCCACAATTTTCTGTTTTCCGTAGCTCTTAATAAATGTTATTCTTTTGTTATTTCTCCTCAACTCTGTTCCGTTATCCATTTAATAAAAATAACTAAATAGGTTATTCATTGTTTCCCTTATTGTGTTTGCGTACCTCGACATGGTGTAATGGTTAGCGAGTTGTTTCACTAGCACTTATTGCAACTTAGAAATGAGTTCAATTCTCACTGAGTACCCCATACCTTCGACTTTGTAACACAATTAAGCGGCGCTTAAAAAGCCATCTATTTTTAATAGTTAGCAAGCTTTTCTCGCTAGAACATGTTACAACAGAGTAGTGAATTCAATCCTTAATGGTCACCTCATACTTTTAGCCTTGGGCTACATCTATTACACCACGACGTGGTGTAATAGTTAGCAGTTTAATCTTGCTAAGAGCAATTACAAATGTGTAGTAATTTCAATGCTCTCTCGGCGCCCCATACATTCGGTTTGTGCCGCATCTAAGCTATGCTTAGAAAATCAACTCTCTTGGCTTCAATTAGTCCTACGAGTATCAAAATTTCAAAGCCAGCTTTCCATATTTTGTGATCTTACAGATGTTACATATAAGTCTCTTATGGTTTTCAAATTTCTCTAATATTCATTGTTACAAACATATTCGTTCTTTGGCAACCTTAGTATCCTTCTGAAAGTATATCTTTCTCTTAATACACTGCTTAACTTTTGGAAGGCTTTTTGGGTTAAGTAAATACGCCTTCGCAATACGCCTTCTCAGATATTTAAATCTTTCAACAAATTTTTTAAAAATTTGTTGCTAAACAGGTCGGCGCAGTACAATGATACATCTTCAATCTGCTGATGTGGTCGTCTTCAAAATTAGATTTTTATTGTATAGAGTTGCTAGTCTCTCGACCAAGTGGTTCTAAATTAAGAGTTCTTCTTCTAGACTGGTTGCCAACCAACGCTAAAAAGACCTGTCTGCCCGGAAATTAACCCCACTAACTGATGAGAGATTTGATCGATCAATAATGGCATTTGTCCGTAAGCGTACGCAATGACCTTAGGCTGAATTTAATCTTTTTTTCCTCACTGATTACCGCTACACTACCAGTAGATGCATTATAAAATTACTCTTTAATTAATAAATTGTATATGTATTTATATTGCACCGTTTTACAGTTAGGATTGACTGATAATGAATAATATTAAATGAGAACGATTATACATTTTGAACTGTATCATAAAATCGCTTGAATCATCATTTTTCTGAACTTGACCAAGAGATAGCGTTGAACCCCGAAGGGATGACAGGTTTTGGAATCTTATAGAACTTTACGCCTGCTCATTTGCTCCACTTGTTCCAAGAATATGTCATTCCTTCCCGTTCATTCGTCAACTAGTGATCTGTACCGTTGGCCGCTGAGATCCGCCGAAGAAATCTTCGCTAAATATAAAAGAGAACCAATATGAATGTTGGAAAGGATTGATTATAGGGCTTAGTTACCAGGGCCAAACTATCGCTGTGGAAGAGTGCATTTTAACAGCAGGTCATGTCATGGTAATGAAAGAATGTCAGATACAAGGTAGTTCGCTGTCAATAGAGTAATCATGATCGTCTACTCTTGTTTTATTTGACAGAGAAAGAAAATTTTAAAACTGTTTCATCTAGATTAACAGGAGATGTTGTGGACATCTGGGGTTATGACGACCAACGGCTAACTCAGATATTATAGATGTGCTTGCCAAAAGAATTTGGAATAGGACAGAATGTAATTGAGAGTGTAACAATATTTTAATTTCTAAATCATTTTTATTTGCCGAGTCAATACAGGACGTAAGGTTCATGGCCATCGATATCTTCCTGTTCTGTGTATATCTTAAAAAGTTTTGTTTTGGTCTTTATCCAAAATCCTTGCGCTCAAGGAATCAAATACGTCAGGCGATGTTTTCTCTTGTCTCTATTTCTCTCTATTCGCCCTATGAGTATCAAATTCTCCAAGACCTCCTTCCTTATTGTGTGTTCGAAATATTTCAACTGCCTCTTCCTGATATTAAGTATTTTTTTTATCATATCACCCCGAGCAAGGCGGGAACGCCACTGATGTGCAGGGCGCTACATAAGAGTAAAAGGATTATAGGAGAATGAGGAGAAAGATGAACCAGTTAGAAAGGAACAAGAGAAGGATGGGAATACAGGTGTGATGACAGTTTCGATGGTGAAAGAAAGGAAAGGAGCTACTGTACAGTGTGGAATGAAGTAGGGTCAGTAGTTAAGAGATGAGAATTGACCTTGCATTTAAATTCCTGGAGGTTGTAGCCGTCAGGAAAAGCAAGACTAAGGAAGCGAGTTCCACAGGAGGGAAATGCGGGAAAAGAAGCTGCGGGAGTAGAATTGTCGTCTGCATTTGGTTGATCTAACTGAGAATGGGTGAGACCCAGTTGCCAGTCTTGTTGCACGAGTAAATACCTGTTGCGAAGGTACCAGTGACTCAAACTAGTTGGAATGGAAGTATTTATAGAACAGACAAAGGGAAACCACATCTCGTCGGTGGGAAAATGGCTGTAGTCGAGCCGCCAAGTCCGTACCTATCACATTATGTTCCTTTTTTAATTCTTTCTAAACCCTTGTCGTTGCTCACAAGCTTGGCCAATGGTATCCCCAACATCCTTCTGTAGAAATGCATTTCATATTTTTGAGATTGTGTAGAATTTGCTATCATACATGATCAGAGGTACCACTCATCATTCAGTACTCTTTTTTTCTAACGAAATTTTCTAGTTTCTTAATAGTCTGCTTAGCGTTTACAATGCGAATTATTACATCCCAATAGGCTTCAAGATTTAATTCTATAATTTAAGTTTTGCTATTGATGAATGCTGAATAGATGAAATTAGAGATATAAGTAAAAACACAGGATTTGATCATTGTTTTGGTGATTATATAGACTTTTGACTTCTTTAAAAGTAGTTTGTTTTATGCTATTTTTATCATCGAGACGCGCGAACAATTGAAAAGCGATGGAAATACATTTCGAATCTGAGTTTTATACGTTACTAGCAGTATAGCCCGGCGTTGCTCGGGTGTAATGAAAGCTCTAAAACTAATCCATGGTCCTGGAGATCAGACTCTTTGGACGTTGGAACGAAAGACTAAAAAGCAATAGTTGTTTCCAGTTAAAGCGAAACCGTAGACCGAAAGAAAAATGGATGGATGTAAGTCAAATTTTGATTTCCTGGTATCGATACCAAATTTTCTGAAATAAGACCTGCAACCTTGTGAACTTCTGAATATCGTTTCTTATGTCTTTGTCTATGAGTGTATGAAATTTGATTAAATTCGGACCATTTCTTCTATAACCCGATTTTTTCGATTATCGATTTTCGATACTTATCGGTACTTTGGGGGTACTCGGCACAAAACCTAGCTAAGAACACTGCAGACGATTATAGTACAACAGTGTGTAAATTTTCACTAAAATCGGTTCAGCCGTTTCAGACTCTATAGGTAACGGATACACACACAGACACACACACACACACACACACACACACACACACACACACACACACACACACAGAGAAAAAGTTCCATTTATGAATAAGTTTAGATATGGCATTCAAATCTCAGTCTGCGGCTGATCTGTTCCTTATATATATATATATATATATATATATATATATATATATATATATATATATACATAAAAGAAAAATTAAACCAGACACGTTATTTCATTGTAAATCGTGAGTATGGCCTATTTCAGGCGAACCATAATCAGTTTCCGTCTTTATTGTACAAAGGAATTTACACGAATGAAATTCACAAAGACCTAAAAAAAACAATAAAAATAACAGTCTCTCCCTTAAAAGAGAAAATTGAAGAAAAAATACATCAGACAACTGTTCGGCGAACACACACACATATTCATACATAAGCATATATATATATATATATATATATATATATATATATATATATATATATATATATTGTTGGGTTATGATAATTTCTACCTCCAAGGTTGTTGCTTTTTCAGTAGTTTTACTGATAAAACATATATTGCTAAGGAGGGTTTCTCGTAAAGAGCTCGATATTGGGATGCACACAGATCGTTGTTTGTTTCAAGAAAGGCGTCATAACGATCTACTCAGTTAATGTTACTCCCTCTCTCTCTCTCTCTCTCTCTCTATATATATATATATATATATATATATATATATATATATATATATATATATATATATATATATATATATATATCCTGTTTCGCTATACCACAACTCAGCAGTACGATTAGATTGCTTCCAGCCAGTATTGAATCCCTACCTATTTTTCATTAGTTGGAGATTCTACCTATAAGCTATCGGCAAACAGTGGAGGAAAGCAGATTTTCGCATGTTATATACACAATGTAAACACACGACTGTAGCCGAGAGTCTTTAATCCATTACTGAAGTACGATAAATTCAGTACTTTACATTAAGAGAATATCCATTTCGACAGACTCAAAAGCCTGTTTTATCAACTCCAAGTAAAAGGTATAATACTCCCACTATAAAATAAACCCATAACGGGTTCTCTATTAGATCAGTCTCAATATTTAATTTAATATTACTAGGATACATTGACACTATTTAATAAATATTTTCAGTGATTTATTACCGATTTATTGTGTTTTATTTCACGTGGTACACACATAAAATACAGATATATGTATTTTCTCTGCATCTAAAAAAAATCATCTATTGCTTTAGTAACCGTGACACATATCAGATCAATGAAATCAGACCTTGATCAACATACCATCTTTGGATGTGAAAAAAAATTAAAATGTTAATACAAACCTATCAGGGAATTTCAAATGTCAGAAATCTCGCTGTTTAGTTTGCAACCATTTAGTAAACGGTGCAGTATTTTCTCTACCCAACACCAACATCAAATTACATCCACCACGCTTCACCTGTGACAGACAAAACATAATATATTTTCTCTTCTGTTGAATATGTCCAAATAGTATATATATTGGTGAATCTGGAAATAGCTTTAGATTCCGTTTCAATCATCATAAACTAAGCATACGCCAAAACAACCCGTATTCCCCCATAGCAAAACACTTCAATCAACCGAGACACACATTAGAAAACTGCAAATGTTTACTAATAGATTCTGATTTTAGTTCTACATACTCACGCAAAAATAAAGAAAAATACTGGATTTTAAAATTAAATACATACAGGCTAGGGTTAAATAGGGACTTAGGTGTTTTGAATCTTTATAAATATTTCAATAGTTAAACACTTTTTAGATACACTTAAAAGAGTTTCTTTAAAACAACATTTATAAGTATTAATAAAGATAGGTTTACGTCTACAAATATTTTTAAAAAAATCTATTGCTTTCTGCGTCACGTGATGTAAACAATATCTGAGACAAACGCACCTCGCGAAAACGTTTCTAATTTAAATTTTAACATCATTTGTTTCTGATGAAAGGCCGAGGACGGTCTGAAATATCAAATATAATAATAGAAATAAATAAATACTGTCAAAAAATACATTTTTATACTTACAAATTTTTAGTAGTTTTTCCTATACATATTATTAACACAGTATACGTGGATCATTTTTCCTATATATATATATATATATATACGCTCTCACACCCTGATTGAGCACTCTGGATGAATGGCACACTTTGAAAAACAGTGGCTACTCTAGCATCTACGCATCCTTCAATCAGCAATGAATTAGAACACTCTCAGCTATTGAGCGGGTATAATGATAATATACACGCTAAAATGTCTGCCTCCTTCTACCCAGCGCCCATAGCTCAGTTGTAGAATCGCCAACTGACGCCAATTCGGTCGGGTTTCAATCCTGGATTAAGAATCAATCAGACTTTAACCGTACTGATGAGCTGTGATACAGTGAAACAGATCTGTCTGCGGATGACTATATATATATATATTTAGAGAGAAAATGAGAGAGAGAGGGAGATAGAGAGAGAGATGAGCAAACGTAAGTGAACCCATCAATATATATTTGAAAAAATATCTCTTTTTCTAGATAATGAATAAATATTAATTGAACTACATATTTGTTAAAAAAAAATTATACTACATGGAAACCATTTTCATATGTTTTGGTCCATTTATTTATAAATATTAATTCAAAATTAAAACTAAACGTGTAAATATAAGTAAATACATGACATTTACACTCGGTATTTTTGTTTTAAATGGGTGTCTGTATAAACGATTATTTGAGCGTGTGTAAAAATCAAAATGACTGGTAGTCAACCAACTGTGTATGAAAATTAATGCAGTAAGAGACTAGATTTAAAATATTATATTCAATATTAAATGAACATCATGAAGCTTTAAAAATTGCAGAGTTCAATACGATTATGACAGAGAAAGCTAACAAATGCTGTCAAAGCTCTTTGGCTTGTACGTTTCCACTGCGACAAATTATTTATATAGTTAAGGCCTTGATATGATATAATTGCGATCAAGAAGTGTCCGCTTGAAGAACATAACTACAAGAGCACTTATACTTCAAGCCAAGGCAAATCCTGATATGACCTATGCGGTGATCTAAAGGACCCTTGGCCAATCTTGGGATCAATATGCGTAGGTCAATAACGCGACGAATTCGGAATGATGCTGGCCTTTATGGCAGAATGCGTAAAAAAATATCAATGTTCAGTAAAAGACACCGACAATCTCGTCTCAGCTGTATCAAAGATGGAAAGGTTCCTGGAAATATATTTATATAGGACTAGCAGTATAGGCCGGCGTTGCTCGGGTGTAATTAAAGCTTTAAAACTAATCCATGGTCCTGGAGCTCAGACTCTTTCGACGTTGTCATGACAGACTAAAGAGCAATAGTTGTTTCCAGTTAAAGCCAAACCGTAGACTGAGAAAAAATGAATGGATGTAATTCAAATTTTGATTTCCTGGTATCGATATCAAATAAGTTTTTTCAACATAAACTGAATTTTGAAGGCTAAATAAGTCCTCTGAGTAAATGTTATCATGGCTGAGACTAAGAACTACAATTATACCAACTTAGAGCCAAAACCAAAACCAAAAACTAAAATAAAAGGGCTGAAAAAATACAGACATACAGGCAGATAAACAGACACACACACAAACATCTTACCTTTATATATATATATATATATATATATATATATATATGTTGTATGTGTTATGTCTTGAAGGCTGTCACAATGCGTTGAATGAAATAAAGGTCGGGAGGTGTTTGTATGACCTGTTTATTATGATATTTCGAGACTATAATCTCATCACCAGAATGGCAGAGAAAACCTCAGAATGACCGTGCTTTAAGCTGTTCCATCTATGAATGGCTGGCTTTATCCACACACACACGCACACAAACACACACATACACACACATATATATGTGTGTGTGTATTATCGATTTTCTGCACTATTGTAAGAACTGCAGCCTTGTAACTTCTGAATATCGTTTCTTATGTCTTTGTCTATGAGTGTATCAAATTTGATTAAAATCGGACCACTCCTTCTATAACCCGATTTTTTTTATTATCGTTTTTCGATATTTATCGAGGGTACCTCGACACAAACCCTAGCTAAGAACACTCGCAAAGACGCTTATAGTACAATTGTGTATTTTTTTAAGAAAATCGGTTCAGCTGTTTCGGAGTCTATAGGTAACGAACACACGGTTTAGAATAAAATATTTTAGAGCCAGTAGTTACTGTTAAACATGGCGGCGACAACATTTTGACTTAGTGTTGCTTTGCTGCAGCTGAAACAGACAAAATGGTATGAACTGATGGCATTTTAGACCCTAAAAGAGAAATAACAATTCTGAACGAAAATGTTTTCTTCTAGATTTGTATGCTGGATTTAAGTCGGTGCTGGACAATTCAACAGGACAATGATCCAAAACATCTAATCAAATCCACAAAAGAATAGATTCAAAAATGAAATTTCATATCTTGGAATATATATATATAACGGACGGTTAATGTTCTAGTCAAAATTTAAATTGAACCCAGTTGAAAATATATGGTTCAAATTAAAGAAGACATTATATACAAGAAGCCTAGATAATATTAAAAAATAGTAGAATTTATTAGAAAAATATGGTAACAATTTATGCTCACTACTACTAAGAGAGGATGGGCGTTGTAGTGCATTGGATATCGGCTCGGAACGAGAAGTCGGGGAGCCGAGTTCGAATTCCAGCCGAATTCATTGCATTCACTTACGTGCAAATACCCTTAAGAAAGGTATTAATCCGTCTATTCCTTCCAGTTATGGGGTAAATAACAGGACAGATTGGGTTCTATAGCTTTGGTCGGCAACTAGTCTACCGTAGAAAGCAATGGCAAACTACTGCGGGATAATCTTCTGCCCAGTCAGTCATGTCTGTTTCGAGACATGTTTCGAGACATGATCGCCCAAGCGTGTATCACGTATGGTACTTAACTGACTGACTACTAAGAACGTCTTTAAAATTGTTAAAATTACTCATCGACAAATAGAGGGGTCATTAAATATTAAAAGTAAGGATCAACCTACATTTGCACATCTTTATTTTATATTTTAATTCCTATTTTATTTCAGCTTGATAAAAATATTTGGAATGGATCAGCCAGTCAGGTAAGTGCACTACGTAATGTACACTTTAGAGATGATGTCTCAAAAGTGGCATGACTCACTGGGCAGATGATTATCCCGTAGTAGTTTGGCATTATTTCTTTTAGTAGACTGGCTGTCAGCCAAGGCTATATAACCCAATCTGTCCTGTTATTTAACCCGTAATTGGGGGAAGAGACGAATTAATTATCTTTCCCAAAGGTTTTTGCGCGTTAGTGAATGTTACAAATTGAACTAGAATTCAAACTCAGTTACTTTGGAAGGGGTAATTTATTTAATAAAGGTTTTTCTTGATGAATACATAGTTTAACTAAACTTGCTGATTATTTGAATGAAGTAACTTT
Source organism: Ascarosepion bandense (assembly GCA_037127315.1). Lineage (NCBI taxonomy): Eukaryota > Metazoa > Mollusca > Cephalopoda > Sepiida > Sepiidae > Ascarosepion > Ascarosepion bandense. Next base: position 1,889,871 of record JBBBDQ010000754.1, on the reverse strand, counting down.
TTTATTATCTTAGAGGGGAGGCTATTTACTTTGCAAGAATATATATATATATATATATATATATATATATATATATATATATATATAAGAGTGGTAGACTTAGCAAAAAGTAGCTACTCCGGCATATACGCATCGCTCATTCGATAATAAATTGGAGCACACTAGCTATTGAGCGTGTTTATTCGCGCGAAAAAGCCTGCCTCATTCTGCCAGACGCTCGTGGCCTAGGGGTAGAATCGCTGACTGACGCCGATTCGGTCGTGTTTCAATCCTGGGTTAAGAAGTGAACGGAGTCTAAGCCGTACAGATGAGCTGTGGTGCAGCGAGGCAGGTCTGTCAGCGGATGACTATAGTGTATATATATATTCTAAATATATGCTGTTAAATATAACAGACAATGAAAGTCTATTATGTTGAATGATAAGCCGTTTTAGACGTCATGTTTTGGCTTTAATTTCAAGCGAGAATAAAGAGAAAATTGTCCTACATTTGCATATAATTTTATTATGCTAATTCTAAGCCTTTGGCTCACATTTTTAGAGAGGTTACAGGAACGTTAACGTAAAAGCATCTACCATCAAAGATGATCTTGTGTTGACATAAAACATTACTAAGCACCTGTGTTTTTTCACTAGCAATGTTATTTATTCATTTATGGTTTATTTTATCAACTTCGGTTTTGTTTTATGAGCCGATACGAGTGGCTATTGGGATAATCGTTTTTGTGTTTGTTTTTTTTTTAATCATTTCACTCTAAGCAAAGCATTCCACTGTCACTATTGCGCAGGGGGCTACATAGGGGAAGGAGAAGAGAAAGATATAGGAAATGTCAGAAAGAGGGTGATAGACTGGTAAGTATACCGAGGCTGAGGGTTGGGCAGATGAGAAGAGTGTTTAAGAGAATGGATGCGTGTTAGTGTGTTAGGAGTTGTCTATTGACCTTACATTTAAACTCCTGGAGATTGTAGCTGTCGGGGAAGCAAGTATGTGGAAGGGAATTCATAACATATAACATGTGCATCAAATGAATTTATAAAAATTTAATTATTAGCTATATTGCAGTTTCATCAATGAAAGAATGAAAAAAAATTAGGATGATTCGAACAAGTCCATCTTTCCTTCCTTGCCTTGTTACATTTTGCAAAGTAATAATAACAAAATAACCATTCTATTTTCATTTGGCAAAAAATACTAAAAATAGTATGACATCCATCATTTCTTTAACAAAAACTGGGATAGACTAATAATTATGGTCAGTAATGTACGTATATATATATATATATATATATATATATATGTGTGTGTGTGTGTGTGTGTGTGTGTGTGTGTGTAGTGATCCTCTCAAATATCTTACTGTCACATTTTATAATTTTAAATTTTAAGAAAATTTTGGGATAATGTTTTGCACGTTTTTAAGGATATAATAATTAGCGAACGAATAAACAACTTAGGTGTCTTTTCCAAAATGCATAGCTATTCACAGACAAAACTAAATAAATCTGGCGACATTTATGATCGCCTTCGTCTTTAAGAATTTGATAGATTTTTTATGGCTTATCGACCTTTTATTTAAATTCAGTAATTGGAGCAGATAGACTAAACTACTTGGAGTGGATAGACTAAACTAATTGGAGTAGATAGACTAAATTATCGCCCGGTTCACACTCCACCCATGTATATTGAACAGGTGAAGAGGCTCATCCCTTGTTTCCTGTTTAAGATGTGGTTTCCTGTTTTTTTCTTTTCCAATCTTTTCGCTCTTTTCTTTTCTTTATTTTATTTTATTTTTTTCAATTGGAGTAGATAGACTAAACTATTGCCCGGTTCACACTCCACCCACCTCTATTGAACAGGTGTAGAGGCTCATCACTTGTTTCCTGTTTAGGATGTGGTTTCCCGTTTTTCTCTTTTCCAATCTTTTCACTCTTACGTAGCCCCCTGCGCATCAGTGGCGTTTTCGCCTTGCTTGGGATGATATGATTTTTAAAAAAAAATGTGTTTTTAGAGGTGAAGTAAGTTTGCGTTAATATTTTGTCACATTCTGAAAGATATAATAATTATCGAATGAAACTATTTCAATTTTCCAAAATGCAAACATATTCAAAGACAGAGTAAAAAAAACTGTCAAGACTTATTATCACCTTTTAAGAATTTTTATAGATTTTTACAACATATCGACCTTTTATTTAAAGTTAGTAAGTATTTTTAGATTTTAAGAAACTTTTGCCATAATATATTTTTTATGGTCCTAAAAGATATTATAATTGGCAAAACGGATCAATATGTTCTCTTTTTTTATCTTTGTTTAAAATCGGAGAATAAATGTCCGTCATTTGCTACTGGAAATTCACAATACAAAAATGATATGCAATAATCAATCACTAAAAGAAATGAAGATTAAGAGGTATTCCCTAAAGCATTCCATATAATATATAAATAAATTGAATTTAAAATAAAACAAACACAATCTGAGATAGAATAGTCTTTTAATTCAATACTACCAATTATTTTTAATTAACATTTCTTCTGCACCAAGAGTCAAAATCTCCACCCTTTTCAAAGGGACTTCGCAAAGGAATTCTGTCGAACGAATTCTTAAAGTTTGAATCAGAAAGAATCTTTTGTGGGTTAATGATGCATTCTTTGTTGTCTTTTTATTATTTCTTTTCAATTGTGAAACCATAAACAGTTCGCTCAATCGTCTAATTAATATATAAATAAAATCAATAGCCGTTTTTCAACTTTAATTTACAATAAACACACTCAGGGTGTTTGCCCTTCAAGAATTCCCTAGAAAACATATTTCAAAGATATTGCTTTTTTAGTTTATTCAAAACAAGTAATACTTAAACAAGTTTTTCAATGGGCCAATTATAAAATAAAGAAATAAGACGCAATGAAAGGAATACATCAAAAAGAAATATTTCATATTATTGTTATCTATATTTTTATATGCTTTGCCTTGCATTAAATTCTTTGCCATATAAAAAAAAACATCAAATGCTTCTTTGAGAAATCAAAGAGACAATAAATAAATTATTTCGATGAAGTTAAATATCTTTTTTTTCATTTCACACATCGCTTTGAAGTTTTCAATTGAACCATCAATGATTCGACCTTGTCATCTAGACAAAAATTACACGACATCGAATTCTGTTTAAATAATTGAAGCGTTTCGAATGTTACCACTTTTGTAGGTCTGATGTCCATTTTAGTCTCTTTGACATATTCTATTAAATTTACCCCTTCGTTAGTATCAATAGGCACCTTTTACTTTTTATGCCGTGTCCTTTTAGGACTTAGGCAGTCATAGACTTCGACTTGCCCCTATTCATTGTCGCTCTTAACGCTTTTTCACTTTGTATCTCTCCAATACGCTGCTCCGCTATCCACTTGCCCAAGACCATCAAGTATGTCTCGTGCTGTCTCTATTTCCCTCTATACATCTCGTGAGTATTAGATTCTCTTATAGCTCCCTCCCCATTAAGTATCCCAGAAACCTCAGCTGTCTCTTCTGATGCTAAGTAAGTTTGACTTTTGTTTCCAAAGTCTCAAAACCATTGTCGTTGCTCACATGATCTGTTTTGGACTCCTCAGCATCCTTCTGTAGAATAACATTTCTGTTGCTCTCTTTCATCTTTGAGGAGATCGTCCAGCATTAGCTGCCATATATGAAGATATATATCAAATAAAAATCCAGAACTCTTTTCTTTGTTTCGAACGAAATCTTGTTTAGCAATACACTGCTTCACTTTTAAACGCATCTTTGTCCATGCTAAGGCGTGTTGTTACCCCATTTTTTAAAATTACTCTTAATTCCAAGTTGGCACTTGTTTCTTTTGCTCCACCAACTTCTTCTTCTATGTGTCCAGTCCCTTCAGGACGTAGGCGATCATGGCCTTCCACGTCTCCCTATCCCTGGTGGCTCTTAGCACGCCTTTTCCTGTTACACCATGCAACCCTCGTTCCGTCATCCACCTGATTAGGTCCTTCAAATATGTCATCCGTTGCTTTTCTCTGACTATTTTTCCTTGTATCTGGCCTCTTAGTATCAGTTTCTCCAAGTCTTCCTTCCTCATTGCATGTCCTATGACATTCAGCTGTCTCTTCCTGATGCTCAGTAATAATATCCTTTTTGTTTTCATCATTTTTAGAACCTCATCATTGCTCACATGCTCGATCCATGATATTCTCAGTATCCTTCTGTAGAACCACATTTCAGTTGCTACCATTTTTTTTCCTTCATCTTTGATGATATTGTACAGCATTCGCTGACTTATTGAAGAACTGACAACATATAGCAATCCAGTTCTCTCTTCAATGTTTCTAGCGAAATTGTCCGGTTTCTTAATACTTTACTAAACTTCTGTAATGCTTCCTTCGCCATGCCAATTCCCCTTTGCATCTCAGTGTCGCACTTTCCGTCTTCTGTTATAACACTTCCCAGGTATTTAAATTTTTGTACCTGCTCGATTCTAGTATCCCTGACCTGAATTTGGCATATTGGGCTGCCCTTTTTAATGAGGATGTGTTTAACGCGATGTGGAACAGATGTAGCGTAGTTCTTGTGAATATGAGATTCTAGGACACCATACATTTTTAGGAAAATTCGAGGTGATTACAGCAAGGCATACCTGTACCCGTCCGGGTTTTTTTATCTTAAAATATACTTACGTTTTATTGATCATAAATATTTTATTTAATATCTGATAACTGGCATGAATTATGAGTAATAAAATGGGCATTCTATTAAATTAAATTCATAATATTTCTTTTCTTTAACTAATTTGTAGCAAAGTTTAGTGATAATATAATCTGCTAATTAACTTATATTTAGCGAGAGTTGAACCTTATTAATTACATACATTTTCAAACTATTCCTTTGTAGGTGTTTCCCGTTAACTATACTAAGTTTCTCCATAATATTTCAGTTTTATTTTTATTTTTCAATATTAAAACAAGATACTTAAATAACCCTTTACCTTCAGTGCCTTCCAGTTCAGTCTGTTGGGTGAGGTATATATCGGGATAAAATAATATTTTACTGAATGTAGATATCAGATATTTTAAAATCTGACAAACTTCTTCGATAATGTTAATTTTCGATATTCAAAATTAAAATTTCTAATTTTCTTACTAAAAATTGCGGTCAGGGGAAGGGCAGTTTCAAGAATTTTTCTTATATTTTCACGACAAAAAGGCAAGAAATTAATTTAGATATAAGGGCTTTATACAGAGTAAATTAAAATGAGAAGAAAAGATACTATTAAACAGGCAGAAGAATAACATAACATATTTCGTTTGGTGCTTTTGCGAAAAATTTAGAAATTCTTAATAAAATGGAAAAAAAAATAATGCGCAATGTTATTTGTTCTGACCTGGCATCTCGGTATTAGTCACTTTCTCACCACCGTAACGTTGTCTTTTCTATGGTTATTTTTTAACTATTTTTTAATCATTTCACCCCAAGCAAGTTTTACTGCCACTGTTGCTCAGAGGGTTAAATAGTGGAAAGTGATGAGCAAGAGGGGTTAGTTATAGGAAATGTCAGGAGGAGGGTAATAGACGGATGAGAATACCGGTGTAATAGGGGTAGAGTGGATGGAGAAAAGAGCTTGTGAGAAAGGATGCAACTTAGTGAGATAGGAGATGACTATTGACCTTACATTTAAATTCTTGGAGATTGTAGCTGTCGGGGAAACAAGTATATGGAAGGGAATTCCACAGGCAGGAAGTGCGTGAAAAGAAGCTTTTAGAGTAGAAATTGGGGTTAAATCTTTTTAAGTTTCACTATAAAAGGGTGATACCTAGTTGCTAATCTAGTAGCTCGTGTAAATTCATACCAAGGGGGCACCAGTGATCTAAGTTCATTGGAACAGACCCGTGAAAGTATTTGCAGAAGAGGCACAGGGAAGCCACGTCACGCCGGTGAGTGAGCAACTGCAGCCGAACTGACAAGTCGGTATCGATTACATTACAGATTCTCCGTTGGATTTTGTCAAGAACCCCGAGGTGAATAGCAGGGGCACCAGACCAGATGTGGTAGCAGCATTTAATACACAGGCGGATGGTAGATTTATATGACAATTCTTCAAATATACTCTCTTCTTTGGTACATGGATTTTATTATTTTAAATGCAGAACTAGATTTTCGACAACATTTCATCATTTTCCAATTTAAATGGCGACATATAACCGTATGTTCTATGCTACAGTTTCCTTTCTCGCACATATTATTTGTGGAACTCTCTTCCGGCTTCTTCACTAACAGTCAAAATTGATCTTCAAAAATTGAGTATCAGTCTTCATCTTCTGTCTTTCTAATTCTTTTTCTTTTCCTGTCTCCTCTCCTTAATATTTTTTTTTAATATTCTCTAAAACCCAATAACCTCCATTGCGTCTTAGTGGATTAATTGCCTGCCTCGGTGTGAAATGAATGAAGACAATATGTATGAAAAACGACATAATTAAAACTTATATTAAGCGACGCATTTCGTCCTCTGATGTACTTTCTAAAGTCAAATGTGAGTTTCTTTTTATTATTTTTTATTGCAACTAATATGTATAAACAAAAGTTAAAATGTTGTTTCGTTTTTTAACAGCTTAAATTTAAAAAGACTGAAAAATGCATTAGGCCGAACGAAACATCTGGATAAGTTTTAGATGATGTTAAATGATTTAATCTAATTTAAAGAACATCTGAACCTTCATGGGTATCTTTAAATAAATTAGAAACAATAAGGGTGCTTAAATTTAGAATCATATAAAATTAGGTGAAATTTTTGGGGTATATAATGACGAAAGAAAACATGGAGAATTTGAGAACAAGAGGACGTGTTGAACTTGAGAGGAAAACAAAGAATAACTTATTATATTCGATTTTGAAAATGGTTGGTTAAACACTGGAAGAAATAATAAAAAATAAACTATGTATAGAACTACAAATGATAGGAAGGTGTTAAGAGCCATAATAAAAACTTGAAGTGAAACTACGTATAGAAGAAGAATCTGTCGTCAATATTTGACTAAAAAGTCAACCCGGTTCAGGTGTCTCGGGAATTCTAACTGTACGTATTCACTCCTGGAGCTCTAAAAACGCACAATTAAGTCTTCTATATTGACACCGCTCACTAGAGAAATATTAAAAAGAAATGTGAAGCCTGTTTTAGCGCTGTAGTTAATGTTATTATTCATAATTAGAGTTCATTCAGTCAGTTAACTGTCATACGTGATACATGTTTAGGCGATCATGTCTCAAAAGAAACACGACTGGTGAGCACAATAATTTCCAGCAGCAGGTTGCCATTTCTTTCTTCGGTAGGCTGGTTGCCAACCAAGGCTATATTATTCTGTCCTATTCAACCATGATAACAACAGTCAGACTCTTAATTGCGATACGTGATACACGCTCGGGCGATCATGTCTCTTTCGATGCATAATGGATTGGGCAGATGATTTTATCGCAGTAGGCTTACGGCCTATCACGTTGAATGCACCGGTTCTCGCTCGATCACCAAAGTTAAGCAACGTTGAGCCTGATCAGTACTTAGATGAGTGACCGCTTGGGAATACCAGTTCGAATTCAAGTTGAATACCCTGCATTCACTTAAGCACTGGTACCCTTGGGAAAAGATATTAATCCGTACCTTCCCTCCAGTTACAGGTTAAATAACAGGGTAGGACTTGGGGACCCTGCCTTTAAAAACAAATCCCAATGAATCTTGATACTCGAAAAGAAAAAAAAATATTACGAGACACAAAACTTATATAAAAAAAAAACAACAATAAATTGTTGAAAGAAAAAGTTATTACCAGCAATAAAAAATAGTTGGCAATAAATGACTCGCCGAGGTTGATATGCCATAAAAACAAAATGACAACAAATTATCGCAGTAGGTTGCCATTGCATTCTGCGGTAGGGTGGATATCTAATCAGCTCGACTATAAATAGAAGAAACCTCGGCGCAAGTTAAGTCAGTTATGTACCATCCGTGATACACGCTTAGCCGATCACGTCTCGACTCTTGGGCACAATAATTTTCAGCAAGGGTAGGCTGGTTACCAACCAAGACTACATGATTCTGTCCTGCTATTCACCCATGATAGCAACAGTCAGATTCTTAACTGCAATACGTGATACACGCTTGGGCGATCATGTCTCTTTCGATGCATGATGGATTGAGTAGAAGAATTTGTCGCAGTAGGTTGCTATTTCATTCCGGGGTAGACCGGAGATCTTAACCAGCTCAACTATAAATAGACGAAACCTGTAAATAGCCTGTCAGTTAAATACCATACGTGATACACGCTTGGGCGATCATGTCTCAAAAGTAGATTTTCCCGCAGTAGGTTACTATTTTTTCTGCGATAGACTGGCTGCCAACGAAAGCTATATGACTCTACCCTACTATTCAACCATTATAACAAGTGAGCCAGTTAATTTCCATACGTGATATACAATTGGGTGATCATGTATTAAAAGACCCATGACAGAGTGTACAGAAGGTTTTCCTGCATTCCGTGGTAGACTGGCTGCCAACAAAGGCTATAGAACAAAATCTGTCTTGCTATTTAACTCATAGGTAGAGGGAGAAGAGATTAATATCTGTCCATGATATTTGCATCTAACTGAAGGCAAAGAATTAAACTGGAATTGGATCTCAGCCCTCCGGCTTCTCATAAAGAGCCGATATCTTCTACAACATAACGCACATTCATGAAATAATAAGAGATAAAAAATACAAAAAGTAAAACAATGTAAATATTTGGGAAGTTTTCGAAAAACAGAGGACAAAAATTATGGGTGGCGTAAGATGCCTTTCAAAAAATTAGCAAAGTATTATGAAACAGAAAATCATTCGTCAGAAAAAAAGAAAAGATTACTGAAATCTTATCTAATATCAGTCATCCTTTATGGCAGTAAATTCTGAAAAATGTCCTCACTGAAGAAGAAGGGACATGAAGCAACAGAAATATGATTCTGCAGAAAGATACCGAGGATGTCATGAGCCGAACACCGACGAAGATTCAAATATAAGAAAAATATAAAAGAAAGGTACTTCTACTTAACAACAAGAAGGGACATTTCTAATGGACATTTCTAATGCACATGTGAAAAAGGGCTTGGAAACTTTGATACACATACAGCAGATTGAAGGCAGGTAAGACAGGAAAACAATGTAAAAAATACGTTGTCGGTTTGAATAAATGGATGGTGGAACAAGTTTTAGGTGTTTGAATTCTTTTGTTTTTTAACAGCATATAAACCTCTGTGTGTTATTTAATGTTACAAAGGTGGTTTTTTTCAAATGTAAAGGTTTTTTAGTCAGATTTTGATGAAAACGTTTTTTTAACTCAAGATGTCTTTTGGTTTGTATTTTTGCAAATCTGTTCGTAGATCAGGTTTCTTTTTTATAAAGAGGGTTTTGCCGATGGTCAGATGGATTGCTGTTTTACTAATTTTCAAAAATACTTGCTCGTATTATGTTTTCCTTTAAATTTTTTTCTAAAATGTATCACTGATAATATTTCATTCAATGTTGTTAGAATATTTACAAGAAAAGTATGCGTTATACTTTCATAATGTTTTGACCCCAGTTTTCGGATTAACTATTTGTCTATAGCTGTGACCTTAGCAGGTGTTACCACTCCGGGTCAAGGTGGACCTAGGAACTGTTGACCATATCCACCATAGTTTATGAATATAGAATACAGCGGACTACGTAATCTTTTCAATGAAACAACGTGAAAGATTAACACTCACGAGTCGAACACTCTACTGAATCTGAATATATCGCCGATACTCGGGAAAATATGGTCGCCTTGATTGAATATTTTGAACTTTCTGATTGGTTAACACTTCTGTTGGTGA
>JBBBDQ010000754.1:1840000-1875000 GCA_037127315.1 Ascarosepion bandense | reverse complement strand
TCAATATACCCTGTGAGGATTATATTTTTCAAATAGCCTCTCTTCATTATATCACCTCCAACTTTTAATTGCCGTTTTTGATGTTACGCAGGTATCACTTATTTCCGATTTGTTACATTTTCGTTTCTCAAATCAGTCCATTTTATTCTCTCTACCTGTTTGTAAAACCGTATTTCTATTACTTAGAGTTTCTCCTTCATCTCTAATGAAATTGGCGAGCAATCATCGCCATAAGATACATGCACATGACATTAGTATAGCGTTAAACAATACTTTCACTGTTTCTAAGGAAATATGCATATATATTAATACTTTGCCTGAGATTTTTTATTAAATTTTCCGTTGTCTGCTATTTTACAAGCTACATTGTTAAGCTTGTGTACCTGATTAATTCTGATGTCTTCATTTTAAATTTCAAATCTGTAACTGCCTGTCTTGATGACGAGTATAAATTTCCGACTTTTCTATTTTGTCAAAGTGCTTGTATAGTTTTCCTTAAATTTGTTCTTAATGACCAAAGGTAAGAAAAACTACGCAAAAACATAAATATATGTTGTCCTATGTCGATGGCACGACTTGTAGTTTCATGCGTCATGCAATCGACAGGTGCATGTAACACACTGACAGTTTATTAGAATTTTATTTAAGTCGATTCGATGTTCATGGAGGTTAAATCTTATAAATTTAGGTTACCGCTTTTTACTAACAAGAGTAAATTTTAAATAGTCAAAATGTTTTTTTCTTCTTCTTCTTCTTCTTCTTCTTCTTCTTCTTCTTCTTCTATGTGTCTTGTCCTTTTAGGGCGGAGGTGATCATGGCCTTCCACGTCTCCGTATTCATGGTGGCTCTTATCACGCTTTATCCTGTTACACGACACAACCCCCGTTCTGCCATCCACCTGCTCAGGCCAGTCAAGTACCTTACACGCTGTTTTCCTCTGTGTCTCCTTCCATCTATCTGGCCTGTTAGTATCAGGTTCTCCAAGCCCTTCTTCCTCATTGCCTGTCCCAGGAACTTTAGCTGTCTTTTCCTGACGCTCACTATTAATTTCTTTTTCCGTTTCCATCCTTTCCAAATCCTCATCATCGCTAATATGCTCGATACATGATACATGGAGATAAAAATAAAAATAAAAATTTTAAGATTTAAAAAGTATTAAAATGCAAGGAGATGAAATCAAAGGGGCCTAATTCGTAATTGCTAATAATAATATTTGCTGGCCAAAACAAGAAAGAAAAAAAAGGTATAAATAATGGTGGAACGTAAGGAAGTGCGAAAGTAAGAGACAAACGTAAAGAGGAACCGGTACCAATCAGGATCTAAGAATTTAAGTAAGTATATATTCTATGGTATCACGCGGTCATTAAAACGCTTTTTGTTCAGTAGATTAGGATTATTTATAAGGTTTAACATTACAAATTTCTTAAAAGGCATAAACTATATCTGCTTTTCCAGTGTAAGATTTATATTTGGGAACAATATTCATAACTGTTTATGCACAGGTGTGTATGGAAATGAATCCTTAAACTAAACTGTATTGATGGGGTTCCTAGGAGACAGGCAACATTTATACTTTCACTTCCCCATCATAGGCATTTGTTTAACTGTAATATAGCAGCACATTAACATAACTAGAGAACCGACGAGGATAGTTGAAATGAAGGAATTCAAAATATTCAACGAGATTTTTCAATATATTCAACGAGATTTTATCTACCACTTTATGAAACAAAATGGATATATCTCATGAATGTGGATATATCTCATGCTATACAGAGAAAATATAACATATATGAATACAACAAGAAGTGAGAACGAGAGGAAATAGAGTGAATTTTGTTACATTACCCTGTGGTGACTTCATTGTTTCCACTTGTTGAACCAACCTCTGCGGGCTAATGACTACTATCCTCCATAGAAACAGGGATTTTGTAGCACACAAACTCACGTGTCCCCTTGGAATTTCATCATTCAAGAAAGCTAATATTCAACTGTACACCTACTCTTCAATTATTTTCATGCGGAACTTAAATTTAAATTTACATTCTTATTCATCTAATTTAAATATATTTCCATATTTCTCATTACCTTTTCTTTGCTAACATAAATCGCTTGAGTATAAATTGAGCACATTTTTTTAATGATCAGGAGAAATTCTTCTCTGGGCCCGAATGTATTCAAGTTACGACTGATGACGCAACCTACTAATGCAAATTTATGTGCTTCAATTGAACTCCTTCCTCTAGCGCATGTTGTTCACCGTCCTGAGACTATTCATTGGGCAAAAACATTATTCGAATATCATCGTATCTACGTTGTAATTCTTGTTGACAAATGAACTAACGTCAGTTATATATATATATATCTATATTTATATATATATATACTAGCAGTATAGCCCGGCGTTGCTCGGGTGTAATGAAAGCTTTAAAACAAATCCACGGTTCTGGAGATCAGACTCTTTGGACGTTGGCACGAAAGACTAAAAAGCAATAGTTGTTTCCAGTTAAAGCGAAACCGTAGACTCGAAGAAAAATGAATGGATGTAAGTCAAATTTTGATTTCCTGGTATCGATATCACATTTTCTGCACTATTGTAAGAACTGCAACCTTGAAACTTCTTAATATAGTTTCTTTTGTCTTTGTTTATGAGTGTATCAAATTTGATTAAAATCGGACCACCCATTCTATAACCCGATTTGTTCGATTATCGATTTTCGATATTTATCTGGGGTACCTCGACACAAAACCTAGCTAAGAACACTCGCAGACGCTTATAGTACATCTGTGTAAATTTTAAAGAAAATCTGTTCCGCTGTTTCGGAGTCTATAGGTAACGGATACACACACACACACACACACACACACACATACAGACAAAGTTCCATTTATAAATAAGTTTAGATAGATATATATAACGAGATGTGTATATTTATGCATACATATCGAAAAAATCTCAGTTAACAATATGCAACTGATGATTGCATAACGCATTAAACTCCTAATTGTGCCTAAAACCTATAATATATATATATATATATATATATATATATATATATATATAGACAGACAGACAGACAGACAGGTAGACAGACAGAGGCAGATTGCTGCTGGACAGAATGTCTTATTTATTGCGTTTTCCCGATCAAATATATTGATAGATATAATACAGGTTGTTTGAACTTTTTAAAATATCAAAATGAGGCTTCTATTTCAAATAAGAATATCCACTACTTATAAAGAGTTTGAAATGATAAAATGTGGAATCCAAAATAAATCTATTAATTCTTTAAAAAAGTTATTCAGGAAAAAAACATAATGATTTACCAGGATGAACAAAATGTATCGGGACAGGTATGATAAAAATATATTACAGAAAGAATTAGTTTGGTATTTAATATTCTTTCTCAAACCATACACATGATCAGTCGGATCTGATCTGTGAAAACGCATGCTAAGTTAAGTCTCAGTAACCTTTGGAATTTTTCTGACAGGTTCTAATAATTTGGACCATTTTTTGGCTTATTGTCAGGAAAACAATCATAGAATAAAAAAAGTTTCATTTTGGCAATTTTACAAATCCTGCATTTCAAATTTAAATATTCGTGTGTCTTTACTGACATCTTCTCTAGAATGTCTTGACAGATCTTGACAGCGGCAGGATATGAAGATATTTCATACGCATTTTAAATATTTTATACGCATTCAATTCCATAACCTGTGGTGAAAAATATTTAATTCAATTTTTTTTTATTTTGTACTGTCAGCCATATTTGTTACATTTTCATAAAATCAGCAATCAGAAAAAGGAATGAACACTAATTCGGTTAAATGTCTTCTAGATACAGCCGTAAAGCTATTGTGGTTTCATCAGTCAAGTAACAGATACGATTAAAATGTCTTCACAAAAAAAGGATATTTTTCTCAAAAAGCTCTGATAATTTTTTTCTTCTCTGGAAATTACTTTCGATCTTTTTAGTGGTCGTAGATTGATTTCTGAATAATACAGTAACACGCCCCTTCTGTCTGGGATTATCCTGATCACAGAAACCAGAATGTAGCACGCCCTGACAGCCTGGGTCTACCCTGGCCTATTCTGGTCAATACGGCATCAATTATGGCGCGGTTAGTAAGGGTTAATGCTGTCCATACGGCACCAGATATGACGGCGCCTTCGGGTCGGTAGTTGTGATGGCCTTATCCCAGTAGCTGGTCTTCGGATCGTCTATTACAACAATGTGCCTCATTGCCCATGCTGTGAATTTTCATCTCAAGGAAGTCACGTTGAAATCCTGCAATCCGTATCTTTAACACTTTGAGCCAAACCGGACGTGCGTGCACACTTGTTTTAATAAAAGACGGCACCTTAAAAATAAATAAATTCGTTGAGCCTGCATAAGTTACGGAAAAGCTTTTATATACAAAAAAAAAAAAAGAAAGAAAAACAGCAAGCAGAAATAGAATATAACAGTCGTCGAATTCTTGTTCTTATAACGGAGCGAAAGTTTTTGTTTGAGAGTAATGTTTGTTCACTCCAATCGGAGATTTCAAGTTTTTGTTCAAGTTTTCAAGCTTTTAGCGGTTCAAAAAAGTCTTATCATGGCTTTTCAGCAAAAACCTTTACGGAAAAAAACCGAAGAGGGGTCTTTGTGAGCAGCTTCATTTCAGTCTTGGAAATTTTCCTAAATTTTTTATCTGACCTAACTCTTTTAAAGCTAGAGAATTGCACATGATGTAAAATACTTTTTTAAACAACACAATGAAGCAACCATTTTTGCATTGTGAATACATAGTAGAACAAGAATGAACATATATCCTTAAGTTAAAAATGGCGAAACAAAAGGCAGGTTGCTGCGGAGAGATATGCTCATTTTCATCTCGAAGAGATTTGGTGTATAAAAGAATATTCATAAAATAACCATTTAAATCGTGTTTAGATATTTTTTTTAATCATTTCACCCCAAACAAGGCGGACACGCCACTGATGTGCAGGGGGCTACATAAATGTAAAAAGATTAATTAGAAAAGAGTGAGGAGTAAAAACTAGTTAGAAAAGAACAATAGAAACCTGAGGAAGCAGTTGCGATGACAGATACATAGGTGGAGAGAAAGAGAAGGTTATACAGGGGTGGGGAAAGAGAGCTAGAGTCCAGTGGTTAGTAGATGAGTATTGACTTTGCATTTAAATTTCTGGGGGTTGTAGCCGTCAGGAAAGCAAGAATACGGGAGCGAGTTCCACAGGCGGGAAGTGCGAGAGAAGAAGCTGAAGGAGTAGAATTGTCGTCTGCATTTGGCTAACCAGACTGTGAATGGGTGGGACCCAGTTGCCAGTCTGGTTGCACGGGTAAACACCTGTTGAGGAGGCATCAGTGACTTAAGTTCGTCTGAGCAGAAGCTATGAAAGTATTTATAGAACAGACAAAGGGAGGCCACATTTCGACGATGGGGAAGTGGCTGCAGTCGAGCCGCCAGATCAGTACCTATCACATTACAGACTCTCCTTTGGAGCCTGGCAAGAACACTGAGGAGAACGGCAGGGGCACCTGACCATAAATGGCAGCAGTATTCCATGCACGGACGGATGGTTGACTTGTATATATGCAGGATGTATTCAGGTGGAAAAAACATCCTGGATCGACATAGTGACCCAACTTTCTTAGCAGTAGATTTTGTTATGGATTCAATATAGTGGTTCCATTTGAGGTCTGAGGACAGGGTAAGTCCAAGGAGTCGTAGTGTATTACTCTCCGGGAGAATCGCTTGGTCCATGCTTATGGGAGGCAGGAAGAGGTTGCCTGTAATGGTTGACAGACAACAGCTTGGTCTTAAATGAATTGAAGTTGACAAGCCACTTCTTGCCCCAGTTCACCACAGAGTGTAGATCCCGCTCAAGGTCAGCAGCGAGATTATGTCTGTCCGCCACGACGGGTTTCTTACTGGTGCGGGAGTATATTATAGTGTCATCTGCGTAGATGCCTACTTGGGATTTGATCTATGAATTCGATAAATTAAGAGTAAATACTCACATATAATATTTTCATCAAGTAACAGGCACAAGGCCACAAAAATGGAAGTAGATCATAACTTGAACTTAATTCATGAGTAAAAGATAAATTAGAAAGGGAAATTACAGAAAAGTGACGCTTATAATTAGAATCAGAAAGTAACCATCACAGACAATAGCTTCTACCCCACCATTAGCATGGATTAGTCTAGTCTACTTAAATGTAAAACACTGCACCTCCTCGAGTTAACTCTCATAACAGACCTCAAGTGGAATGATTATATAGAATCCATATCTAAATCCGCCACTAAGTAGATCAGATAAGAGAAAAGAGACATGGGAAATCAGCGGATAACATATTTGAAGGACCTGATCAGGTGGATTACGGAATGAAGGTTGCGTGGTGTAACAGGAGAAAGCGTGCTAAGAGCCACCATACATAGGGAAATGTGGAAACCTTAATCGCCTACGTCCTGAAAAGACAGGGCACTTAAAATAAAAAACAGAAGAAGAAGTTAACCTTTCCGGCAGAACGTGTAAATTCATAATATAACGGTGAATTTGATCGATAGCAAAATGACAAGCATTTCTAAGATGTACCAGTGATAAAATGATGAGGAGATCTACAATCGTCTACATCCTGATGGGCTAAGCCAAAGAAAAAAATTCAGTTACAGTAAAATAAATTAAAACAAATAACAATTCCCAATAATTCTAAAAACATAAATCATGATCATATCATGATTAATAATTTAGGTGCTATGATAAAGTTATTCCTTTGAACGTTTATTGATGTCCATTGATTTATTACTATATGGCATATGAATATTATGAAGTTGATTAACTGTTTTGTAAATATACTCATTTTTTTAACAATTGCAAGGATATCACTGTCATCATGTTATTAGATATTGTGTTTAGAGTTGTATCGTCGAGGTGTATGATACACAAAAAAATGCCTGCTTAATATATATATATATATTCATTCAGCACAATATCCAGTGCTAAAAATACAGAATAGCCTGGGAAAGTGTTTTAACAGAAAATGGAAAGTGCCACACAAAGATTCGAAGGCGAATGGGCATGGTGAAGGAAGCATATCCATAAAAAAACGAACGATATCTTGCACTTTTTCTCTCCCGTAACTCTCACAAAGTCATGTAATTAACTGCAGAATGACGTACTGCGCATTTGAACGAATGTTGGCAGATTTTTTGGTCGATTTTATTCATTTACTGATACTTCCGGCGATGTACTTCTGGAAATTAAAGTAACGCGCTATTGTATTTCTACGCTTGTTACTCTCATAACAGAAAATATATCGCCGAAATTTCAGTAAAGGAAGAAAATCGGCCAAAATTTCAAAGCAAAAAAGGTAAATGTCTTCAATAACTAATTGTGGATTTGAGTTCAGCATATTCATTTGCACAGAAATAATGCTATTTTGGATAAAGTTGAAGAGGGAAAAGCCGTCGGCACCTAAAACGAACATTTACCAAATGTACTTATATTAAAAGTGATGAAATTAATATAATGAATATAATCAATGATAAGATTTTTAATCTGTATAATACGTTTTTAAATAAAGACATTAGGTATATGAAAGTTACTCTTAAAGTTTAAACTAACAGCAGTTGCCAGGTAGCTATTGAGAACGGATGTGTGTTGTGGTGCAATGGATATCGGCTTAGAACGAGAATTCGGGGAGCCGAGTTCAAATTCCTGTTAGTTTCCTTGCATTCACTTAAGGGTAAATATCCTTAGAAAAGGTATTAATCCGTCTTTTCCCGCCAGTTATTTGTTAACTAAGAGGACAGATTGGCTTCTATAGCCTTGGATGACAACCAGTCTACTGTAGAAAGTAATGACAACTTACTGCGGGATAATCTTTTTTCGAGACATGATCGCCCAAACATCAGTGGCACTGACTAACTGAGACTTTTATACATACATATGGCACAGAAAACGCAGGGGAATTTTAAAAGATATTTTCATAAAAGAAAGTGTGCCTAATATGCAGGCGAATAGTGTAAAATGAAAAAAACAGACGGAAGTTACATTCCGGAAGTGGAAAAGTGACTATAATGCAGCTGCCAATACATCTTTTAATTTTTTAAAGAAACTCTAAATAAGTAACAGAAACATCACACCAAATGTGACTTCATTAGAAACTTTTCTCATATAATATTTGACTTCAGTGCTTAGAAATATCGGTGTAAGTATTTTAAAACACTGGCCTATTAAATATTTAATCATAAACAATTAAATCTAAGATTTTAAATGAATATTACAGCTTTAGAGTATCTACATGAATAAAAGCACATATTGAAAGAAAATTCGTCTTTTCTTATTTATATTATCGATAGCTGGATTTGTTTAAGACATTTCTTTGGGAAAAGAAATAGGGAAAATTGTTTTGTAAATCAAATTCGATTATGAAATCGCATACAAATAGTGACTGGCCATGAAGAAAGTTTTCATTAATTTTAAGATGTAATTCCCTGGAGAATAAAAGTAAGAGACTTTTAACAAAATAAATCTGCTTCTATACAAATCGTACCCATAGGTAGTGAAAATAGGCTGAAAAATTGAGTAAAATATTTCTTTGTTAGATTTTTATTTAAATTTTTTGATTTATATTCGAGATATTTTTTGTGTACACAGAAAAATATATTCATCCTAAAATTTTCAAATTAGTTTATTCGGAAAATTCAACTGGACATCTAAAAATGAGAAAAAACGTGTCTATTTGGATTTTAAGTTAAGTAAATGACATTAATATCTACCGACATTTGAAAAGTATTGTCCTCTACTTGAGGACAACAATTTGAGATAGTTTTAACATTTGGCATTTTTGTTAAAACTATCTCAACTACTTGAGATAGTTTTAACATTTGGCATTTGTAAAGCAATATAGGGTTATCTCTCTTTTCTCTTTTTAATTAGTTATAAACCAGGCTTAATCAATTGAGTGGCCCTTAAATGCCAGTTAGTAATACTTTGTCTCGATCATTGATATTCTGGGGAAAACGCAACGAGTTAAATATGTTTCCAAAACACGTACATAGAACATTTTCAAGAATAGAAATTCTTACAACATGAAGTACTGGATTTTTCAGGGATAAATTGCAATAGCCACTTGCATCCCTTTTCAGGGTTGGAGAGAAGTCATGTAAAAAGTCATGTAATATTTGGGTAAATAATCGCACAGCAATCTATCTTCTATGCATGTTTCCATAAAGATGACAGACAAGGTGCGGTGGTTATTTTTTTTATGTAATTTTTCACGTGATATTATGATATTTTTTCTTTTGATGACAAATCATATAAAAATTTTAACCAAATAATTTGTTTATCCGAGCGCTTTCGGCTATACTTTTAGCCATTTTTAAGGATGTATGCTATTTTACATGTAACAGAATGTAAATGCTGTTATGTATGCTGTAGAGTTGCGTGTATACGTCATGTACTGAACACGGTCAGCGTGTTGCTAGCGTGTTCGTAGTTGATATTATTGAGTGTTGGTGAAATATTTTTTATAAATAAAGCTACGGCAGGAACATGACGGTAATACTAGTAATCGGTAAAGTACTTGGAATAATTTTTCGACTTTTTTTCAACCGAGGAATCTAGAATTACACGATTTACTAATAATACATACCAATTTTACTGTAGCTGTAATTTTGGTTAGAATGTGCGTTGTGGTTCAGTGGATATCTGCTCAGCGCGAGAAATGTAAAAATGCTACTTCTTTGTTTTTTGATTTACCGCCTGCTGGAATTCCTTCTCTCTGGTTCCAGTTTTTAAGAACTCTTGAAAATTTTAAGGCTCCTCTAATTATCACCCTATCAGCCTCCTACCTATTTTTGGCAAAGTGCTCAAGGTTATTTTTTTTACATCTTTCAACATCTGTAACACCCCAACGGACAGTCCTAACAATTTTCTTCCGGCGGCCGTTCTCCACGCTGTGATGTTTGCCGGGAGTTTGTTGAAAATGTCGGCCGAACAGCTGGGGGTACAAGATTGAACTATAAGGAACGAACTTCCACAAGTTGGATGAGTTGAAAAGGATGCTTTTTTCGTTTAGAGTTAGCCTTTTCGGTTGGGGCAGGCGAATGTGACACACAGCTCTAACTCTAATGGAGATCAACAAATCCGAACTGACCGAAACAAGACGAACGGAGATTCTACTTCACTCACACGCCCGGCGGACTCAACTCTCCTTCTCTGACTCTCTCACTTAACTGACTTCTGTTTATTTAAATGAATCCGGAAATCCGGAAATGCTTAAGACCACCAGGTGACAAACATTGGCGACTGTAAGTCTGAAATTTCAGTTATCTTTTTTTTTTATCTTAATAAAGCTTCCGCCGGAAAATTCTTAATATGTGGTCAAGATGCAGTAAAGGACAGCCTTTGACAGGGTCATTCGAAAACCTACCTGCTGAACTTTATCTCTTTATCACATTAAATCACTGAGTCAAATATTTACCGGAAGAGTGGTAGGATTTAAAACAGTAATCGGATACCGTTGTCTCTTCCACAATTTTCCTCATAAAAGGAAAAGCGTTTATTTATTTTTTCCTCTTCTTTTTCACTTTTGTTAAATATGTTTTTAAAACTATTTTCTATTCTAATCTACTTTCTATTTTAATCTATTATAATAAAATACATATATGCCTAGTTATCGTGTCACACATCTCGCAGCCCACAGCCTATTCTCGGAAAAACAGTATGACTTCTGCTACACCAGGTCTACTGCTGCTATGTTAGCGACCATCAGCGAATACATGTATCAGGTTCTAGATAAGAACGGCAAAGCTCAAGCTGTTGTCCTGAATATATCCAAAGCATCTGAAAGATTCTGACAGACTGGCCTTTTGATCATGCCTACAGGGCAATGGTATAACTTGATACTTGACTAGTTTAATTTAATCGTTTTTATCAAATCGTGTAATGAATTTAGTTTGAACGGGTATGCCCCCGATTCTATCATGGGAATGGGGGTGTTCCTCAAAGCTCTATTCTTGTTCATACGTTTTTTTTCTTCTTTTTATCTTTATCAACGGTCTCCCTGATGAAACCAGATCCCAAAGTAGGCATCTACACTGACGACACAATCATTTACTTCCACCTCACTAACAAATCTGCCTTGACTGACAAAGCAAAACTCCCTGCTGATCTTGAAAAGAACCTCCATTCTGTGATGGCCTAGGGGAAAGAAATGGCCTCGTACATTTTAATGCTTCCAACACGAAGCTCCTATTCTTTTAACCACTATTGACAGTCTCTCTTACCTTCCATCACCACGGATTACGGTAGTCTCCTTAAAAGCCATACAATACGCCTCCTCGGTCTCACTTTTTCAGGCTACATCAAGTGAAACGACTACATTGAATCAATAGCTTAATCTACAGTTAGGAAGTTCGAGTCACTGTTTCGGGTCAGAAAAGTTTTTTTCTTGTATGTATTCTTGCGCATTTACAAATGTACAAAGTGTTCATTGAAGACTGTTGTCATATTTGTCCGGGCGCCCCTGCTATTCCTCACGGGGTTCTCGAAAAAATTCAAACAAAATTTTGCAATGTAACAGATCCCGACGTGGCAGCTCGGCTCCATTTACTTTTTAACTGACGAGATGTTTCTTTCTACTTTCTGTTCTGCATATATTTTCACCCCTTCTGGTCTGTCGATCTTAGGTCTCTGCTGTCCCCTCTACATTAATTTACTAGAGCTCATAGACTTACAACTAATGATTAATTTTTTGGTATTATAGATGATGATGTTTAATTTAATTAATTTTGTATAATAGATGATTAATTTAATTTCTATTATACAATATTTAAAGCGGCTAAGCACATCACAAAAAAAAAACAAAAAAAACAATTCACCCTCAAAATCCAAACAACAACGAACTAATATTATTTATCAATTCATATGTCCCTTGAAGAACTGTGTAGACAATTATATCGACCATACAATTATGAAACTGACACGAAGACCTGAGCCCAATCAACCATTATTAGGAACTTACTTCTTAACAACAGAAATATGATAGCATCATCTACATGCAAAAAATAAAAAAAAACTAAAAGTAATGGCAGCTTTATTTATAAAAAATAATTCACCAACACTCAATAGTATCAACTACGAACACGCTAGCAACAGGCTGACCGTGTTCAGTACATAAGGTATGCACGCAAATCTACATCATGCATAACAGCACATACATTCTGTTACACGTATATATCCTCTAAAATGGCTAAAAGTATAGCCGAAAGCGCTCGGATAAAGAAAATATTTGGCCAAATTTTTATATGATTTAAGTCATCAAAAGAAAAGAGATCATAATATCAAGTGAAAAATTAACCACCACACCTTGTCTGTCAGTCAGTCAGTTAAGTGCCATACGTGATATATGACTGACTGGGCAGAAGATTATCCCGCAGTAGGTTGCCATTGCTTTCTGCGTTAGACTGGTTGCCAACCAAGGCTATAGAACCCTATCTGTCCTCTTATTTAACCCATAATTGGTAGGAATAGACGGATTAATACCTTTCCCCAGGGTATTTGTGCGTAAGTGAATACAATGGATTCAACTGGAATTCGAACTCGGCTCCCCGGTTTCTCGTTCCTAGCCGATATCCACTGTACCACAAAGCACATCTCTTGTCTGTCATCTCTATTGAAACAGGCTTAAAAGATAGATTGCTGCCCAAATATAATATGTATATGTGTGTGTGTGTGTGTGTGTGTGTGTGTGTGTGTGTGTGTGTGTGTGTGTGTAAGATTTTACAAACTTTTGTTTTAATTTTTACACTATTCTCACATGTTCCCTTTTTGTTGGCGATACGGAATGTTACAATGTTCCATAATTTTTAACTTTCTAAGGACCTTTAGCCACTTCACTGGCCATTCTCAATGTCGTCATGTTTTCGATATTGTTATTTTATTCTAATGTTTTGACTCTAACTTTTTTTTATTTTGTGCTTTTGAAGAGGATTATTTAAAATCTATCACGAAATGCGTCACTGGATATCGCATTAACATCTGTCTGTTTAAAAAAACATTCAAAACTTCATTAACACTGTTAAATAATCTAAGGTTGGTGGTAGGAGAAAATTGTTTGATATATAATGCCACTCTTATGGCGAGATGCTTTTTATACTGTGAGATGAAACTATTTTAGTATTTTAGTAACTATTTAGTAATTTTAGTATTTTCAACTAAAATTGTAAATTATAGGTTAATTATTGTTTTTTTTTTGTTTTTTTTTGTTTTTTTTTTTTTTTTTTTTTTTTTTTTTTTTTTTTTTTTTTTTTTTTTGCACATCGGTTGGATAGGTGGTATGTAAGACCTGGACTCCAAGAAGTAGTAGTATATCAAATATAGGTGATGGGTTTATGATGGAAACACAGTCTTGTACTGGGCATTGAAATTCATAAACATTCCTTATTTCTAACAGAAAGAAACCATGCAAAAATACTGGTAAAATTAAACCAAAAATCAATAAAAATCTTCCTTGTTGTTTGTTTTTAACAAAACAGAAAGTTTATAATAAAATATCATCAAACATGGGAATCACACCAAGCAAGGCGGGATTTCTGCTAGTGCGCAAGGGGTTATATTCACAGGAAACCTGGGTACAGTGGGGATTGAGGAAAGGATAAAAAATGAAATGCATTCTGAAGATGGCAATTTACGTTGCATTTAATGTTTTGGAGATTGTGAGAGAAGCAAGTATACAGAATGAAGTTCCACAGGTAAGTGCGAGAAAGAAAAGTCTTCGAGTAGAAATGGCGGTTAAATAATAACTATTTCAACGGAAGATTCCATAAAATTATTGGAAGAAAAGACACAAGGAAACCACATCACGTCAGTAAGAAAGTGACTGAATGTGTAACGCTATTTTTGGCATGGCGAAGAGGAAGAAACTATATTAGTTGTATTGTTGCAGATCAAACAGAAGAAATTGTGTTGGTTCGTATTCTTAAATTTTATAAATCGAAAAGAACCAACTGGAAAAATATGTTTTGTTAGAATATGAACAGAGGAAATAAATTCATTCTGTTTCATTATGAACAGAGAAAATAAAACCGAAAAGCTAAAATATAAACTAATTCATATTTCGTTGCAGGTGTGAGTGTTACCCGACAGCCAGGTCAGATGAGGTCATCAGATGTAAACTGGCTGACGAACGGTCCAAACTGATACAGAGAATTTTATTGACCCAGACGTGGTTTTGGATTGTCAAAAACCATTGTCACAAAATAAAGGGAAATATTTGACAAGTGCAAAGGTTGCAAAGTCAGGACCGGTTATATTACAGATCTTTCTTTTTGAAAAAAGTATTACGTATAATATATAACGTATACTATAACGTTGTCAAAATTCTTTGCAACTGCTCACCGCATTACATAATTTAAGCGGTGCATTTTACCTAAGATTTTAGAGGTATTAGTCTATACTTCGAAATGAAGTTGTATTTACATTATTTACATTGTTCGGACTATTGCCCTCATCTTTATTGCGATGTTTACGACGTTTCGGCCGATGTACGCAAAGACATTTTTTAGATGCAAGAAATCTCGAGCCGGACACTCTATTTTGATCACTGGGGTGTAACATTCTCATTCAATGTGGGATACAACTTTTCGTAAATATGCAATTATCTCCTTCTCACTAAATTTCTCTTAGTTGATTGTTCATCATTGCTATAGCTTGGAATTGATCTCACAACTCTTTGGGTCAAGTCACTGGAACTAATCAACGTCTATATCTACTTGGCCATGTGTCCTTGAGAACAGTCTACAGCAGTGGTTAATAAATAACTGAGAGAAGTTAAGCTAGAGGGAGATATTTACATGGCTACCAGAAGTGGCATAGCACGTGGAATGAGAAGGATATACCTTAGTGATGAAAAAAAAAGCGTTCGGTTTAAAAATTTTCGCCCCTAAGAAGGCTGGACGTGATACACGCTTTGGACGATCATGTCTCGAAAGAGATATGACTGACAAGGAAAAAGATTATCCCTCAGTAGGTTGTCATTGCTTTCTACGGCAGAATTGGTTGGCAGCCAAATCTATAGAACCCAATCTGTTCTATTATTTAACCTATAACTGGAGGGAGGAGACGGATTAATACTTTTCCCGAGGGTATTTGTGCGTAAGTGAATGCAAAGAATTCAGCTGAAAATCGAACTCGAACTGATCAAATGTTTTAAAAATGGCAGAAACCATAAGGACAATATAAATAATGTAAGGATGTATGAGATTATCGTCAATATGGTAATATTTCCTTTACTCGGATCTATTTAGGATACGTAACTACACTAAGGGTATTAATCCGTCTCTTCTCTCCAGTTATGGGTTAAATAATAGAACAGATTGGGTTCTATAGACTTGGTCGGCAACCAGGGCAATCTACTGCGGGATAATCGTCTGCCCAGACCGTCATGTCTCTTTCGAGACATGATCGCCCAAAGCGAGTATCACGTATGGCACTTAACCTACTGAATGAAGATAATAGTTGGAAACATAAGTAAAGCTTCTACTAGGCATAAAATGGGGAATCGATTTTCTAGTCTCATGTAATAATAAACTGATCCCCCACTTATTATTAATTATTAAGACACTCCGTCTCTTCTCTCTTCAGCTATACTTTAAATAGCAGAATAGAAAATCTTCTGCCCAGTCAGTGATGTCTCTTTCGAGACATGATCGCTCAAAGCGTGTATCACGTATGAAACTTAACCGACTGAATGAAGATAATAGTTGGAAACTGCATAAGTAATGCTTCTACTGGGCATAAAGTGGGGGATCGATTTTCTATTGTTATGAAGTAATAAACTGATCCCCCACTTATTATTAATTATTAAGACACTCCGTCTCTTCTCTCTTCAGCTATACTTTAAATAGCAGAATAGAAAATCTTCTGCCCAGTCAGTGATGTCTCTTTCGAGACATGATCGCTCAAAGCGTGTATCACGTATGAAACTTAACCGACTGAATGAAGATAATAGTTGGAAACTGCATAAGTAATGCTTCTACTGGGCATAAAGTGGGGGATCGATTTTCTATTGTTATGAAGTAATAAACTGATCCCCGACCAATTACTAATTATTAATACAATTCGTCTCTTCACCCTTCAGCTATACTTTAAATAGCAGGATAGAAAATCTTCTGCCCAATCAGTCATGTCTCTTTCGAGACATGATCGCCCAAAGCGTGTATCACGTGTGGCACTCAACTGACTGAAGTACACTGGGTGTGCATGATGATGCAATGAATATCGGCGCGGAACGAAAAGTCGGGATGTTGAATTCGAATTCCACTGGAATTCGTTGCATTCATATACGCTCAGAAAGATACTCATCTGTCCCTTCCCTCTAGCTTTGGGTTAAATAACAGGTCAGATAGACTTCTCTGTTCTCGGTTGGAAAGCAGTCTACCGCAGAAGATAATGACAACCTACTGCAAGAGAATCTGCCCAGTCAGTCATGATTCTTTCGGGAACATGATCTTCCAAGCGTGTAGCACGTATACCAATTAAGTAACTGTACTCGTCCACGGTCTACATCTGTCACATGACTCCACGAAGTCGCATGAGCACTACGACGACGACATCTCGGTTCCCGCCATCGACTTTTTTTTTATGAGCGTTTCACCCCGAGCAAGGCATGTCACTGCCACTAATGCGCAGGGGGCTACATAGAGTGGAGAAAGGATGATTAAATATAGGAAATGTCAGAGGGTGGGTGATAGGCGGGTAAGGATACAGAGAATGAGGGTTGGGTAGATGAGAGTGTTCTGAGAATAATTGGGAGTTACTGTGATAGGAGGTGTCTATTGACCCTACATTTAAACCCCTGGAGATTGTAGCTGTCGGGAAAGCAGACTTGTGGAAGGGAGTTCCACAGGCGAGAAGCGCGAGAAAAGAAGCTGTTGGAGTAGAATTTACGGTTACATCTTATTTGTTTAACTGTAAAAGGGTGGGGCCTAGTTGCTAATCTAGTATCTCGTGTAAATTCGTGCTTAGGCGGCACCAGTGATCTAAGCTCATCGGAGCAGTAGCCATGAAAGTACTTGTAGAAGAGGCACAGGGAAGCCACATCACGCCGGTGAGAGAGTGGTTGCAGCCGGTCTGCCAAGCCCGGTAAAACTGTGTGAGGAGTGTCGGAAGAGTTTTAGGATCCGGTATTTGAAGCTGTGCCTGAGTGGTAAATGGCTTTACTAGTAGGCGGATGATCCACTGTGGAGAGAGACTGAGTAACGTCAGCATCCCTACTAAAATGAAACTGAGAAGCCATTGCACTCTTTTGCCTTTGGTTTCAATATCAACCAAAATTACAATAAAGAAAAGTGGTAACTAAAGCGGTTGCAATTTACGTCAACTGAATAAATAATAATGAAAACATACACGTATATTTTAACACGAAATATAAGATGAATATTTAAATCGTCTTCTACGTCTTATCAACGACTTGCATATTATTTAAATCCATGAAATATTTTTTGGATTAGAATAATTTTGTTTTCGATAATAATGATTTTATTAATGATCTTGCTAATTAACACATAGCCGGGGAGAAAGGGCATTTGAGCATAAATATAACGAACCGAAATTGAATTGGAAATAGGCCCTTCATTTAACAATTCGGCGCCATTATATATTATACCATCTAAGCTTACAATACCTGGAATTGCCCAGTTGTAACTACATTAGATAATGACCGAAATCGGAGATGCTTAACTACGGTGATATTACAGAAATCAATCTTTCAACATTATTTGGACGTAATCCACTACGAACTGTAACAATGAAAAACAACAAAAACAATGAAATGAATGAAATAAAAGGCAAATATCAAGCTAACAAAATCAGGTTTACCATTCTCACACCTTTTAATCTTGGATGATAAGCTTGACATTTTTAAAAGACTCGAAAAAAGGAAAAAAAAAACAAAAACAAATTAGCTATAGTCTGTCAACAATTCTGATCTGGATAGCTAACAGCTTATTCAAAAATAAACAAAAAAGACAAACCTCGTCGATTGATTTTAACAAAACTCATTTCAACGAATACATTTGCCTATATATATATATATATATATATATATATAAACACACACACACAAACAAACACACACGCGCGCACACACACGCTCGCGCACACACACACACACACACACACACACACACACACACACACACATATATATATATATATATACTAGTAGTATAGACCGGCGTTGCTCTGGTATAATGAAAGCTTTAAAACTAATCCATAGTCCTGGACCTCAGACTCAGCCTAAAGTATATTTCTCTGAATTTGTATATTTCTTGTGGATTTTTATAAAGGATATGCAGGCAGATAAACAGACACACGCACAAAAAGCTTACCTTTTATATATATATATATATATATATATATATATATATATATATATATATTATCGATTTTCTGCATTATTGTAATAACTGCAACGTTTAAACTTCTGAATACCTTTTCTTATGTCTTTGTCTATGAGTGTATCAAATTTGATCAAAATAGTATCACCCCTTCTAGAATCCGATTTTTTCGATTATCGATTTTCGACATTTATCCGGGGTACCTCCTCACAAAACCTTGCTAAGAATACTCGCAGACGCTTATAGTACAACTGTGTAAATTTTCAAGAAAAACGGTTCAACCGTTTCGGTGTCTATAGGTAACGGACACAGACACACACACACAGACACACAGACACACACACAAAGTTCCATTTATATGTATATATATATATATATATATATATATATATATATATGTATGTATATATACATATATATATATATGTGTGTGTATGTATATGTATCTGTGTGTGTGAAGAGTAATATTTACCAATTTTATTCAGCACTTACATAAAGGATGAATTATGAAAGGATATACATTTGCTTCTTAGCAGCGGGAAGAATTGGATCTGACCTTTGCTAAGTGACTTTTATGGGCAATATTCAGCTTTGGTTCGCCGCTCGGGAGATAACTTTGGCCGACTTGTGAAAACTTAAATGTCAATAATATCGAAAGCGAGAATCACGCCAGCATGCAGTCAGTCTGTCAACTGGAGGATGTTGGAACCGTTGTGTACCGGTGATGGGTTGTTGGAAATAGCCTACACTTTCCCGTTTCGCCTTGGGTACACATTTCGAGCAAAATAGCGAACCGAATTTTTCTTCGCTTTTTTCTTGTATTTTTTGTTGGTTTCTTTTCGCAGGGTTAGCATTTCAAAAATACTGGATTTTTATTTTTACTTACAATTTGGCACTGTCTGTTTTGGTTTTTTGTCCCAACGAGCAGAAATATAAACCTGGATCCTTTTACATTATTTTTAGAGAATTTTATATTCTTTGACGAAAGATTGGCAAATCTGGTAGCTTTTGATTGTGATTTTGTCATCCATAGCAGGCAATGATACGAAGTGTCGTGGTTAATAGACGCAATGGTGGATGTGCGTCGTGGTGCAATGGATACCGGCTCAGAACGAGAAATCGGGGAACCGAGTTCGAATTCCAGTTGAATTCCTTGCATTCACTTAAGCGCAAATACACTATGAAAAATTAATAATCCATCTCTTCCCTCGAGCTATGGGTTAAATAATAGGACAGATTGGGTTCTATAGCCTTGGCTAGCAATCAGTCTACCGCAGAAAGCAATGGCAATATCAATCAGTTAAGTGTCATACGTAAAACACAATTTGGCCTATCATGTCTCGAAAGAGACACGGCTGACTCGGCAGAAGATTATCCCGCAGTAGGATTCCATTCCTTTCTGCAGTACACTGGTTGTCAAACAAGGCTATAAAACCTAATATGTCCTATTATTGGAGGAAAGAGACGAATTCCTACCTTTCCTAAGGGTATTTGTGCGTAAGTGAATGCAAGGAATTCAGGAGCTAATATCTACTGCACCACAACGCACATCCAATGGCAACATACTGCGGGATAATCTTCTGCCCAGTCAGTCATATCTCTTTTGAGACATGATCGCCCAAAGCGTGTATCGCGTATGGCACTTTACTGACTGATCGTCAACTGACAAATTTGGATTACGAATATTTTCTTTTTTTCAAAATTCTTAAGCGCTTTAAAATATGGTGTTGACATAATTTAAAAACACTATGTAAATTCACAATACATATATACAAACACACACGCATATTTGTGTCTATGTGTGTGTGTGCGTGCGCAGATTATTTCCAGATAGAGTATATATATATATATATATATATATATATATATATATATATATATATATATATATATATCGCCTCAATCAAGGCATTTTACGGCCACTGGTTCGCAAAGGTTTATATAGAAGGAAAGTTATGAAGAAGAGTGACAGGTTATAGCGGGTGTCAGTAAGTGGGCAAGAGAAAGATGCGAGTACTGATGAGAGTTAAGTGGACGGAGAAAGGAGCATGAGAGAGAGGATGCAGGTTAGTGAGATAGAAGATTACTATTGATTTTACATTAAATTCTGAGAAATTGTAGCTGTCGGGAAAGCCAATAAATGGAAGAGAATCCCACAATCCCACAAATCAAAAAAGAAGCTGATGGAGTAGAATTTTCGTTTACATTTTATTGGTTTCACAGTAAAAGGGTGGGACTTAGTTGCTAATCTTGTGGATCGAGTAAATTCATATATAGTTGGCAACAGGGAGCTAATTTCAACGGAGCAGAAGCCGTAAAAGTATTTGCAGAAGAAACACAGGGAAGCCACATTGCACCGGTGAGAAAGTGACTGTATCTAAGCTGCCAAGTCGGGATCGATCTCTTTACAGATTTTCCATTGGATCTTGTCAAGGACCCCTAGGTGGAAAGCAGGTGGACCCGTCTAGATACGGCAGCAGTATTCAATGCATGAGTGGATGGATATAAGAACAACATAAGGCAAAAAAGAAGTATTCTATTGCACGTGTTTAAATACTAGAGAAAGGATCTCATTCGTCTCCAAAGACATTTATATTTGATAACATTGATGAATATTTATTAGGTGTTGGAAAGTGAGTCTAAATATGTGTAACTCAAAATATGCCATTATTTAGTCTGTAAAGATTAGAGTAAGTATATTAAAGATTATATATATATATATATATATATATATAATAATAATAATAATAATAATAACAATGATAACAGTAATAATAATGCTAATACTAATAATTTTTATAATATATTTCAGTTCGTCTCGAAAAACCCACCGAGAACAAACTCGGAGGGGAAAAAACGGGAAGTAAAAAAAGAAACAAACTAAGTACTTGAACATACGTCAAATACTCGTAGGAAAGGAAAAAAACGAGACGAGAACCCTAACACTAAAGCGCTCAATAAAACAAGTAGAGCAACAAAGAATGAATAAATCTAAGTAAGAGCCAACAGACCTACCTAGGTTTCACCCTACGGCTCGTCAGGGTAAGTCGTCTCTTCATGGTAAGTCGTCAGGGTAAGCCGACTTACCCTGACGAGCCGTAGAGTGAAACCTATGTAGGTCTGTTGGCTCTTACTTAGATTTATTCTTTCTACACACACACACGCGCACACACACACACACACACACACATATATATATATATATATAGAATTATTTAATTGGAGTAGATAGACTAAACTATCGCCCGGTTCACACTCCACCCACGTCTATTGAACAGGTGGAGAGGCTCATCCCTTGTTCCCTGTTTAGGATGTGGTTCCCGGCTTTCTCTTTTCCAATCTGTTCATTCTTACGTAGCCCCCTGCGCTTCAGTGGCATTACCGCCTTGCTTGGGGTGATATGATTAATATATATATATATATATATATATATATATATATATATATATATGACGAACTTAAGTCATTGGTTCCTCGGCAACAGGTATTTACTCGTGCAACCCGATTGGCAACTGGGTCTCACACATTCACATTTAAATCAACCAAATGCAGACGACAATTCAACTCCTGCAGCCTCTTTTCTCGTACTTCCCGCCTGTGGAACTCTCTTCCGTATTATTGCTTTTCTGACGGTTACAACCTCCAGGAATTTAAATGCAATGTCTATACTCATCTCTTAACCGCTTGACTCTAGTTCTTTCTACACCACCCTGTATATCCTTTTCCTTTCTCTCCATCTCTGCAACTGTCATCACACCTGTATTCCCACATTCTCTTGCTCCTTTCTAACTGATTAGTCTTTCTCTCCACTCTGTTCTACCTAATCTTTTTACTCTTATGTAGCCCCCTGCACATCAGTGGCCTTACGGCCTTGCTCGGGGTGATAAGATATATATATATATATATATATATATATATATATATATATATATATATTAACAAATTCTTAGTCGTACAAAACTTAATAATAGTTAGGAATAAGAGTAAATTACACTATATTTTTCTAAAACCTAAAAAGCAACTGTTTTTGTCTCTGGGCTTATCAAGCTTTATTCTGGCAATGGTACGCATGTATATTAAAAGATGACAATGGAGACGAAAAAAAGCAAGGAGATCTAGAGACCAACGACATTCAAACCCAGAAAGCAATCTCTCCGTTTGCAAAGAGAAGGCTTGCGTAATTTGATGCAAAGAGACCCTGGCACCTGTAAATGATGTAAAGATTAGGACCGTTATAAAGTAGATAAACGGCCACAGTCAATCCAGATACACAATTTCTGCTATAATATAACATTTTGTGTAATAGACGACATGGATGTATTGACAAGTTGGCTACTACTAGCAGGAGGATTTAAAATTGTAGGAGGTATATGTGGTTTAATTCTAAAATCCAACCGCCCCACTCTTTATATCATTTAAAGATGCTAGAGTCACTCTACATCAATCCGGCAAGCCCTCTTGTAGAACCGCATTGAAAATTTACGTCCTGCGTCTGCTATTCGGTGACTTTTATCGTTGATTGTGTGTTGGGAAGCTGGTTCTATAGCTGGGGCGTTATTTTTCATGTAAGTGTGGTTGTGGTATATCCTATGTAAGACATTTTATGTTTCTGTTTATTTACAAGGAAACATCCACCGAGTGGATAACTATATTTTTAAATAACATTGGTCTATTACTAGGACAGTTTAATGTTATTTTTAATAAATAGGCTGTTAGTTTTCATTTTCTTTATTTTTTTGCTGTAAATAATAAACGCGATGTCTTTTTGTTTTTTTAATGGTTTCATATCTATCTATTTATCTCTCTCTCTCTCTCTCTCTATATATATATATATATATATATATTGATTGCTTAATTACTTAGTTTCTGATCATAATAAGGTCACACCAATGTACATTTATATTAAAAAGTCTTCAATACAATAACATTGAAGAACTTTTGAATATTTTCCATTTGTAAACGAGTTATTTTAATATTGGCTTGGTTGTAAACCTTAAAACGGTGGCAAAATATGTAGACTATGCCAAGAAGAAAATTAAAGATTTTGCTATTCCCAAACAAAAGCGAACTGTTGAATAAATGAACGGAAATGATGACTAAGTGTAAACATACTAAAAAATAACTCTTAGGTTGATAGAAGCATGGATGAAAACGCCATAATTCCTTGTAATTTTAAAAATTGCGCTTTCAAAAATTCCCTGCAACGTGCGCGTTAAAAAAAACACGTGAGCATTCTTAAAAAAAAAAGAAGGAAAACGGTAAAAACAGTTATTGCAAATCACCGAAAGACATTACTCATGGTAGAAACCTAGGTCGCGTAATAACTCGTTTGCAAATGGAATATATATATTATAAAACATTTATTTATAGATCTGTATACGGAGCTTGGTGTGTATTATCCAGAGCAATATGATATGCCCAAAGGAAAACTAAAGACATCAATCTAAATGGTTATAAATTATGATTTGTTTCAACATGCTAATAAGCTCGTTTTCTCATATTGTTATTCTGGGTGATATTACTTGAATTCCTTTTCTTTGGGTGTTCTGAGAAAATTTATACCAAATGAAATCGTGATCTGAGGAGTTGAGTTTATTAGCTTGTCGAAATGAATTCGTAACTACTTTAGATGATACCTAACTTTTCTTGTGATGGAATGGATATCAGCTCGGAACGATAAATCGGGTAGTCGAGTTCGAATTCCAGTTGAATTGTTTGCATTCGTTTACGCGCAAATACGCGCTAGTTATTAATACAGCTATTCCCTCCTGTTATGCGTTAAATGACAGGGAAAATTGGGTTCTGTAGCCTTGTCTACCACAAAAAGTAATGGCAACCCACTGCGGGATAATCTTCTGCCCAGTAAGTCATGTCTCTTTCGACATGATCGCTCAAGTGTGGCACTTAATGAATGAAGATATTAGTTGGAAACATAAGTAAAGCTTATACTGGGCATAAAATGAGGCACCGGTTTTCTATACTTATGAAATAATAAACTGATCCCCCACTAAATTTTAATTATTAATACAATCCGTCTGTTCTCCCTTCAGCTATATTTGAAATAGCAGGATAGAAAATCAGCCCAGTCAGTCATTTCTCTTTCGAGACATGATCGCCCAGGCGTGTATCACGTATGACCCTTAACAGACTGACTGACATTCGATCACATCCAAGATATTCTCAGTCAGGGGTAAATTACAATGACAAACTGTGATACTATTTGCACTGTGATGGCGATTTAAAAAAAAACATGAGTGAACACCGGTACTTATTATTATAAATATTACATTTTTCGCCTTTATTTATGAAATCTTTTGCAAGACATGAGTTCCATTAGAAGAGAGCTTGGAAGAAATAAACAATGGCATCAAATGTTAGATATATGCAATTCATCACGTTGTTGCGACTCTCGTAATACATTCTGTTAATGTTGGTTGTTTGGTTGTTCCTTATAAAAGGTTCTCTAGAAATTAAATTTCTCCAAGGAGGAATTTTACCTTCTAGATATATTTTTGTATTTTTCCGGATTGTTAATATGGGCATATATATAGTATTGCGCAGACAGATCTCATTTGAGGCTCATCAGTACGTTTCGACATCCAATTGCTTTTAACCAAGATTGAAACCCTACCGAATTGTCGTCAGTCGGCGATTCTACCTCTGAGCTATGGGCACTCAGTAGAAGGAGGCAGATTTTAGCGCGTAGTGTATCATACGCCAGTTGTTAGGGTGCTCTAATTCATTACTGAATGAGCGATGCGTAGATGCTAGAGTAGGTACTGTTATAAAAATATATATATATATATATATATGTGTGTGTGTGTGTGTGTGTGTGTGTGTGTGTGTGTGCGTGTGTGTGAGTGCGTGTGTGTGTGTGTGCGTGTGTGTGTGTGTTTATACAGCATATCTTCATTCAAACACGTTCCATTAAATAATACAGACATATTATGTCTAATTTTATACAGCTAATGTCCATCATGAAAGAGGATAACCTTGATAGATATTGAAAATATATTGTTTTTAGAAAGCCCGGATGAACGACGTCTCTCATAATTATTTGGAGAAGTTAAATTTATTCATTCTATCTATAGACATTTTGGTAAGACAATCGTCGCACTAAAAGAGAGATGCCCGACCATTGGTAGCATTGCAATATGGCATTAAATGTTTCTTATATGCAGTCCATCACGTTTTTGTTACTCTCGTTATAAATGATGTGGGTGGTTAACTCATTTGTTTTATTATAGTGGATCTCTAGATGGTGAAATATCTCGTAGTGTAATATCTTGATCTTTAACAAGTAATTTTCTGTATTCTGAATTTATATATATATATATATATATATATATATATATATATATATATATATATATATGTATATGTATTAATGCAGGTCTCATTGAATAATATAGACAAGTTTTGTCTATTAATTTTGTGTAGGATCCGTTTATACCGTCTGATATACTTGATGGTGATGTCGTTGAAAGACAACAAAAAATCACAGTAATTGTTGATTTTTTATCGGGTCTAAGCTTTCGGCTCACATAAGCCATTATCAAAGAGTAAATATTAACACACAGTAAACATAGAACATTTAAGCTATTAACAATAAAGAAAATTGAATTGAAAATATAAGTCCATTCCCTACCGTGGCGGATGGCCGAAGACAGTGACAAAATAGTGGCGTTGAGGTCCCTGGTCCGATTACAGACATTTGAGTACGTTGTTGGAAATATCAAAATTGATTGTATTCAAACCAGGTTTAAATTGTTTAATGTAGATTGCTTCGAGGATTTTTAGTTTCTGCTTATTATTTTCTTGTTTGAGTATGTACGTGTTATCAACAAGCGTTTTTCTCAGAAGTGTGCGTTGATAACCGTGTTGTTCTAAATGACGGAATATATTTGAATTTTCATTTAAGTGCAACGTCAGACGCCGTGAGAGCGAATTTGTGGTGTGGCCAATGTAGATATTATTGAGGTTGTTAGAGATACATTCTCTAAATGGACATATGAATTTATATACTACATTGGTTTTTTGCAAATCACTAACGGTGGGGGAAGATTCGTTGCGGACGAATGAATTAGATGTAGTGGATTTAGTGTAATATATAATAAACTTAATTCTTTTGTTAGAGTCTGTTGGAGAAATATTAGTATTTATGAGTTTTTTAGGATGTTTTCATCTAGTTGGTAGTTGGAGTGCATCTGGCTACGGTATAAGAGAGTGATATGTTTAGGATTGGTTGGGTTAGTATCATGTGTTGTTTTTTCCATGTTAAGCTTTTAAAGAAAATAACGTATTTGTTCATCAACTATGTAGTTGAGAAAATTATTATTGATGAGTGTCTGTTTTATGTTTTTTAGTTCACTGTGGAAGATCTGATTTGTAGATGAATTGACTTTTGCACGATGTAATAGATTTTTTATAATGGCTATTTTGTAATAGTGGGGGCATTCACTAATATAATTGAGTGTGGAGGGAATTTTTATTTGTGGGTTTTTGATACGGTGAGATAGTAAATATATTGTTGTCAGTGTTAATTAATATATCAAGAAAAGGAATTTTGTTATCATTGCTAACCCACTAATAAAAATCCCTCCACACTCAATTATATTAGTGAATGCCCCCACTATTACAAAAGAGCCATTATAAAAAATCTATTATTGGTTGTCAAGAAAACAATGCCAACCTACTGCGGGAAAATCTTCTGATCAGTCAGTCATGTCTCTTTCGAGACATGATCACCCAAAGCGTGTATCATGTGTAGCACTTATCATACTGACTGAATCTAGGCAAAATATGCTAGAAACTTCTTGTGTACAGTGCTAAATGCATACAGTTAATCCCAAAAGTCTCCAAGATTTTTCAAAATTTAATAACTTTTTTAAACTTTAATCCAAAATACTATCATATTAAATTTGGGAAATATGGATATTGAAAATCAATTTACAATAGTTAGGAAAGATTACATCATTTAAGTAGCCTCTATTTACAGATTTTCACTAACATGTATTTTTCCTCTTTGCTCTGAGTGTTTTAGGGACTTCGTCGTTTGATGTCAATCTGAATATTGTCCTTCAGTTTTTCGAGTGTCTGAGGCGTGTTCACATAAATAACTTCGGGACAGAAAGCAAAGCTCAGCGCTTATCAAATCTGGGGAAAGTGGTCATCATTTTATGTGAGAAAGTTGTTCATTTTTGTCTTAAAAGAAAAATGCTGGATTGTAACCGTTGTCATATGAACTGCTGTCACAATTATGCTCTTAATAACCTTACCTGACTGGAAGTTTTAGCCGTAAAACTTACGGCTGGTAGAACTAGGGGGTGCAGTAGATAGCATATTACGTATTGCCTGCTGTAACGGGTTTATTGGCTGGAAAACAATTTGTCTCTCAAAAAATGATTTTAGAAACTGTCGAAGGTGGAACTTAAAAACCTGTATATCTCCCGCTTATATACGTCATCAGGGCACCATTTACCGCGTGATTGATCTCTTGTAAATGTAAACTGCCGACTACAGACCGGGAAACTAAAATCAAGCAGGTACATATGTTTAAAAACCTGCCATGTGTCCTGACAGGGGACGGAAAATGCGACACTGTGATCTGAGGTTATACTGGGATGGCTTGGGACGCATTTAAAAGCTAAGCAGATGATTGAGAGACTGGGATATTTTGTTGCAAACAAAAAAGTACTGGACACTTACGTGATATCTGTCCTTTATATGGGAGTGAATGATAGAAAATCTGCTCAAAGATGGAGATACTCAATGAAACGAAAATTTGGTTCTGCAGTAAGATGCTAAGGATACCATGGGCCGAACATTTGAACAACGACAAGGTTTTGGAGAGAAAGCAAACGAAAATTAATCTGATAAAGGATAGACTCAAGAAACTAATACTCACGGGACGGATAAAACGAAAGAGGGGCAGGGAACGCAAGAATTTAATATTAATAATTTAATACTTTCCGGGATGACACCATATATTCAAGACGCAAATCTTTCTATTCCTGTATTTTGAGTTTGAGTTTTTTGAACGGTATATCAACACCTCTGTGGGTTATTTAATTCC
This sequence comes from Ascarosepion bandense, assembly GCA_037127315.1. Taxonomy (NCBI): domain Eukaryota; kingdom Metazoa; phylum Mollusca; class Cephalopoda; order Sepiida; family Sepiidae; genus Ascarosepion; species Ascarosepion bandense. Next base: position 1,846,511 of record JBBBDQ010000754.1, on the reverse strand, counting down.
AAAAATGTAGAGTTTTAAGATATTTTTTTAAATGTTCGGTTATATTGAGAAGGTTGATTTAGTTAGATTTTGATAATTTTTTTTATCTAATTTTATTTCATTTCAAAAAACTGAAAATGTTTTCTAGTTTTTAATAAAAAATGTATTGCTGATAATTATTTTTTCCTTCAAAAATGTATTATGGCAATATTTTTTCCTTCAGAAATGTGTAATGGTAATAATCTTTTTCTTCAAAAATGTATTTTTGGTAATATTTTTCCTTCAAAAATGTATATTTTTCTATTAAAGTCTATTTTTCTGTACATATTTTTATAATAGTTTCTTTTCATAATTTCATAGTGTTTTGACCCCAGCTTGGGGTTAACTATTTGCACATAGCTGGGACTCTAACAAGGTGCTACCACTCCGGTTCAGGGTGGACCTTGGAACAATAGCAATTAAGAAGTTGTTCCATACTCCTCACAGCCTCTCAATCAGAGGCCTTGCTGCCAGATGCAGTTTACTGTCATAACCAGGATCATTCCTGTATTTTGACTTTCTTTCAAATTAAGCTTCGATTTTAAAACAACGCTTAAATTTTTCAAGACAAAGAAGTCCTAAACATTTGGTATTACCAAAAAGGCCTGTCTTAGAGATGATGAGAAAATAGTTTTGATCAATGCTAACAGAAGGAAGGACATTAAATTCGAATTTATAACAAACGAAAGAATCTTCTTTGAAAAGCAGTACGACATTTAAGAGAGAGGAAATTGTAGAAGCCTTTCAAGCAGGCCAACAGCTTCAAAGATAATTAACCAACGATGTGATAAACTGGGAAAAATACAAGTAAATTAACGTCACTAAGCAAAAAGAAAGAAACGCGAATTAGACAAATTGGAAATGTCATTTATTCGGTTTGGTCGAAAAGTGGAGATAATATGTCACTACTGATTGCCTCACTTTTATACTTCATCTTAAAAAACAATGAATCCCTGAAGAGCCACATATTTTATCATTTTGACCAGTCAAAATTAAAACTGCTTTCTATTTTCTTGCAATGCATTCGTAAAAGTGTTTTGGGAATATGCGTTTAAACCTTACATGGCTTGAGATTCATATCACAGACATTGCATATTCATACAACTAGTAAGATTATGCGAAAAATCATTATCCCATGTTATATATATATATATTCATAATAATCAGTTCTTAAGTCGTGCTTTGATTTGCCGTTTTCTCTTCCTTGAATCTACAATGGGGTAGAAAATAGCTTGTAAATTTTAATGCCACAATAACGAAGCTGCTCTCCTTAAACAACCGTAAAGAAACTTCCATAACTACCAACAGAATGGATGAAGCTAGTCTCCTCGACTTCTTTGCTCTTATTCCCTCAAAACATTTGAAATGGAATTTATACATCGAATCCGCAGCTGCATATACTGCTAGGAAGATGGATTAACTGTGACGGTCAGGAGGTTTTTCTCGTCTGAATCTGTTGTTGGATCTCCCCTTTTTCTATGAGAATGGACTCGACTTGAGTATGCTTATACTCCTGCCATAAGGAGATCCGTGACTAACAGTAAGAGAAACCGTATGCGAACAGTGACTGATCCGTAAGTTACCGAGAGATACCGAAGTTACACAGAGAATGCCGCGTCAGTAGTCATAATAGCTCTGATCTCCACTCAGCCAGAATAATATGACACGGATATATTATTTCCAGCACGGCTTCACTTCAAAGACTTGTATATATATATATATATATATATTCCTTATATAATTCCTTGGATTACTAACCTGCATTCAAGTTTGTATCTTTACGTTTAATATAACCTATTTTCCTATCTCAAATATATGTTTTGTTGTTCATTATTTTGTTCGCTTCCTCACCCAGAATCCACAACAGAATCCATTTATAAATCTGCCATTCGAGCGTTCCCATATCTGGTTGGGTGCTCATACACCTTGAGATTCTCGACGAAAGCCAAAGGAGGGTATTTAATAAAATAATATAAATATAATCGATCCTGTTTTAGCAGATCGACTTTAATCACTTTCTTACCGAAGGGGTATGGCTTCGTTCTGGGTTTTTACAAGTATTTTCATGGCAACGGTTCATACGAGCTTTTCTCTCTGGTTCGCCGACCACATGTATTTACTCGATGAACTAAATTGATATCAATGTCCCGCACTTTTAACATCGGAATAGTTAAATGTAACCCACTCTTCTTCTATAACAGTTTCTTTTCTCACAATCCGGTTTGTAAAACTCCCTGTCATTTGCTTCCTTCCGTGATAGCTACAATCTCCAAAAGTTTAAATATATCTTCTATCTACTTGATTTCTGTCTATCATTTCTTCGATATCCCCTACACCCTGTTTTTTTTCCTATCACTGTAATATTCTGTGCACCATTGGAGATCATCCCTTGCTTGAGGGTTATATGATAATAGAAAAAATCTCCATGTTCTACAGTGGATATCGGCTCGGAACGAGAAACCGGGGAGCCGAGTTCGAATTCCAGTTGAATCCATTGTATTCACTTACGCGCAAATACCCTTGGGAAAGGTATTAATCAGTCTCTTCCTTCCAGTTATGGGTTAAATAGCAGAAACAGATTGGATTCTATAGCCTTGGCCGGCAATCAGTCTACCGTAGAAAGCAATGGCAACCTACTGCAGGATAATCTTCTGCCCAGTCAGTCATGTCTCTTTTGAGACATGATCGCCTAAAGCGTGTATCACGTATGGCCCTTAACTGACTGACTTAATATAATAGTTTGAAACATGATTAAGACTTTTACTGGGCATAAAGTGGGGGATCGGTTTTCTATTGTTATGAAGTAATAAACTGATTCCCCACTAGTTATAATACATCTCCTTCTCCATCTGGCTATGATTCAACAGAACAGATTGCGTTCTATAGCCTTGGCACACAACCAGTTTACCGCAGAAAGCAATTGGCAACCTACTGCGGGATAATCTTCTGCCCAGTCATGCATGTCTCTTTCGAGACATGATCGCCCAAGCGTGTATCACGTATGGCACTTAACTGACTGACAGTGTCAAATAAGTAAAACACAACAGAAATGAATCTAACTTTCATTAACCGCAGCAGCTATTTCCAAACTTAAAGCTACCTGTGTCACAGCCTACGTACAAATAAACCATTCCTGTACCTAGATAGGGATAAGTTTTTTTCTTCTTAGTAAGTATTAGTCATATAGTCATAGAACCCAATCTGTCCTGTTATTTAGCCCATAACTGGAGGGAAGAGACGGATTAATACCTTTCCCAAGGGTATTTGCGCGTAAGTGAATTCAAGGAATTCAACTGGAATTCGAACTCCGCTCCTCGATTTCTCGTTCCGAGCCGATATCCAATGCGCCACAACGCACACAGTTTTCTTATAATCAAGTAACTGTATAGTCCACGTGAAGATAGAATGATGAAAAAAACTTCCACACGTTTAAATTCAGAAACAAATACAATAAAACTATGCTTTCATTACGACAGTCATGTTGGTTTTATTGTTTGCAACGCTTTCCTTAATGTGAGTTACATATATTCCAGCATAACGATAAAAAAACTAAAACGTCACTTGTGTTTTCCCTACACATTTTTCTTTGATATTGTAACCAGATTGATTCCACTACACTCAAAGGCATCTCATTTTCAGCGATTCTTCACGATATATATCTATCTAAACTTATTTATAAATGGAACTTTGTGTGTTTGTGTGTGTATGGGTGTGTGTCTGTGTCTGTGTCTGTTCGTTACCTATAGACTCCGAAACGGCTGAACCGATTTTCTTGAGAATTTACACAGTTGTACTATAAGCGTCAGCGAGTGTTCTTAGCTAGGTTTTGTGTCATGTTACAATCGATAATCGACAAAATCGGGTTATAGAAGGAGTGGTCTGATTTTAATCAAATTTGATACACTTCTAGACAAAGATATAAGAAACGATATTCAGAAGTTTCAAGGTTGCAGTTCTTACAATAATGCAGAAAATCGATAATATATATATATATATATATATATTCTCACCAATTGTCACACAAATACTATTTAGGCTGAGTTTGTGCTCCAGGACCATGGATTAGTTTTAAAGCTTTCAGTAAACGCGATCAACGCCGGGCTATACTGCTAGTAAATATATAATACTCTTTAATTAAAAACGGAATATCTACTTAAATACGAGTATCGATAAAAAAAAATGTTCAAAAAATTCATTTCAAATTGTCGCTTGTTTATAAAAGTTTCGTTAAATTCATTAATTTCCGTAATACATATATTTATGTGTGTGTGTGTGTGTGTGTGTGTGTGTGTGTGTGAGAGAGAGAGAGAGAGAGAGAGAGAGAGAGCTGAAGAGATCTAAATATTGACCAAATATGTTGCCAGTTTTCTACTCCTCTGAGGAAAATAAATTATTTTCTCGTCCTCCGCCTTCGGATTCTAAGAGTTTAACAGGGTCACTTTGTCGTGGTGTAATGTTTAGTAAATTTGTCTCGCTGGATCAAATACATCAGAGAGTGGGAACCCAATTCAATCATTGCCATATTCTCCAGATTGCCGGCTTTGTAGCCGATGAGTTAAACGGCAGATAAGATTGGGCTCTCAAGGGTGCCAGTCCTCGAAGACTTTTAGAAGGAGAGACTCAACAGAAGGCAACAGAAGATCACTATCCGGTTAATTCATGTCAATTTGCAGATATTAAAGTGATCGATGATGTGAAGATCCCAGATCGCCTAAGCTCTGAGGGCAAACGGTAATCAAAACGAAAAACAATTAAGCATACATATACAGTACAGTGCCTTAGTAGCATGTTGTGCCGATGAATGAAACAAAAATGGCTTCTTATTTATGTTATTAATATATGTTCAAAAATGTGGTTAATGGAGTAAATATGACTTGTATTCAATATTACATGAAAAAACCATAATATATATTTATTTATTTTTTTGCGTAGGGAAGAGTTTTGAGGATTAACTGTTGTACCATTTGGGTCTGACAAGCCACAATTATAACATCATTATACGGTGAAATATGTATTACCCATTGAAATCTTAGTAAATAAAAATTATTTTCTAAATATATGGCGTGTATATATGATGTATGTGGTTGTGAGTGTATATCTATAAGTTATCTGTCATAAATGTATGTACATACGTGTAGAATTGTATATGTATATACATATAACGTATATATGAATGAATATTTGTACGTCTATGTGTGCTTTGATATATATATATATATATATATATATATATATATATATATAGCATAATGATGATCCACGTATATGATAAAATTGGACAAACATACAGTTTCCACTAGTCTATACAACAAACCCACAAACCAACATAAATTCCTAACTTTAACAGTTGTCATCCCCTTAAATTAAAAACAAAATCTATCGTATACAGCCCATTTCTAATAATCAAACGCATATGCTCAGACCATCTAGATTTTCTATACAACATTAACAACCTAACAAAGCAATTTCTAAAATGTAAATACCCAATAAAAATAATAAAAGAAGCACTAAATAAAACCATCCACATAAATCGTAACACACTTCGCACATACAAGAAAAGAAAAAACAACATCCGAATTCCCAAGGTTTTTAACCACAATCAATATTCCCACACACTTATTTAAAATTTCAGAAATGATTACAAAAACCTCCAATCAAACAAAAAAAATCAAAGACATTTTCGATAAACCACCCATAAATGCAATGAAACACCCAACCTATCAACTATCCTCCCTTCTACCAAATATCTAAAAAATACAAACCTATCAGGGAATTACAAATGTGACAAATCTAGCTGTTTAGATTGCAAACATTTAGTTAACGATGCAGTATTTTCTATACCCAACACCAACATCAAATTACACCCACCACGCCTCACCTGTGACAGCGAAAATATATTTTCTCTTCTGTTCAATATGTCCAAATAGTGGGTATATTGGTGAATCTGGAAACAGTTTTAGATTCAGTTTCAATAATCATACGCCAAAACAACCCTTATTCACCCATAGCTGAACACGTCAGTCAACCAGGACACACATTAGAAAACTGAAAATGTTTACTGATGGATTCCGATTTTAGTTCTACATGCTCACGCAGAAAGAAAGAAAAATACTGGATTTTAAAGTTAAATACATATAGGCTAGGGTTAAATAGGGACTTTGGTATTTTGAATCTTTATAAATATTTCAATAGTTAAACATTTTTTAGATACACTTAAAAACATTTTCTTTAAAACAACATTTAAAAGTATTATTAGAGATAGGGTTACGTTTACAAAATATTAAAAAATTCTATCGCTTTCTACGTCACGTGATGTAAACATCTCTCTACGAACGCTCTCGCGGCGAACGCTTTTAGTTTAGATTTTAAAATCATTTGTTTCTGATGAAAGGCCGAGGCCCGGTCTGAAATATCAAATATATATATAAATAATAATAGGAATAAATAAATACTGTCAAAAAAATACATTTTTAAACTTACAACTTTTTAGCAG
>JBBBDQ010000754.1:1690000-1835000 GCA_037127315.1 Ascarosepion bandense | reverse complement strand
ATTAACTGCAGAAATATTGAAATTAGTTAAATTCGATCCTTGAGCATCTATGAATCTCTGTCATTCATCGACGAGATAATTTATTACTCGTTGATAAAACATATTGGCTGTGGTGTAACAAAATCTTTGAAAGCTTATTCTACCTTTGGTTTTCACTCAATAAATCCCGGGTCTATATAATAAAACAACTTTTAGGCAAAATTCAACTGTATTCATCAAGAGAGTCTCTTATTTGTGTCATGGTTCCCAACCCCGGGGTGAATTAACCCAGTGGGGTAATGAGCCCATATTTTGGGGGTAATGGGTGTTTGGTTTGGGAAGAGGCAATCAGCTTATAATTTTACACTGTGTCCTTGGAATGAAGACCAAGAAACGTAGCAGACTCAACGTGGCAAACGACGCCCGAATAACCCTTTCAGTCACAAAGCCAAGAATAAATAAACTAGCATCGGCACAGGCAAATACAAGCTCAAAACTCACATTAAGAATATCGGCTAGATCACGGCTACTATATCTCTGATTATTATAGATTGGTACTATTGTATTAAATAAATTTCATTAACTTTGTCTGTTTTTGATGTATGAAAATATGATTACTTTTTTTCCTACATTACGGGTATTTGTTCATTGGGGTAATAGATAATAGTGAAGGATTACGGCCTATCACGTTGAATACACCGGTTCTCGCTCGATCACCGAAGTTAAGCAACGTTGAGCCTGGTCAGTACTTAGATGGGTGGCCGCTTGGGAATACCAGGTGCTGTAAGCGTATAGTGACGGATGTGCGTTGTGGTGCAGTGGATATCGGCTCGGAAAGAGAAATCAGTGAGCCGAGTTCGAATTCCAGTTGAATACCCTGCATTCACTTAAGCACTGGTACCCTTGGGAAAGGTATTAATCCGTCCATTCCCTCCAGTTATGGGTTAAATAACAAGGGTAGGACTTGGGGACCCTGCTCTTAAAAACAAATCCCAATGAATCGTGAAAAGAAAAACGTTGTAAAAATAAAATAACCTTACCCCAAAATCCCTGGTTATGACCTTAAAATGATCCCATAAGGATTGATAAGTCATTAAGCCTAAAAAACAAACAAACATAATAGTGAAATTGTATTTTGGGTTAATCGCAGCAAAAAGGTTGGGAACCTGTGTTCTAGGGTGATACACTTGTTCCAAGGCATCTAACAATTCGAATCCTTCTTTTGTAGAGATATTTGTATTTGGTCTCCAAATACGCCTGGATTTCCGATATCACTTTTTTTATTGGAGTCAAATCTCTTTCCCTGAAGCATTCTTTTGAGGTTTACAAACAGCCAGCAATCGCTGGAGATTAGCGTAGATTCGGAAGCTATTTGAAGTGCAATTCATGTCGTTTTTTCCTCAGTGTTATCAACTTGTGATAATGTGCGTTGCGTTAGTGAAAGATCACATTTTCTTCATCATCTGTGACAGACTTGTTGGGCAATTTTTTTCATTAAATGCACTAACGATGCTATATAATATTCATTATTGATGGTTTTACTTTCACAAGAGAATCGATGAACAAAATACCTTGCGCATCCCAAAATACGGAGGCCAGAAACATTGCCTGCTTATGGTTTTGTCTTTGGTCGCTTTGGACAGATTTCACTTGCTGCTCTCCACTGGAATTCGGAGTGAAGTGGTGGATCTATGTTTCATCGTTTTTTGCATATTTACGCAAAAATTACTTCTTGTTCCGCTGAAAAAGTTGCAAAAATAACGCTCTGAATCGTCGAAGCGTTTTTTTTTTATTTTTGATCGACTGTGAGCATACGTGGCATTCTCGTTCTCCAACTATGTCCATTGACAAATGTTTATGCAAAATGGTGAATACACTGCCTTCTGATATGTTCAACTCTGGTGTTATCTCACGCAACTTTAATTTACGATCCGCCAATAAGTGTTTTAGGAATTTATTTGTGTTTACCTAAGCGTTCAGCAAAATTTGTGTCTACACGACCGTGTTTAAAGTCAGAATACCACCTCTTACCCATTGCTTCCGACAGAGCAGAGTTGGTATAACTCTTATGGAGCTACTGCTTTGCATGAAACGTATTTGTTCCCTTAGATAGCCATGCTTTATCAACACACAAAATTTAGGTTTTCCATTGTTTTGAAAATTTGCAACAGAAGCTTCACAGTAGTAAACTAATAAGCCAATTGGGCTCAAATTTTGTCAGGTTCCACTTAAAGGTTCGTGATTCACAAAAATCATATAAAATGTCTTATTACTGGCGTTATCTATATGTTAGATATGTTAGACCCTGGACTTATTGAGTGATTTGCTAAAAGTTTTGCATTTTCTTTTGTGTTTAAAAAGAAATGATCAGCTGTTGGTGATAGATCAGAAGAATATGAAAGATGAGGTAAACTTTTTGTTGGGGGACCTCCCCTTTATCTATGATAATAGACTCGACTATTGATTACATATACTCCTTCCATAATGAGATCCGTTAGAGACAACAGGAGTGGTCCGTAAGTTACCGAACGATACCGAAGTCACACAGAGAATACCGCGTCAGTTGGCATAGTACCTGTGTGCTTCACTCAGCCACAATAATATTACTTTTTCAACACGGCTTCACTTCAAAGACTTGTATAGATATATATTCCTTACTAATCGTATTTCTGGATTGCTAACTTGCATTCCAGTTTGTAATATTTATGTTCTATTTTATTATCTCAAATATCTGTTTTATTGTGTATTATTTTTGTGCGGTCCCTCAACCGGATCAGCAACACTTTCATATCCCAGATCTGAACATAGCTCACTTGGTGCTCCCTATATATAAATTTACTCGAGCCACAAGATTAACAACTAGGTCCCACCTTTTTACTGTGAAACCAAGAAATTGTAAATGCAAATTCTACTCCACAGATTCTTTTCTCGCACTTCCCGCAAGTGGAACTCCCTCCCATTTACTTGATTTCCCGACAGATATAATCTCCAAGAATTTAAATGTAAAGTCAATATTATCCTTTCTCTGTCCACTCCACACTCATCAGTATTCTCATCGTTCTCTTACCCGCTTCCTGACACCCCTATAACCTGTCACACATTCTCATAACTTTTCTTCTATATAAGCCCCTGCAAAACAGTGGCAGAAAAATACATTGCTTGGAGCGATATGATTATAAGAAAAAATCATCAAGAATGAAAATCCAAATTAATTCTATTGCTTTTATTGTCCATTCCCTTCATTAATATATATATATATATATATATATATATATATATATATATATATATATATATTGTCCTTTCTCTTCTTTAATTAATTCTCTTCAAGTCGTAACAAACCCTTCCGTCTTAGTGGCCTCATTTCTCATCTTGGAGTGAAATGATTAAACAAATGTCATGACATCAACAGGGAATTTTTTATCATTATTTAATACATTGGCTGACAGCCATGAAATTACTCGCTGTTGGGAGCTGTTATCATAATGCCGACTACGTATTATCTCGGGTGTTACAACTTCTCATACATTTAGTATTTGAATTCAAGCAATCACCGTGATAATAATTGTGGGTATTTAAAAGTAAAGCTAATGACATAAGTACACGACACTTACATGAGTATAAATATATCCTGAATATATATATATATATATATATATATATATATATATATATAAACTTGTCGTTATACTCGTTTCGAAAAACCCTCCGAGCACATACGCAGAAGGAACAAATGGTGATAAAAAAAGGTTCGTTGGCTCTCTAGGTTAGATATTTACTATATATATATATATATATATATATATATATATATATAAACCGACTTTCCACTCATATACGATTATCCATTAAAAAATAATAATGTTAAACAAACAGAAATTCAGATAATTCACTTAATTTATATAAATCTCCTCAATATATATATATATATATGTTAAATTGTGATGAGGCTTACTGCCAAGTGTCAAGACAGTATTTTTTTCTGTTTTTCAGTATTATACTGGTAGAAAGGCATTTCAGGTGGGCACATTTGGGCAGAATTATGCTGACCCCGAAGATTGGTGAAGTAAATAATGGGAAAATAATTTCGATATTTTTTTTATCTATGGCACTTTCGTTGAATAGGTGGCCGGTAAAGCGTCCACTAAAGAGAAGGCTGTGTGTCTAATATATGTAACTGATTTGTGGCAATTGAAATTCATTCACTCTATTAGTCATCGCTGGTTTAGAATTGATTGGATTATTTGGATTAGAAACAATGTCTTCCATTTTCTGTAAGATATTATAGATTTTAAATGTTTTTTTGTTTTTTACGGTAGAACTACGTTGTTTAAAGTTTTTCGGAAAGAAAGTTTTTCCTGCTTATAATTATTGCGCTTCTGTTGCAGTAAAAACATGTTGATATTTTTAATACTGGTGTCGGGAATATTTGCAAGAATAAATGTATTCGTTTATCATTGATGTATTTTTGAAAAGTTATTGTTGACTATTGCTTGCTTTATGTTTAGTTTGATCAAAAATATTGTTTGGGCGGAGGAATTTTGGTGTGCCCTATTTAAAATGTTCCTTATTACTGCTACTTTATATATTACCGGGAATTGGCTAACATAGTTTAGAAGATAAAAGTTCTTAGTTGTAAATTAATACAGCTAATTGAGAAATTCTTTGTTTTTAGTTCTATATTAACTTCAAAGAATGCGATTTCATTATTCTCCAAGAGCTCATCCATCTTTCTGTAAATAAAATCGAAACAACTCTTTTTCTCTTCTTTCTTTCACCGTAAAGTCAGATTTAGACTTACAGGAGTTTCAGGATATAATCGATTTTTATTTTTTCTCGGATTACACCATTTGCAGTAGTTTGCATTAATATGAATTTATTTTCGGAGAGGATGATGAAATATTCTTTAGCTTTGAAAGATATTGTGTCATCCGTGATTACATCAGATTATTTTTATTACACCCAGACAATATCGTATCGACTGTCGATTACTTATGTTACGGCCATTGTTTGCTATAAACGTTACTTCATGGAAGCGTGCAAAAATTATACCGCCGCACGAACACACGGGCAGGGCTTACAGAGAGATCACGAAAATTGTTAGTGTCAACCTTTCAATTGTCACTCGTGTCATTAAAGCGAGCAAACAAACTGGTTTCAAAACATAAACGAAGATGCAATCGGAAGAGAAAAACAACGACTAGAAATGACCTATACGTGATCTGGGAAAGTGTGAAAGATCCTAATAGGATATTTGTTTTGTTGCAATTAATTTGCATAACTGTCTAGGTAAATTTTACGAAGAGGTATTTTCATAATTTGATATATACCAAGCAACTAGTTTTACTATCGATAATGATAAAGAAATAAATTTATCTTTTGGAATTTCTGTTGGACCTTGAAAACACAGCTTTTATAATCATATACATTCCATCTCCATACCTCATCTTAAACCCAAGACAGCTCTATCTAAATATTTCTGCTGACAGAAAGATTAATATATTTTGAAATTTCTGCTGGACCTTGAAAAGACAGCTTATATAATCATATAAAATCCATCTCAAGGCCTCTCTTAAATCCAAGATAGCTTTATCTAAATATTTTTGCTAAAAGAAAGAAAAACATATTTTGGAATTTTTGCTGGACCTTGAAAACAAAGCATTTATAATCATATATATTCAATCGCTATGCCTCATCTTAAATCCAAGAGAGCTCTATCTAAATATTTTTTGCTGAAAGAAAGAAAAATATATTTTGAAATTTCTGCTGGTCCTTGAAAACACATATTTTATAATCATATATTTTCCATCTCTAGGCCTCACCTTAAATCCAAGACAGCTCTATCTAAATATTTCTGCTGAAAGGGAGAAAAATATATTTTGAAATTTCGAATAGGCTATTATAGGATAATCACAAACTTCAATTAGCGTTAGAAATAAAAGTTTACCTTTGTGTTGTGGGATCTCCTCTTTTTTTGTTTATGATAATGTACTCGACTGAGTGTACATATACACTTGCCATAGAGAGAACAGTAGTTGCAGTTGGCAAAAGAGAGTAATCATAGAGATCCGTGCGAGTTATCGGAGAGTATCGGAACTGATACGTGTTACCGAAATTACCCAGAGACTACCGCATCAGAAGTCAGACTAGCTCTGAGCTCCACTCAGCTAAAATAATATATACGGATATACTATTTCCAACGACTTCATTTCAAGACTTGTATATATTTATTTCTTACTAATAGTATTCCTGAATTTACTAACCTGCGTTCAACTTCCAAATCTACAAGACTATGCTAAGATAAAAAGTAAACATAGTTAAGTTTAGTGCTAATAACCAGCTTTTAAATCAACGTGATAAAATTATTTCTAAATGCTGTCACAAAAAAATAAATTTATGTACGCCGACGATACCACCGTTTACTCTCGCCTCGATCAAAAATCTGCTGAGCTTGATAAAGTGAACTTCGCTACCGAGCTTGAGAAGGACCTCCAATCCATGGTAGACTGGGGTAGAAATGGCTCGTAAATTTAAAGGCTTACAAAACGAAGCTGCTCTCTTTTGACCATCATAGACAATCGCTCCTACCTCCAATTAGCATGAAACAGGCTAGCCTCCCTGAGAGTTAAAACTACGCCTCGTTGGCCTCACACTATCAGCGGACCTCAAGTGGAATAACAATATCGAATCTATTGATAAATCCGCTGTTAAGAAAGTCGGTTTTCTGTACATGGCCAGGAAGTTTTTTCCCGTCTGAGTCCAGCTTGCACATATATAAATCTACCATCCAGCCATGTATTGAATACTACTGCCACATCTGGTGGGTTGGTCCCGCTATTCACCTCCGGGTTCTTAACAAAATCCAGCGTAGAATCTGGAATGTGATCGATACCGACTTGGCAGTTCGGCTGCATTCGCTGTCTCACCGGCATGACGTGGCTTCCCTGTGCCACTTCTATAAATACTTTCACAGTTTCTGCTCCAATAAACGATAGATCACTGGTGCCTCCTACTTATTAATTTACACGAGCTACTAGATTAGCGAATAGGTTCCACAAATTTACAGTGAAACCGACAAAATGTAAACGCAATTTCTACTCTAACAGCTTCTTTTCACGCACTTCCCATATGTGGAATTCCCTTCCATATACTTGCTTCCACGACAGCTAGAATCTCCAGTAATTTGAATGTAAGGTTAATAGACATCAGCTATCATGCTAACACGCATCCATTCTCTCAAGTTCTTTTTTCCATCTACTCCACCCCAATCCTCGGTATCCTCATCCGTCTATTACCCTGCTCCTGACATTTCTTATAACTAACCCCTCTTTCTCATTAGTTTCCCCTATGTAAGCCCCTGCGCAATAGTGGCAGTAGAATGCCTTGCTTGGGGTGAGATGGTTAAAAAAAAATTAAAAAAAATTATATTACCTGTTTACAGGAACCCGGCATTTTTTTTTCTTACCAATAATTTTCAAGTAAATTTAGCTGTTCTTTCTCTGTTGTGAATTGGCTCTATAACTTTTCTTTTTTTTATAAATAAAATCATATTTTTTTCATGATTTTTTTATTTATCATATTTATCCTTTATTTATATTTAAATATTTTGTTTTATTTTTGTGATATTTAATCACTTGTGACTTTTTAAATTTTAGTTTTTATTATATTGGTTCTTTTTTATATTTGTTATTCTTTTTTTATCTTTTCCTTTTTGTTATGTTCGAACTTTTTTAGATTTATGATTATTTTTGAGAATCTATTTTTTTGTGGATCTTTTTTCTTATTTTTGTGAAATTTTTCTTGTTGAATATTTAATTATTTGTTTTCAGCTTTTAATTTTTTTCCGATTGCTAATTAGTTGTTACTATATTTCACACGTCTTAGTGAATTTTTGCAAAAGAGAAGAAGAAAGTTGACTTTAATTCCTAACTTCCTATCCCACAAAACAATTAAAAATAGGTACCTCCACTCGGATCTATAACAAAGGCAGATAGTATGAATAAAAAAGGTTCCAAACTTAATAAAACAAACTTTTTTCCTCAAAATGTTTATATTATTATTAAAAGGAAACTTCAAAGTAGTTTTTAATTATTTTTTAAAATTTTTTAATCCATTCTAACATTTTCGAAATTTTGGCAGAATTTTTGTTTTGATTGATTTTAGCGGCTAAGAAACGTTTACTACTGTTTTACAATAGACGCCAATTTTTTGCATTTGCCACTTTTTTAGGTTAAAAACACATTAATTTGGAAATTCTTGCAAAAATCAAATAATTGTCGGATTGTAATGAAACTTTCAGTATTCATTCACAAATGAATGAAATTACTTTGAAAATTATTATTTTTTAAAAATCTTTATAAAAATATTTTTTTTTACCTCTCTTAACCCCACTTCACGTAAATCCCTGAAATGTTAAAAAATTTTAAATACTTGCAAACTTTTGTTTAATTACTTCAACGCAGGACTCATTGGGAAATATAAATCACCCATTTCTTTTATCTTAAGTTTGAAATCACTATCCGAAAACCTACTGTTAACATAGTGTTGACCAATTTTTTGCATTTGCCACTTTTTTAGGTTAAAAACACATTAATTTGGAAATTCTTGCAAAAATCAAATAATTGTCGGATTGTAATGAAACTTTCAGTATTCATTCACAAATGAATGAAATTACTTTGAAAATTATTATTTTTTAAAAATCTTTATAAAAATATTTTTTTTTACCTCTCTTAACCCCACTTCACGTAAATCCCTGAAATGTTAAAAAATTTTAAATACTTGCAAACTTTTGTTTAATTACTTCAACGCAGGACTCATTGGGAAATATAAATCACCCATTTCTTTTATCTTAAGTTTGAAATCACTATCCGAAAACCTACTGTTAACATAGTGTTGACAAAATGTGTCAATAAATCAAAAATGGTGGGAAATTTATCTTAATTTTTTTGATTTAAAAAAAAATTAGATTAAAATCAATATAATTTCGGGTTAAATAATACCAGTGTATTTTTCTTTCGGGAATTAAAATTTAATCTTATGACTTTCAATTAAAGTTAATTTTAAAGTTGAAGATTACTTATTTATTTTTAAAATTTAAATTTAAAATCAGTGGAGGTAATTTATAATATATGTAATATATATAATATATATAATATAATTTATATTATGCTATATACAATTTTTCTTTCTTTAGTTTTACAGCTTTATTTGTATTTCGTTTTTAATTTGATTATTTTTATTTTTGTATTATTATTGTGTATATAGTATTATAATATGTATATAATATTATTGTGTATATATTATTGTGTGCATATTTGGCCTTTTATTATTACAAATTTGTGTGTTTAATTTTATACCTCCAAAACAAAGCTGTTATCAACTAATCACCATAGACAATCGCATCTACCTCCCATTAGCATGGGACAGGCTAGTCTCCCAGAGAGTAAAATACTACGCCTCCTTGGCCTTACACTCTCGGCGGACCTCAAATGGAATGACTATATTGAATCCATTGCCAAATCTACCGCTATGAAAGTCGGCTCCCTGTGCAGGGCCCGGAAATTTTTCCCACCTGAATCTGTTCTGCACATATACAAATCTACCATCCGCCCGTGAATTGAATATTGCTGCCATATCTGGTCGGGTGCCCCTGCTGCTCTCCTTGGGCTTCTTGACAAAATACAAAGGAGGATCTGTAACGTGGTTGATACTGACTTGGCAGACCGGCTGCAGCCGCTCTCACACCGGCATGATGTGGCTTCTCTGTGCCTCTTCTACAAGTACTTTCATGGCTTCTTCTCCGATGAGCTTAGATCACTGGCGCCGCCTAAGCACGAATTTACACGAGATACTAGATTAGCAACTAGGTCCCACCCTTTTACAGTTAAACAAATAAGATGTAACCGTAAATTCTACTCCAACAGCTTCTTTTCTCGCGCTTCCCGCCTGTGGAACTCTCTTCCACAAGTCTGCTTTCCCGACAGTTACAATCTCCAGGTGTTTAAATGTAGGGTCAATAGACACCTCCTATCACACTAACTCCCAACTATTCTCACAACACTCTCATCTACCTAACCCTCATTCTCGGTATTCTTACCCGTCTATCACCCACCCTCTGTCATTTCCTATATTTAATCAGCCTTTCTCCTCTCTACGTAGCCCCCTGCACAGTAGTGGCAGTGACATGCCTTGCTCGGGGTGAAACGCTTATAAAAAAAAAAAAATATATATATGATTATAGCTTTTTTCTTTTTTGTTGTATATTTTGTATATTTTCTCCTTTTATATTTTTTGTATATGTGCAAAATGGTGTATGCGTTCTTTGATTTATGAGACATTTTTGGTATCTTTTAATACAATGCTTAACATTATACACTTTTACCCTTTACCAAACATATTTACTCTTTGTGCCAATTTTTTTTTAATATTCTGAGTTAAATGCAACAATGGATTTTTCGGGTTTAAAGATGAAGCTTGCAGTATTTACAGCTGCTAAAACAAATTCTAGATTCGTAACCGTTCAATTATGTGTTGAGTTTTCTTCTCTATATTTCATATTGCTCTGGAGGAGCTCTCTATTTTTATACATTTAATATTTTTATATTAATTAGATTTTTTTTTTGTTTATCCACACCGTTTTACGGTTTTGTTATTTTTTCAATGGATATATATATCAATCTACGCGTTTGAAAATTTTAGTTGTACAATGTGGTATATTTATCGATTAAAATACACAATAGAGACAGACGTTAAAACGGGTTGACAGGTATATTTTTATACTTGAACGCACTGTTTATGCTCTAAATAGTGCTATCTATCATGAAACAGACTGTCGTTACTTGGCTTGATGTGAGTATTTATTTTCATATAGACACGAACACACAAATACACGCATGTCAAACGCACACACTCGCATGCACACACACACACACACACACACACACACACACACACACGCATATATATATATATATATATCATTGACGTTTTTGGAGGCTGTTTACCTAAAAGTTCACGAGCCAAGACTATGCAGGCAAATGGAGCATTTCATTCGCTCCTTACAGTTGTTGGGGTGTTTGTGAGTCCTTTTTTTCCCATTTTATTTATTTTGTTGAATTTTACATTTACACGCCACCTTACATTTTAATTAGTTTTTGATGAAAATTTTGTTTTTAAACGAGTTCCAACTTCCCTTCTACAAGTAACATTTAAGTGTCCTGTTTATTATTAACCATTCTGCTAACGAAAACTTTTGATAATATGTTGACTGAAAAAGTCGTAAGGTGAACATAATGACGTCAATATGAACATCATGACGTCAATTTTATATATATATATATATATATATATGTGTGTGTGTGTGTGTGTGTGTAATCTACAAATATTTTTAGATATTCGACAATTTCATGGGTAATACGTATTTCGCAGCAGGGAAAAAGCTGCTCGTCAGACCCAAAAGATACAACAGTTAATATTCAAAATTAATAATAAAATTTTTCTAGAATATATTACTCTGTTAAAAATAAATAAATTTAACATTGAGTTCTTTTGAGTTCGTCTCTATAGGAATTTACCTGACTTAAATACCATTTTTTTTTATAAGTGTTTCACCCCGAGCAAGGCATGTCACTGCCACTACTGCGCAGGGGGCTACATAGAGTGGAGAAAGGATGGTTAAAATATAGGAAATGTCAGAGGGTGGGTGATAGGCGGGTAAGGATACCGAGAATGAGGGTTGTGTAGATGAGAGTGTTCTGAGAATATTTGGGAGTTAGTGCGATAGGAGATGTCTATTGACCCTACATTTAAACACCTGAAGATTGTACCTGTTGGGAAAGCAGACTTGTGGAAGGGAGTTCCACAGGCGGGAAGCTCGAGAAAAGAAGCTGTTGGAGTAGAATTTAATGTTACATCTTATCTGTTTAACTGTAAAAGGGTGGGAAGCCACATCACGCCGGTGAGAGAGTGGTTGCAACCGGTCTGCCAAGTCAGTATCAACCACGTTACAGATCCTCCTTTGTATTTTGTCAAGAAGCCCAAGGAGAACAGCAGGGGCACCTGACTATATATGGCAGCAATATTCAATATACAGGCGGATGGTAGATTTGTATCTGTGCAGAATAGATTCAGGTGGGAAAAACTTCCGGGCCCTGCACAGAAAGCCGACTTTCATAGCGGTAGATTTGGCAATGGATTCGGTATAGTCATTCCATTTGAGGTCAGCCGAAAGTGCAAGGCCAAGGAGGCGTAGTGATTTACTCTCTGGGAGGCAAGCCTGTCCCATTAGCATGGGAGGTAGATGCGATTGTCTATGGTGGTTAGTTGATAACAGCTTCGTTTTTGAAGCATTGAAATTTACTAGGCATTTCCTACTCCAGGCCACTACGGATTGGAGGTCCTTTTCATGCTCGGCAGCGAGGTTCGCTTTGTCTCCAACACTGACTTTTTGATCGATGCGAGAGTAGATTGTTGTGTCATCAGCGTACATGCCTAGTTGGGATCATAATGGCGTCGGGGAAATCATTAATGTACATCAGAAAGAGCGTGGGACTTAGGATAGAACCTTGAGGGACGCACGCGTTCGTATGGTAGTTTTTTGAGTTATGCCCATTTAATACTACTTTCAACGTGCGGTTAGAGAGGAATGACTGGATGAGGTCAAACAGATGTCCAGTTATCCCGTAGCTCCACAGTTTGCACAAGAGGCCAGCGTGCCAGACCCTGTCAAACGCTTTGGAGATATCCAAGGCAACGGTTCGGGCTTCGCCATTCTTGTCAAGTGCCCGGTATATGTACTCGGTAATGGTCGTTAGCATATCAGCAGTAGACCTGGTGAAGCGAAACCCGTACTGCTTGTCAGAGAGAAGCCTGTGGGCCGTGAGTTGCTAAATCACCTCGGCGTTGATAATGACTTCGAAAACTTTGTCAAAGATCGGAAGGAGACTAATAGGATGGTAATTGCCGGGGTCTGAGCGTTCGCCAGAATTTTTAAATATAGGAACTACACAGGAGAACTTCCAACAGGCAGGAAAACAGGAAGCAGATAGGCCGAGGTTATAGAGTTTAGAGAGGACAGAGGAGGTATTTTACTTTATATATATATATATATATATATATATATATATATATATATATATATAAGATGCGTATTCGAGTGATGTGATGTAGACGACTCAGGATTTGAAGTAGTACAACCGAATTCAAATTTATATTGAGTGCGTTATAATTACTAATGAATTTTGAATGCTATGAATTTAGCTCTTTTAATCACTCGATGGATTGAATAATAAGGGAGGCTGGTGTCTGTAATTCGGGTTTGCAAATTGTCTAGGCGAACAGCAATTTCGATTTCAAAATCAGATGTATTTGAAGACAACAGCACACGATATGTCCATCTCTCTTTCCATTGTTTTCTAAATCTAAACTTATTTATAAATGGAACTTTGTCTGTGTGTGTGTGTGTGTGTGTATGTGCGTGTGTGTTTGTGTGTTTGTGTGTCTGTGTGTGTGTATCCGTTACCTATAGACTCCGAAACGGCTGAACCGATTTTCTTGAAAATGTACACAGTTGTACTATAAGTGACTGCGAGTGTTCTTAGCTAAGTTTTGTGACGAGGTACCCCACAATAAATATCGAAAATCGATAATCGAAAAAATCGGGTTATAAAAGGAGTGGTTTGATTTTAAACAAATTTGATACACTCATAGACAAAGACATAAGAAACGATATTCAGAAGTTTCAAGGTTGCAGTTCTTACAATCGTGCAGAAATCGATAATAAATATATATAAAAGGCTAGATATTTGTGTGTGTGTGTGTGTGTGTGTGTGTGTGTGTGTGTGTGTGTCCGTCTGTCTGTTAATCTCCCTGTATGTCTGTATTTTTTTAGACCTTTTATTTTAGTTTTTGCATCGGGTTTGTCTCTAAGTAGGTATAATTGTAGTTCTTAGTCTCAGCCATGATATCATTTACTCAGAGGACTTATTTAGCTTTCAAAATTCAGTTTACAACGAAAAAATCTTATTTGATATCGATACCAGGAAATCAAAATTTGACTTACATCCATTCATTGTTCTTTCAGTTTACGGTTTCGCTTTAACTAAAAACAATTTTGCTTTTTAGTCTTTTGTGTCAACGTCCAAAGAGTCTGAGCTCCAGGACCATGGATTAGTTTTAAAGCTTTCATTATACCTGAGCAACGCCGGGCTATATTGGTAGTCTATATTAATGCATATTGTTTCGATGTTCATTTCAAGGAAATCAGTTCTGAAACATTCAAATGTCAAAAACACTCTCAGAAATTCCGTTTTATCCCTTTGCCTGCGGCACTGTTTATCAACAGAGTTGTCCTTCTCCTAGACTTTCTGTCAGCCAAGATTAGTGTTTCAGCTCTGACTCGCTGTTCAACTTATCGTTTATAGTGAGAACACATTGACTACTGCCACTCCCAAAGGCAAAGACAGAACTGCCACAACCGTCGCTATAACAACATGTGTACATAACTTTGAATATTTTGTCAGATTATGAGATTTTATTTCATGTAGATTCTTGTGATGATGATCACAATATAGAAAAAATAGAAAAAATATTGCTCTGGACTTCTACAAATGCTATATTAAATAACTTTAGAAAAATATAATGGGAAAAAATTAAAATATAAAAAAAAGAAAATTGGAAACATTTCATAAATAAATAAAATATTTTTATATATTTGTTGTGTTTTTCATTCTTTTATCGTCATTAATTCAATTTTGAAAAGTCTAATGTAAAACATTGAATTTAATCAGTCAGTCAGTTAAGTGCCATACGTGATACAGGCTTGGGTGATCATGTCAAGAGATATGACTGACTGGGCAGAAGATTATCCCGCAGTAGGTTGCCATTGCTTTCTGCCGTAGACTGGTTGCCGACCAAGGCTATAGAACCCAATCTGTCCTGTTATTTAACCCATAACTGGAAGGAAGAGACGGATTAATACCTTTCCCAAGGGTATTTGTGCGTAAGTGAATACAATAGATTCAACTGGAATTCGAACTCGGCTCCCCGGTTTCTCGTTCCGAGCCGATATCCACTGTACCACTGTACCACAACGCACATCTAACTGTCAACACTCAGTTAAGCCAGTTAAGTGAGTTAAGTGCCATACGTGATACACGCTTGGGCGATCATGTCTCAAAAGAGACATGACTGACTGGGCAGAAGGTTATCCCGCAGTAGGTTGCCATTGCTTTCTGCGGTAGACCAAGGCTATGTAATCCAATCTGTCGTGTTATTTAACCCATAACTGGAAGGAATAGACGGATTAATACCTTTCCCAAGGGTATTTGCCCGTAAGTGAATGAAATGAATTCGGCTGGAATTCGAACTCGATCTGCCCTTAAATGAATTGTCTCCCTTTAGCTTGACTACACTTGATGACGTCATATCTGAGTGAAGAGATGTTCTTGTTATTATTATAGCGAAGGCCACAGAAGTGATTCGCCCAGAATCTGAAATCATCTTGATCAAGTAAAATAATGGAGAAGAGTACAATGTAGACCGCAATAATAATTATTTCTATAATATATTCTAGAAAAATCAATCACTTTAGCGTAACAATGAGCTGAACGTAAGCAACTGCTTTTTCCAATTATGAACTTTGTAGCCACTGTTAGAATTTTCTATTGTTATTTTTAATAAGACTGACAGTTGAATAAAGTCATTTTTTTGCTGCTGTCTCTTCTAACAGAAGATCTGTCCCTCAGAATTATATTCACCAATGTATTTCTTGTCAGATATTGCTTTTTCATCTGGAAGAAACTGACAGAATCTTTGTTCGATGTTCATACGTGTGTCTTCTAGCACAAAAGAACAATCTTCTTGTCACGTCTATTTGAATGAGTCTGTCTACTTCAACAATTACCAGCAAAATTTACTTATAAGCAGTTTTCAATATATATATATATATATATATATATATATATATATATATATATATATATGTTTAGTGACGTAAATTAATAAATATTCATACATCTGTGTTTGCATATATATATATATATATATATATATATATATATATATGTATTAGTGTATCGAGGCAGCAGATAATTTTCTAAATATACACTGTTAAATATAAGAGACAGTGAATGTCTATTATGTTAAATCATAAGCCGTTCTAAACATCGTATTTTGGCTTTAATTTCAGGTAAAAATAAAAACAAAAATTCTCCAACATATGGATAACTTTTTATTAGGTTGGTTCTAAGCTTTCGGCTTACATGAGCCATCTTCAGAGAGGTTACAAGGACGTTAACATAAAAATTTCCACCATCAAAGACGATTTTATCTTGTGTTGAGATAAAACTTTGCTAAGCAACGATAACAGTTACCAAAAATAGCAAACGCAGTTCGTATGTAATTCGGTTCTATGACGTCACACCACGTGAGAGCTCGAAACGATAACAGAACCAAATATTTAAATGCAATGTAATGTGTTATGACCAGATTTAAACGTGATTTTATCAAGTGTAGTTTGTTTGGATTTAATGTAGATGGCCTCCAATATCTGAAGGTTCTTTTTACTGTTTGCATGAGTGAGGATTATTGTTTTGTTGACTAAAATATAAGTGAACCGCATGACAAATTTACCAACTGCGTTTGCAATTTTTAGTAATTCTTATCGTTGCTTAGCAAAGTTTTATTTAACAATATATATATATATATATATATATATATATATATATATATATATGCGTAAGAAGGCGCCATTCTTTCATACATGTTTCATTAATTACGATAAACAAGGAATGTTTAATTACATTTTTATTAAGTATTTCAGTATCGTTACATTTTCCATTTTGCCAGTAACAGGGGATGTAAAAATTGACCATAATTTGCCTCTGTCAAGGCGCTTTTGCCCACTTCGGTAGCCTTTTTCAAGGGCGTTTAGGTTTTTTTTTTTTTAGTTTTTTTTTTTAATCATTTCACCCCTAGCAAGGCAAAAACGCCACTGATGTGCAGGGGGCTACATAAATGTAAAAAGATTAATTAGAAAAGAGTGAGGAGTACAAGCTAGTTAGAAAGGAACAATAGAAAGCTGAGAAAGCAGGTGCGATGACAGATACATAGGTGGAGAGAAAGGGAAGGTTATACGGGGGTGGGGAGAGAGCTAGAGTCCAGTCGTTAGTAGATGAGTATTGACTTTGCATTTAAATTTCTGGAGGTTGTAGCCGTCAGGAAAGCAAGAATACGGGAGCGAGTTCCACAGGCGGGAAGTGCGAGAGAAGAAGCTGCAGGAGTAGAATTGTCGTCTGCATTTGGCTAACCTGACTGTGAATGGGTGGGACCCAGTTGCCAGTCTGGTTGCACGAGTAAACACCTGTTGAGGAGGCATCAGTGACTTAAGTTCGTCTGAGCTTGTGCAGTTGTTATTTTTTGCCTCATATTTTGACTATTACGTAGAAATTTATTTCGTTTTATTTTCTTAAGAACGAACATGAGAAAGCAGTAGATTCCTTTGTATTTTTAAGGCAAATTCGAACGGAGACAAACACCAAATAGAACTCAATGTTCAAATTTATTGCTAAATATAACAGAGTAATATAATAAAAATAAGTTCGGATATTTTACAAATCCATGGGTAAAAATTAAGACCCACATCACACAACAGTGAATGTTTAAAATCATCCAGAATATAGTCACATGAAAGGGAAACATTTCAAAAGAAAAAGAGAAAGAAAAGGATAAAGACAAGGATAAGAGGAAAGAAGGTTAAACTTAACGTATTAGATCAACACGTAGCGTCTATGGTCTAGATATATAACAAATTTTCGTTAAAGAAAACTAGAGTATTGACCTGAGTTGCAAGTCGCCTGTTTTCTTTGAAGAATATGACATTGACATTTAACATTCAAACTTTAAAGATAATAGGTTGTATCTACGCTAGAAAAATTAATTTTAAATTCTTCTTGTTAATTCAAAATATAATATTAATAATAGTAGTACTATTATATAAACATAGTAATAATAACATGGTAATAAAAAATAGTTATATTTAGAATTTTTTAAAAAATTAATTAATTTTTATTAAATATAAATAATTTGAAAAACATGACAACTAACCATAGAACAATTTATAGGTGTATTAATGTTAATTCTTGATTAAAATAGAGTTAAGTATTATTAACAGACTATAATTTTCATCTTAAAAAATTATTTTAAAAATTATTACGAATTATTGTTAGAAACAACAAACTTTAATTTATAAATTTAAAAATAATTTTTATATTTTTCGTCACTGCGATCAACCAGACTGGCAACTGGGTCCCACCCATTCACAGTCAGGTTAGCCAAATGCAGACGACAATTCTGCTCCTGCAGCTTCTTCTCTCGCACTTCCCGCCTGTGGAACTCGCTCCCGTATTCTT
Source organism: Ascarosepion bandense (assembly GCA_037127315.1). NCBI lineage: Eukaryota > Metazoa > Mollusca > Cephalopoda > Sepiida > Sepiidae > Ascarosepion > Ascarosepion bandense. The sequence goes on along the minus strand of JBBBDQ010000754.1, from coordinate 1,816,614 downwards.
GCTTTCCTGACGGCTACAACCTCCAGAAATTTAAATGCAAAGTCAATACTCATCTACTAACCACTGGACTCTAGCTCTCTCCCCTCCCCTGTATAACCTTCCCTTTCTCTCCACCTATGTATCTGTCACCGCACCTTCTTTCTCAGCTTTCTGTTGTTCCTTCCTAACTAGTTTGTACTCCTCACTCTTTTCTAATTAATCTTTTTACATTTATGTAGCCCCCTGCACATCAGTGGCGTTTCCGCCTTGCTCGGGGTGAGATGATTAAAAAAATAAAAATAAAAGTACTAAACTTGCTCATACATATGGCAGTCTTCTCCAAAATTGAAAATCTATAATCTAATATATATATATATATATATATATATATATATATATATGATAGGTTACTAGCAAGATAATTCTTTCTTCATTTTTATGTGCCTTGTTGATATAGTAGTTAATTTATATATGAGATAAATAACAGAATAAATAATAATAACAATAAAACATAAGAAATTTACAAAAATGGAACAAATATAAATGAAAAAAGTAGATTAATAAAAATCAAATATTGAAATTGAGAAATACTAAAAAATATTACATATGAATTAAGTTATCAAATTTGAAGCTATATATTTTAAGTTAAGTTTCGCTTGTAGCGGATAAGAGGTTAGTTAGGGTCAATTCTCTTCTCTTTTGCAGGGATTCGCAGTGAAGTGTGAAATCCTGGTTTTTACCAAATAGAAAAACGATTGACCATCTGCTTAAAGAAAAAGTCGAAACCATATTTCGCAAGTAGGTGTTAAAATGATCTTTGACCAATGGGAGCGAATTGTAAGACTTGTATGAACTTGGCGATCCAGTGTGAAATTCAAAAGGACTATATAAATGACCTCGGCGTCAGTCAAGTGTCAGAGACGGGAACAGCGAGAGACACTGAGAGAAAATTCTGGTCTACTTCGACATTGTCCTCTTTCTCTTTCTCCTTATCTACTTCAACAATTACTAATAGACCATTTTGTACGGACTCTACCCTTAAACTCTTAAGAATGTTTCTAATTGAACATTAACTTCTACAACTTATGTTATTCTTCCTTATAATAAATTTCTATTTTAATATGCAAAATGTATATTTTATTTGTCTACACTACTCCACACATTCCAACTGACAAACAACTTTCTGATAATGAAAAACTTCTGATGATTATAACTCAACATAAACTTGTAAGCTTTAGGGAGTTCAGTTAAGTCTGACACAAGGCCGAATTGAAGAAACATAACCAGCTCCCTACGCTTCACGCTCTGTGGTGTCAGTTTAAACCACCGTAGGGCTCTGTGGGCGCTGCACAAATTCCAATGAAAATGAGAATATATGACCGAATGGTAAGGCAACTATGACCGAAAGGTAAGGCGACTATGACCGAATTTTAATTTGAAGAACATGATAACTGACCATAAAAACAATTTATAGATGTAGTAATGTTAATTCTTGATTAAAATAATGTTAAGTGTTATTAACAAACTATAATTTTCATTTAAAAATAAAAATAAAAACTTACTTTAAAAAATAATTACGAATTATTGTTAGAAACAATAATGACCGAATGGTAAGGCGACTATAACCGAATGGTAAGGCGACTATAACCGAATGGTAAGTTGACTATGACCGAATGGCAAGGCGAAAATGACCGAATGATAAGGCGACTATTACTGTATGGTAAGGTGACTATAACCGAATGGTAAGGCGACTATGACCGAATGGTAAAGTGACTATGACCGAATGGTAAGGCGAAAATGACCAAATGGTAAGGCGACTATTACTGTATGGTAAGGTGACTATGACCGAATGGCAAGGCGAAAATGACCGAATGGTAAGGCGACTATGACAGAATGGTGAGGTAACTATGACCGAATAATAAAGTGACTATGACGGAATGGTAAGGTAACTATTACTGAATGTTAAGGCAACTATGGCAGAATGGTAAGGCGACTATTACTGTATGGTAAGGCAACTATGGCTGAATGGTAAGGCCACTATTACTGTATGGTAAGGCGACTATGGCTGAATGGTAAGGTCACTATGACCGAATGGTAAGGCGACTATTACCGAATGGTAAGGCGACTATGACAGAATGGTAAGGTGACTATGACCGAATGATAAGGTGACTATGAACGAATGGTAAGGAGGCTATGGCTGAATGGTAAGGTGACTATGACAGAATGGTGAGGTAACTATGACCGAATAATAAAGTGATTATGACGGAATGGTAAGACGACTCTGATCGAATGGTAAGACGACTATTACCGAATGGTAAGGCGACTATGACCGAATAGTAAGGTGACTCTGACGGAATGGTAAGGCGACTATTACCGAATGGTAAGGCGACTATGGACGAATGGTAAGGCTACTATGGACGAATGGTAAGGCGACTATGGACGAATGGTAAGGCGACTATGACCGAATGGTAAGGCGACTATGGACAAATGGTAAGGCGACTATGACCGAATGGTAAGGTGACTATGATCGAATGGTAAGGTACCTATGGCCGAGTGGTAAAGAGCCTATGCAATTCATTTTGCAACCTTTAGATCGAACACCTTGTTTTATATAATTTTCTACTGCTTTTGTTTTGTCTTTTGAAATATCAGACACTCCTTAGATGGTAAATTCTGATGACACATCGAAGACGTTAATTCAGCTTTTAGCCAAATTCTCATATTGTTGACGATGGAAGCCTAAAACATGAATAACGAGGCTGAATGAAAGGAAATGAAAAGTGTAATCAAGATAAAACTAAATGAGGAAGCCTCAAGAGACAACGAGAACATATGGCTAGTTACAGATTGGTCTAAGCGAGGAAGAGATTTTAATTAATATGTGCCTCCATTCACCGCTAAAATAACATTTTCATCCGGTTTTTCAGTTCCGTTTACTAATTACAATGCTGATTTAATCAGTTTGTCTTGTCAGAATGTCACTGATCACAAAACATTTCTTAATCGCCCATGACAGTAATAAAATAACAAGAATTTTTTTTCCAAAAATCGTCTATGCGTAAAATATAATAACATTTTATCTTCTGTCTTCCAAGGCTATTAATCTATAGATATGTATACATCTTCTATCGCTTTTAATCTCTCTCTCTTTTTCACACACACACACACACACACGTATATATATATATATATATATATATATATATAGATAGATAGATAGATAGATAGATATATATATATAGTATTGTAATCCCCACCAAAAGTAACAAATACACATAATCGATCCTCAATATAAAAAGAAGAAATAACGTATAAATAAAAGAAAATAAACCTCACACAACATTAACAGCAATTCCATCCACCTATAAAGAGTAGTAAAATAATAACTATCTATACTTCCTTTTAAAAACCATATATCCCAATATAAGAATTATCTAAACTAAACGAAAAAGTGACCTGTCCAAAACTAAGCTACCCCACACCCTTTTCCTAACCCAAAGCGATATCTCTAGAACTGAAAACTGACGACTAGATCTACATTCACTAACATCGTTTTCATTAACAGCGACGCCATTCCAATCACACATAGCAGTAAAATAAACAAAAAATATCTACCCTTCATAAAAAAACCATAAATCCCAATATAAGAAATACCTAGACAAAATAAATGAGGAAGCTGTCTTAAACTAAGCTACCTCTTCTAACCCAAGCCCACATTCACTTAAAAATCATACTCCTATAAATAAACCGTTTTCACCATTTAATTTGCATTTCAACTTATCACCCGATGAGAAGCACACGTAGCAGCTTCGAAACGCGAAAATTTTGTTGTTGTGATACTATGAATTTATAAACCATTGTAACAACCTTTACAATATAACGCTCTACGTCGTATCGAGCACTCTTTATAAAAGTAAATGCATGAAGAGTAGGTAAAAAAACCGACGTATTCTACAACTTTGTTACAATATATATATATATATATATTATAATTACGGTAATATATCACGTTGAATACACCGGTTCCCGCTCGATTACCGTTGAGCCTGGTCAGTACTTAGATGGGTGGCCGCTTGGGGATATCAGGTGCTGTAAGTGTTTATAGACGGATGTGCGTTGTGGTGCCGTGGATGTTGGCTCGGAAAGGGAAATCTAGTTCCAATTTTAGTCGAACACTGTGCATTCACTTAAGCACTGGTATCTTTGGAAAAGGTATTAATCCGTCCATTTCCTCCAGTTATGGGTTAAATAAGTGAGGTTTGCTGTTCATGCGATCTGTGGTGAACTTATGCACCGATTTTTTTGTTATCAGCGGTTCTAAAAAGTGTGGATGGTACTACACAAGCCTTTACCACTCTAAACAATTATTTGTGTGACAGTCTAACCGAGTTAATCACTCATACGTCGAAATCAACGGGAGAGTCCATAATAATATCTATGTAATATTTTTATTTTGGCAGAGGTCATACATTCTTTTTTGTAATCCATTTTAAAACAGACATATTTGCTTATAAACATACTTCATTTCTGTTGCATCTGATGTACACAAAAACAATGTCATAGACAGACAGACAGATAGATAGATAGATAGATAGATAGATAGATAGATATATAGATAGATAGATAGATAGATAGATAGATAGTCAGATAGATAGAAACTGAGACGTAGATTGGTAGATTGATAAATAAGGATATATCAGTCAGTTAAATGCCATACCTGATATACGCTTGGGCGATCATGTCTCGAAAGAGACATGACTGACTGAGCAGAAGATTATCTCGCACTAGGTTGCCATTGCTTTCTGCGGTAGGCTGGTTGTCATCCAAGGCTATAGATACCAAACTGTCCTGTTATTTTACCCGTAACTGGAGGTAAGTGACAGATTAATACCTTTCCCAAGGGTATTTGCACGTAAGTGAATGCAAGGAATTCCACTGGAATGCGAACACGGCTCCCCGATTCCTCGTTCTGAGCCGATATCCACTGCACCACAACGCACATGATATATATTAAATTTATAAACATGATTTCATCAAATTCGTTTGCTTTCTTGATAGACATGAATACGAAGACACAGATATGAGTGCGTGTAAAAAATGCAGAAATAGCTACAATATGTCTGTAAAATGTCAATATATATATATATCTGCACAGAGAAATACGTTTAGTATGAGTGGAAGGAAAAAATTAAATGAATAATCATTTCCGTCTATATTTTATTCCCACATTTATTTATTAATAACGCATGCTTATATATCAATAATGCGTGTTAAAAAATAATAATGACTTGTTTCGTCTCAGAAAAATGTACACAAGATCTTCAATAAATAACACAATATTTCAATCAATGTTTGGAACTTTTAAAATTGCATTTGTTTTCGTTTTCTCGACATTTTGATTGAATTCAGTGAAAGACACAATAGATAAAGCAAACACAACATTACCGATTCTTTTTGTTTCGTGAATATCTAGACATGCACATTTGCTGGCAACGAAGAAGAATAAATGGCATTATAGGAAGACTACTTTCGATTTGATTAGATTTCTTTATTTGGTTTTGAAAGGAAAGCCAGAAACGAAAATGTTTAACATAAGTGCAATGAAATCTGAAAAGAAATTTATCAGTGATTTGTTTTACTGAAAATATTAAGATGCCAAAGACTTGACTTCTTTCATAGCGGCATTAATGACAATAGATTAGCAAATAGATTAATAGATTGACATGTTTTGCGAATGATCTCGAAGAATAAAATTTCCTTGCAGTTTTTGCTTCTTCGTAAATCAGGTCACCACCGATATCTAAGGATATTGAAATATTTTTTTTTCAAATTAAGCACCCCATTTAAATAAAAAATCCAAGGAGACAAAATAAATCATATTCGACATCATCTCCTCATTAATTTGAATCAAGGGCACGAAACTGCCAAAACTCATCGAAACATTTTTACTGTGTACGAAGATTAAATATTTTAAAACGACCAAACGGTCTACGCTAAACTAAATGGTCGTTTTAAAATATTTCTGCTTACAAGTGAACAGACGCAAATGGCAATTCAACTGCAAAGACCTGACCGGTGATAATATTTAATATAACAATTTTTGCTCCCACGTTACTAACATGCAAACATGTCATTAAATAGCTCATTTTTATTGTTTTCTAAAACCCACCATATTCGCCATTAAAAACTCCAGCTTCTTTGGAAGCTTAAAAAAAAATGGGTGTGTCGTTCATCAACGATGTGGAATTTTAACATAGGTATATGAATGTTTCTAAGTAAAATCTTGTAATTTTTTCATCGTAGTTTTGAACAAGTAATGGATCGTTGGCAGGAAGTTGTAAACAATGATTGGGGAAAGACCGTTGATAATTTATCAGAACTATTAATAAATAATAAGTATTGAAATAATTTATAAAAAATGAAATGTTTTTTTATGTGAAACGATCTAATAAATTGCATTATACTGTCGTACTGATTTCCTGGTTAAGATTTATTGACTACTAGCAGTATAGCTCGGCGTTGCTCAGCTGTAATGAAAGCTTTAAAAATAATCCATGGTCCAGGAGCTCAAACTCTTTGGACATTGGCACGAAAAACGTAGGTTGTTGAAAGGTTGATCTCGAAGCCGTTGAACCTTTCCAACAACACAACCAGTCAGTCAGTTAAGTGCCATACGTGATACACGCTTGGGTGATCATGTATCGAAAGAGACATGACTGGCTGGGCAGAAGATTATCCCGCAGTAGGTTGTCATTGCTTTCTGCAGTAGACTGGTTGCCGACCAAGGCTATAGAACCCAATCTGTCCTGTTATTTAACCTATAACTGGAAGGAATAGACGGATTAATACCTTTCCCAAGGGTATTTGCGCGTAAGTGAATGCAATGAATTCAGCTGGAATTTGAACTCGGCTCCCAGATTTCTCGTTCCGAGCCGATATCCAATGGACCACAACACAACCAGTATACAATGCAAAAAGAAAGGACGCGTCTTCTGCCCATGAAAAGGCGCTGCCACTATCATAATCAGCCAGAAGCAGACAAGTGAAAGGAAGTGCACTCGTGGATTAATTACGCTGTGCCAGGTTGCAGCTAGCAGTGGGGGTTACTCGCAAACACCCCTTATCACTTTTCTGCTTACTGGTGGTTCCTATTGTTGGAGCGAGCACCTTCATACAACCGTATAGAGGTTGCTAGTTTTGAGTCAACAATTTTTTGTCCATACAGCTTTCACTGAACGTTAGTCTCACTTCACACTTTTTCTCACTGCGCCATGCTTGCTGGTCTGAATTGTGTGGTCGCACTCGACTGATACGACAGGTTCAACGAATCTCTGTCTCTCTCTAATTGCATCTCGTTGCTAAGACACGGTAGTTTGGGATCTAATTTTGTACGGTATTGGTATCTCTCAGACAATTCGCCTGATCCGTAGAAAAGGAAAATTAGTACTGCTAGTGATTTTAACCGTCCTTAGACCATTAATAAATCGGCCTCATGCAGACCGAGTGCTTAAATATGCATTAATATATTAAGGTTTTAAAAAATCAATAAACCTTTCACGCAGCACGTATCATAAATCCAATCTTGGCCACTCTGGTTACCTAGGTCACGTTAATTAAGGGAAACTACTCTTTAGAGGGCACTGTCCCAAACCTTCGCCTTTGTGGACTGTGGGAAGAAGCATTGCTCTCTGTATAGTGGCTTTTCCTAATACGGATCCCTAAGCTTGCCCTGAGATGTCCACAGACGCAGAAGCTAAATATGGACAGGGAGCCGCCGGTTACCGGACAGACGCTCTAATGTTTGGCAACCCTACAGAACTTCAGTGTAAACCACATTTTTCGCTTTAACTTGCGGTGCTAGGGCGAAAACACCACTATTATTCTCCACACATAAGCAGCCAACATAAAAGTTGACCGTGCGAGAAGCATGGTTCTGTAGTGTTCAATCCCGACACTGACAACGTCTGCAAGCGTTGCTCATACTGCAAATTGGGATGTCAGCACGTAAAGCGTAGTTGACGGAAGGCGGGTAGTGGAAAGCACTTTGTAACCAAAATGGTTTATTGAGACTAGTTATCTCTCGGTTAGATGCCCGAAATCGGTTATTGTTTTCAAGCATAGCATTTCGTTGCTGTGGAGTATGTGATGCACCGCCAGATGCAACGTTGGAGGCGACCCTCCCAAGCCACGCGGACCGCTGTTCTGTACTTTCAACAGCCCGCGAGCTGAAGTAGAAGTACATATGCTTAAATTGCCAGCTCTCCGCTGTTCTGAGCTTTCGGCAGCCCGTGAAGCTGAAGTTGATGCATGTTGATTAAATTGCGAGCCATCCGTTTTTCTGTACTTTCAGCCGCCCGTGAACGTTTCTTAGCAGCGGCGTTCATTAATCGCCGACACAGTCGCTGTTCTGTACTTTCGACAGCCTGTGAACTTACCTGAGCAGCGGCGTCTGTTAAGCGCCGAAGCCGTTGCTGCTCTGTACTTTCAGACGCCCTTAAAACGGCCCTATCAGCAACAGCTTGAGCGTTAATCTCAGCGCTTATGGAGTCATCCGAACTGGAGCGCCTAAGGTTTTTTTTACGGAAACAATCACTGGATAACCTAATGGAACGCCGGTCATATATTTCAGTTGCTCTACGTTCTGCTGAATGCAATGCGTTTTGCGACAATTGCACAGATCAAACGGGCTTTTGTTGACCCTAGTGGATTTCCTTGATGCCGAAGCGCTTCGGCGCCCAGTAAAATATTTTTGGGGGTGGCATGGATTTAAAAGGAACGAACTCACAGAAATGTTTGTGTAATTACGTGGCCAACTTTGGTAGTTTAAAAGAAATTACAGTGAAATCAGAGTAGCAAAATGTGCATATACGCAACCTTGCAAGTTGCAGACCGGAGTTTGAGACAGATACAGCGAGATACCAATCGCAAATGTGCATGATTAGGGTTCGACAAATTGTTAAAAATGAATATTAAGGCGATGCCTAATCAGACGACTGTAATTTAGATCGGTTTAGTCAAGCATAATTCAACTGACGTGGTCAATCGGGTATTCGATTTCCCGCAGCACCGATGTGCGAATTACAAGCTGTAAAATTAATGCGTGACAAACCTTGACATCGAAAACCTTAAAAGTTAAGGTGGAATTTAAGTTAAATAGACTAAAAAGCAATAGATGTTTCCAGTCAAAGCGAACCGTAGTTTGAAAGAAAAATGAATGGATGTAATGTTATATATCGACAAACAACAAACACGCATATATATAAAAATATAAAGTTATATTTTTATTAATGACGATGAACCGTGTAGAATAGGGAACAGAGAATTGAGAGAGCGCGCTTCTAATGGGTTGACGGGAGTGTAGACTTATCTGCTGTGTCTCTCTTCACCGGCCGATCTCTGTTGCTCCTCTACTGGAGAATCCGTGTGCCGAGGTCTTTTTATAATCTTCCAGAACCGGGACTTTTTCTTCCGGTTTTGCCTCGCCCACGCACGCCTACGTAATTCTCAGAGACACCTGTTCTATTTACCTCTGTAGTTATTTCCGCTGCTGCCGGAAATAAGGTCAAACGACATCCGTTCCTTTCAACGACCGGAAACACCCTCGCTTGCATCAGCCTTCCTCGGGTGGAGCCAGATTGTTATATTACATTCCTCGCCCTCCCATTTTCCAAAATGTTCACCTAAGAACATTTTAAGCGCAACACCTCACACTCCTCCCCATGCCACACAAGCCCGACAATTGTATAAAACATGTGCACGCCAAAACAACAAAACATGTACATGCCGAAACAAAAAAAACAACAAAAATATATATAGGGGAGCCTACATCGGCAACCCAACAATGTTCGTGTCAATCGTGAAAATTGTTCTACCAGCTCGATGTTTCATTGTTCTTTTTTTTTTTTTTTTTTTTTTTTAATATCCATTTTCACAGAATTGGGCAAAGTTCTTAAAAATGTTCATTTTCTTTCTCGACTCTGTCCATAAGCGTAGACGCCTCGATGCACGACCACATGATCATAGGCGGTAACTGCGCCCCAGTTTCTAAACTGACATCGAGTAAATGACCTTTGACCAACACCATGCGTGTTTCTGCTCGAGTTTATTGTTACACATGTAACTTCATTTAATTTAATTTAATTTCAAACATACTATGTTTGAACACAGAAAAATGGCCATTATCTGCAGTACATATCATTCATAGTCTGACCGAGAAATGTTCAATAGAAAATGAAGAAAATTACCCTGATTCCAACGTTAATCCGCATGCAATTTACTTGTGGAGGATTAGAGGTTTCATCTATATTAATTTAGTCTAAAAAAATGGACCCGTGACTCGTAGTTCCTTAGTTTGTACAATGTTTTCCATTCCTTGAACTACTTCCTCTGGATTCGAATCCAAGCATATCTGATTTGTTGACATCTCTCTGTTTAACGCAGAGATATTTGAGTGTTGAACACCCGTTGACCCCGGAGTACTATTCACAACGGATAACTCCCTTTCCTTTCCCGAAGCACTGTTGCTTCTTTCACACTTAAAAATCCGCTTCCTAGCTATTATTCCAAGGATTATCATAACGCCGACTATGCCAACAATGACTCCTATCGTCAACTTCTTCGGGAGTTCTTCATATCCTTCACTAAATCTTTCCATATCTATCTGTTCCAAGGTATTTACTAGTTTGCGGATAGGAATCTCCTCCATATCGCGCAATTCTACCGGCATGGTGTCCACTGAAAAATTGGGAAATTTCTGCGTAATTGGGGACCAAACCACTGAACCAAAGACGTATAATTTACTTTATGCTTTAGATACTATTAATAATTTTCCACGTTTGTATCTTCCTAACTATTTCACTTAAACTATCGTTAATCCTCCCACTGCTTCTTTCCCAATCCTATAGCATATCAGCCAATAAGTCTACAAGACTTTTCAGTTGTTCTTTCTTTTTGTTCCGATCAACTGTGGAATCTGCAGGTCTATCCGTGTCAATATAAAGTTTTCAGAAATTAATATATCTTCAAAAGATATTTCCCAAGTCACATAAATGAAAATTCACAGAGGATGTTGAATTGATGGGAACCTGCACAAAAGCATAATTCACAAACATAGAAATGTAAATCATTTTGTAGTGTACAGTCATTGAAAAGAAATCCAAAAAAAGAAAACCTAACACTGCACAAACCAAAGAAAACATTGTTATCAACAAGTTAATCCAATTATCCACTTTAAAGAGTAGAAGAAACTTCCTTTACATGATTTTACATTTCACTTACTCAATACCAGTAAACTCACTTCACATATATGGTAAAATATTAACAAAAAAAATAAATCATTAACTCAGATGTTTTATACTTACAGATAGGTAAATATCTCAACTTTATTCCTCCCGTCAACCCCAACCTATGCGCTCTCCGCTAGGCGTACTACTCTCTGCATGTAGTCCTGCACCCCCTCCGTTCTACCCTTAATGTGTTCGACACAGAACAATCCACATTTCTCAATTCTAGGGTCAGATCGGCAAAAGTATGCTGTTCCATTTTTTTTCTAACTAGACTTATTATAAACAAGAGCAGAACACACACACTATCAAATCAAAGAGTCACCTACCTTGGCTGATGTCTATAGTCGTGCGGCTGCTTCTATTTTCGTCTTCTTTTTTCTTTCTATCTGGTAGTTTTAAGTCCGTTGAATTTCAATCGTCGCCGTGGCAACCAGCTCGCATCTAACTGTTTTGTTGTCTCAAAACAGCAAGTCACTAGGCACCAATTATGCGTCTTAATGACTGAGCCGGTTAGAATTGAGAGAGCGCGCTTCTAATGGGTTGACGGGAGTGTAGTCTTATCTGTTGTGTCTCTCTTCATCGGCCGATCTCTGTTGCTCCTCTACTGGAGAATCCGTGTGCCGAGGTCTTTTTATAATCTTCCAGAACCGGGACTTTTTCTTCCGGTTTTGCCTCGCCCACGCACGCCCACGTAATTCTCAGAGACACCTGTTCTGTTTGCCTCTGTAGTTATTTCCGCTGCTGCCGGAAATAAGGTCAAACGACATCCGTTCCTTTCAACGACCGGAAACACACTCGCTTGCATCAGCCTTCCTCGGGTGGGGCCAGATTGTTATATTACAGTAAGTCAAATTTTGATTTCCAGTATCGATGTCAAATAACTGAATTTTGAAAGCTAAATAAGTTCTCTGAGTAAATGGTATCACGGCTGAGACTAAGAACTACAATTATACCTACATAGAGCAAACCCCGAGACAAAAACCAAAATAAAAGGGCTGAAAACCTGATTTTAATCAGACCCGATAGGATATCGAGGTGTCGATTTTCAATATCGGAGTTAAGTAAGTCATCTTAGTATAATCTAACCTAAGTAAGTATATGAACATCTTATCGTACCCATCGGGAGTAAAATTGAAGAAAATGAACCATATTGATGACTGAATATAGGTATTTGATCAGATTCGATAGAATTTTAAGGGTATCGATTTCCGATATCGGGGAAAATGAGTAGTCTGAAAAGATCTACTAATGTTTGTGACTAAAAACTATAATTTTACCAAGTTAGAGCAAATTCTGCAGCAAGAACGACGATAAAAGACTGAAATCCTGATATTCATCAAACCTGAATCGATACCCCGTTATACAAACGGGGTATCGATTTCCGATATCGGAAAGAAATCGGGAATATAAAGTAGGCCATAATCTGACCGGAAGCCTAAAAATTATTTCTGCGAAATTTGGTGAGAATCGGATAAACATTGTGGATTTGTATAAAGGACATACATACATACAGACAGACAGACATAGACACACGCGCGCGCGCACACACACACACACACACACACACACAAACATCTTGCCTTTAATATATATGGATTCATGAGTTATGTAAAGTCGATAGACATTTTGGATTTGAAGAATAATTGTCATAGTTTTGCATTCATAGTTGAGGAGAGAGATGCATTCGTAGCTTTCCAAAACGTATTTTCTTTAAAAAATTACCATGTTAATGAAAATCACCAGAAACCAAGGAATTACAGAAAGTGAAAGAAAAAAAATAAAAGAACAGGATTCAGTGAGATGATGCCGTTGTATTTAATTCTTCGAAGAGAGTAGTAGGAGCCTGTTAAGGAAGACCACAAGGAAGAATTGTTAAGAGAAAAAACGATTGGCTTCTAACTTACAGTTCCATCTATCATTTCCGATGAAAGTAGAAAATCTCGTACTTCTCAAAGAGTTAAGTTCCCATCAAAAGAATTACTGTGAAAATATTTGTAGAAGGAGCATAAAAAATCGTATGTTACGGTGGTCAGGAAATGATTGAAGCCGACATCCGAGGTTAGTCCTGATAAATTTACGGATTCTTCTTTAGATCTTGTCAAGGATCTTTAGACACAGAACAGAATATTTGACACATCAACGAATAGAAAGTTCAAAATGTGATAGACAAATGCTATCGAAAAAGAGCCTACATGATGTAGCAAATAGATTTTGCGGATATAAGACTTATAATATTTATATAATCACGAGTCAGCTCATTCCGTCAAAGATGATAGAAAAATGATTATACAATTATGGTGTCTGAAAAGATGGCAACATATATATTGATGTACCTGATATTGAGTACCTTTATATTAAGACATCAGAAGAAATAGCCCAAACCCCTGGGCATGACAGAAGATATATATATATATATATATATATATGTGTGTGTGTGTGTGTGTGTGTGTGTGTGTGTGTATATATATATATATATATATATATATATATATATACCCAAAACGCTATTTATTATAATGGAAAGGATAGTTATGTGTATGTGCATGTGTGTGTGTGACTGTATTCAATACAAACACTTAATTTTAGAAAATAAAAAAATAGAAAAATAGGGTACTGTTAAAAATCAAATTCTCGGAAAACGCTCTAATAACTGGTTATAAAAAGAATCAATTTAGCTAAAGCAGCCTCGCTATTGTCCCTTTCTACCCATCAGCATGACAGGAGGGAAATATATATATACTAGCAGTGTAACCCGGCGTTGCTCGGGTGTAATGAAAGCTTTAAAACTAATCCATGTTTCTGGAGCTCAAACACTTTAGACGTTGGCACGAAAGACTAAAAAGCAATAGTTGTTTCCAGTTAAAGCGAAACCGCAGACTGAAAGAAAAATGCATGGATGGAAGTCAAATTTTGATTTCCTGGTATCGATATAAAATTTTCTGCACTATTGTAAGAAACTTCTGAATATTGTTTCTTATGTCTTTGTCTATGAGTGTATCAAATTTGATTAAAATCGGATATCTCCTTCTATAACCCTATTTTTTCGATTATCGGTTATCAATATTTATCTTGGGTAACTTGACACAAGACCTAGCTAAGAATACTCGCAGACGTTTATAGTACAACTGTGTAAATTTTCAAGAAAATCGGTTCAGCCGTACCGGAGTCTATAGGTAACGGATACACACAGACAGACACACACACACACAGACAAAGATTCATTTATATATATATATATATATATATATATATATATATATATATCAAATGGTATATCAAATCAAATGGTAGCTTCCCCTATATAGATAGGGATCGCGGGTTCGAATCCTGCCGAATGGCAAACATTTTCGCAATAAAAAAATTTATCGTAAATAATCAGGCCAGTATAATGAAACATTATTATATATTTATATATAATAATGTTTCATTAAAAACAGAATATCTACTTAAATACGAGTATCGATAAAAAATAATGTTCAAGCAATTCATTTCAAATTGTCGGTTTCTAATAGAGCTCTAAACATATATGCATATAAATACATATAGAGCAAATATAAGAAAAATTAAGGCAGACACGTTATTTCATGGTGAATTGGAAGTGTAGGCCTATTTCGGGCTAACCATCATCAACTTCCGTCTTTATTTTACAAAGGATTTTACATGAATTTTACAAAGGATTTTACATGAAATTTACATGATTTATGTAAAATCCTTTGTGAAATAAAGACGGAAGCTGATGATGCTTCGCCTGAAATAGGCCCCACTCCCGATTCACCATAAAATAAAGTGTCTGCCTTAATCTTTCTCATATATATATATATATAACTATGACATTACAACATAAAAAAAATCCTTTCAAGTTAATTTTCATGTTAAAATTAACATTAACAATTTGTCTACAGCTACGTTTGAAACAAGAAGAAAATTTACAATAATTTTTAGCAACACAGATTTGCAGTTATTTTTCCCCACAACTTGCACCTCTAAAGATGATCTCGGAAGTTCCCGCGACTGGGTTTTTACTCACCGCCCGAAGGCAGAGTTCGACAAAACGCAAGACACTCAACTGCTCTTAAGGCAAGACACGCATGTAATATATACGTAGCAAAAGGAAGAGTTCATTTCTCGTAGGAGGATACCATAACATCCATCTCCTAAAATATTTATTTTCAAATGCCTGCAGCGTTTTGCTGTTCAAATCCAAGCCTTATACTTTTTTTATAGTTCATTAAGAAGAGCATATAATCCATCATGCGTAATTATACATCATAATTCCGAATTCAACTCTTCAACAGGAATTTGTAAATAAGCGTCTCTAAGGTCAGTTTTGGAAAAAAAATCCCCCATTAAGCGTCGCAAAAATATTTATTTTTAAAATCATTTCACACCGAGCAAGGCAGAAATGCCACTGATGAGCGGGGGGGGGGCTACATAACTGTAAAAATATTAATTAGAAAGGAGTGAGGAGTACAAACTACTTAGAAAGGAGCAATAGAAAGCTGAGAATGCAGGTGCGATGACAGATACATAGGTAGAGAGAAATGGAAGGATATACAGGGGTGGGTAGAGAGCTAGGGTCCAGTGGTTAATAGATGAGTATTGACATTGCATTTAAATTTCTGGAGGTTGTAGCTGTCAGGAAAGCAAGAATATGGGAGCGAGTTCCACAGGCGGTAAGTCCGAGAGAAGAAGCTGCAGGAGTAGAATTGTCGTCGGCATTTGGCTAACCTGACTGTGAATGGGTGGGACCCAGTTGCCAGTCTGGTTGCACGAGTAAACACCTGTTGAGGATGCACCAGTGACTTAAGTTCCTCCGAGCAGAAGCCATGAAAGTATTTATAGAACAGACAAAGGGAGGCCACATTTCGACGGTGGGGAAATGGCTTCTGTCGAGCCGCCAGATCAGTACCTATCACATTACAGACTCTTTTTTGGAGCCTGTCGAGAACACTGAGGAGAACGGCAGGGGCGCCTGACCATAAATGGCAGCAGTACTCCATGCACGGACGGATGGTTGACTTGTATATATGCAGGATGGATTCAGACAGAAAAAACATCCTGGATCGACAGAGTGACCCAAACTTCTTAGCAGTAGATATCTTCGATATTAGGAAGACGGTAGTGAAAGACCTTTCGAACACCATTCAGTCCTGTTGAAAAATCAGTGCAAATGCATATGTCCCTGAATTTCTTTTTTTTTTTTACATATACTGCTTGTGCAGCTCCTTCACTGTACTCTACTTTTGATAGAATACCTGTCTGTTTTTTTCTAATCTATCAAGTTCCTCGTTAATTTGCTCCAACGAGGTAAATGTTACTTTCGCTTCTTCTTATATACAAGCTGAACGTTTGCTTTTAATTCAATTTTAGCCTTCATTTTTGTACATCTGCCTAAACAACCAGAAAATATTCCTGGATAGGCTTTCTTTTAATTATTTTTTTTAACTTATCAGCTTCGGCATACCAATTTCAATTTTTGACAGTACGAATTAATAGGTATGTCTCAAAGTTAAAATTGTGCCATCCAGTCAGTATCAAATAGGTTGTTCGTATTTTTCATGACATACAATTTGAATTGAACGTTGTGTTGACAATTAATTCTCCCTCGAATTTATTTTTTCCTTCAGTGACAGATCGGTCTATTCGGCTGGATTTCATCATGGTTGGTTTGCCCATTTTTTTCTATATTTGCAAGTTAATTATAGTCAAGTCAGACCCCGACTTTAATTGAAATTCAGCACTTTTGTTGAATATATTTGCCTGCACGAATTTCGTGGTATTTGCACCATCTAATTAATCCAACCTTGTATTCTTTATGTAACTCTTTGTTTTGATTTTATTTTTAGTTTGGCAATGCGAACCTTGTGTCCGACTCGGTTACACGTTTAGCATTTTTGGTTTCTGAAAGCACAATCTTTGTACCAATGTATGGCGCTACATCCGTAACATGGGTTCGGAGGCAATTTATTTTGCTTTTTCTTCACTTCGTAAGTTTTGAAAGACATTGTTTCTTTTTGTAGCGTAGTTTTTACATGAGCAATACCCAATACTTCAATTTTAGAATCCTGCTTTATACTGACCTACATTTGGCATTCTTTGGTGATTTGCTGAAGAGTTATATTTGCTACATTTTCCAATTTGCTAAATACTTTTCGTCTAATTTCTGCATCTTTTGCTGAAACTAGTCCTTGCACGAACATGAAATATTTGAAGTTGTTTGCACTTAGCTCTGCCAGCCTAAAGTCATCGCAGTGTTTGTTTGTTAACTATTGATGCGAACGCGGTATAGTCGCCCGATTAATTCTTATTTAAATTAAGACACTTCTACCTTTTGAGAAAAAGAGATGCCTTAAAACTGAAATGCTCAGATAGTAAATTCACTGCCTCGGTCAATGTCAGTTTAGTCTCCGCGGCAATATGTAATTGACAAATTTCGTATGCTCACTTGTGCCAAAATTTCTTAGAAGAAGACGTAATTTATTATCTTCGCTCCAACTCTTACAATCTGTATCATAAATACCCTCATATCTTTAAAGTAAGACGCGAAGGTTTTGTCTTCCTCAGCAGCGTACATAAAAATTTCTATCTCGCTCCAAATTTTGTCTTGTAAAAATAATTTCTATTTTTAACTGGTTTTCGTTTGACTTACAAGTTCTTACACTTCCTTCTGAAATGTGATCTATTTTTCTTGATTTTCCTTCTGCGCTTGAAAGAATAATTTTCCCATTTTTTTTAATCATTTCACCCCAAGTAAGGCATTCCACTGCCACTATTGCACATGGGGCTACATAAGGGAATGTAAAGAGGAGGAGTGGTTAGATGTAGGAAATGTCAGAAGGAAGGTGATAGATGGGTAAGGATACCGAGGATGAGGGATGGGCAGATGGGAAGAGTTTTTGAAAGAATGGGAGCGCGTTAGTGTGTTAGGAGGTGTCTATTGGCCTTACATTTAAACTCCTGGAGATTGTAGCCGTTGGGGAAGCAATCATGTGGAAGGGGATTCCACAGTCGGGAAGTCCGAGAAAAGAAACTGTGGAGTAGAAGTTGTGGTTGCATTTTATCGGTTTCACTGTAAGGGTGGTATCTAGTTGCTAATCTAGTTTCTCGTGCAAATTCGTATCTAGGGGGCAGCAGTGATCTAAGTTCATTGGAGCAGAAGCCGTGAAAGTATTTAAATTTGTTAGCTGTAATAAAACGTTCTTGAAATCCTCCATTTTGTGTATTTTCTCTTTTCACGTAGTGCATTACGAAACTTTTGTTTTCATAGGTTTCCTTATTAATCCCGGTAGTTCTCGAAAATATGTGTGCAATATTTGTCGCAAACACATGTCGCAAATATTTATCTTAAGTAATTGTCGCAAATATTCGTCGTCAAATTGTTGTGAATCTTCGGTGCCAATTTGTTGTGCAGTTGTGACGAAACTTTGCCGCAAAATATGTAGTGATCTAACTGTACGGGAGGTTAAACGCGGGACAAGAAGGAAGGTTCAAAACAGTGTATTAATATAAAAGAAACAAGATATTCAAAGAAGTTTTATAAATAGTAATATAAAAATAACTAAGTCCAAAGGTATTATTACGCTGCCTGACTAGTAGCTGTCGTCAACTGATATACATGACTGCTACCCGTAATTGCTCTTAACTGTGGTATTTAACTGTTTTCTCTCTTAATATAAAATGTGGCACAAGGCTATTTTAATGTGGTTAATCCGGGCCATAAAGCCCGGCCAACAATTCCTGTCTAATTTTCCACAGACGAGACTCTACTCTTCAGCGGGGCCTCGACTGGGTTTTTACTCTCCGCCCGAAGGCTGATTGCAAAGCAGTTATTGCCTGTAACTGCAGTATTTATTCGTCTTCCCACTTAAGGCATAATTTAATGTGGGTAATCAGGATCATATAGCTCGATGAAAAATTCCTGTCTAATTTTCACAGACGAGACTAATTTTCACTTACAAACCTGTTTCGTTGTATCACAGCTCATCAGCGTGACTCGAGCCACTCACTTGCTTCTGGCCGGAATCGAAACTCGACCGATTTGGTGTCAGTCGGAGTCGCTACATTCTAAGCCATAAGCATCTGGAATCAGAAAAGGAGCATTTTAACGTGAATATACACGCCAGTCAACGAAAGAACTCAAATCATACATAGGGAGTAACGCGTAAAATGCAGAAATGTAACTGTTTTCTTAAATTTTCTTCTCTAGATAGCTCAATCGTAATGAAAGCATAATATATTAGTAATTCACATATATATATATATATATATATATATATATATATATATATATATATATATTTTAATCATCTCACCCCAAGCAAGGCATTCCACTGCCACTATTGCGCATGGGGCTACATAGGGGAAGGTAAAGAGAAGGAGTGGATAGACATAGGGAATGTCAGGAGAAAGGTGACAGATGAGTAAGGATAGCGAGGATGAGGGTTGGGCAGATGGGAAGAGTGTTTGATAGAATGGGAGCAGGTTAGTGTGTTAGGAGGTGTCTATTGACTTTACATTTAAACTCCTGGAGATTGTAGCCATCGGGGAAGCAATCGTTTGGAAGAGAATTCCACAGTCGGGAAGTGCGAGGAAAGAAACTGTTTGAGTAGAAGTTACGGCTGCATTTTATCGGTTTCACTGTAAAAGGGTGGGATCTAGTTGCTAATCTAGTATCTCGTGCAAATTCGTATTTAGGGGGCACCAGTGATCTAAGTTCATCGGAGCAGAAGCCGTGAAAGTATTTATAGAAGAGACACAGGGAAGCCACGTCTCGCCGGTGGGAGAGAGACTGCAGGCGGTCTGCCAAGTCGGTATCTATCACATTACAGACCCTCCTCTGAACCTTATCGAGAAGTCCGAGGAGAACAGCAGGGGCACCCGACCAGATATGGCAGCAGTATTCAATGCACGGGCGGATGGTAGATTTGTAAATGTGCAGGATAGATTTAGACGGAAAAAACTTCCGGGCCCTACACAGAGAACCGACTTTCATAGCAGCGGATTTAGCAATGGATTCGATATATTCATTCCATTTGAGGTCCGCTGAAAGTGTGAGACCAAGGAGGCGTAGTGTTTTACTCTCTGGGAGGCAAGCCTGGTCCATGCTAATTATAAATAGCATCACGGTTCAATTATTTCCATTAGTTTTGTCTTGTAGAAGATTTAAATTTCTGTCTTCGAGAGATTGAATTCTTAACGGTTTGGCAAGCGAACGCAAGCAACATAACTCGACTATATTCTGTAAAAAACGGTTTAATTTCTATTTTTGTCTTCAGAAATTGAATTAAATCAACTTTACAGTGTTAGCTGCTTGTGGTAAGTCAACTGGGATTCAGTCCATTTTTCAGTCTGTTTTTGTGAAATTTCTTGGAAATTATTTTATTTATTTATTTATTTTTTTTTTTCGTCTTTTGGTCGTCTTTGATTTTTTTTTTTTCGTCACTTAATTTGTGTAAATAATTTTGCTATTCAAGGGTATTTTTGATATATATATATATATATATATATATACTTTATTAATATTTGTTTTCCGTCTAGATATTTTCCATCGCCTTTTCTGAATATTAGATATGATGCTAAGACAGTGGAGATTTAAAGTCAGGATCTTACTTCACCTTCATCGAATGCCGTACTGGGTTGTTAAGCTCCATCTACCTGAAGAAGTTGTTCATGAGGCGCCTGTGTTCTGCCTTCACCGATTCTCCGTCTATGTTAAACGAATGTCATCTTATAAAGAATGAGATCGTATCCTTCCATCGCCTCTTTTCATCTTTTGGGATATATATAGCTAAAATCTGCGCTGTGGAGTAGTGGATAGCGATTCGGAACGATAAATCGTGGAGCAGAGTTCGATTTCTAGTTGAATCCCTTGCATTCACTTACGCACAAATACCCTTGGGAGAGGTATTAATCCGTCTCTTCCCTCCAGTTATGGGTTAAATAATAGGACAGATTTGATTCTATAGCCTTGGTCGGCAACCAGTCTACCGCAGGAAGCAATGGCAACCTACTGCAGGATAATCTTCTGCCAATCAGTCAAATCTTTCGAGACATGATCGCCCAAAGCGTGTATCGCTGACTGGATGAAGATAATAGTTGAATACGTAAGTAAAGCTTCTGGTCATTAAGTGGGGGATCGGTTTTTTATTGTTACGAAGTAATAAACTGATCCCCCACTTATTATTAATTAATGTTACAATACGTCTCTTCTCCCTTCAGCTATACTTTAAATAGCAGGAAAGAAAATCTTCTGCCCAGTCAGTCATGTCTCTTTCGAGACATGATCACCCAAGCGTGTATCACGTATCGCACTTAACTGGCCGATAATATACGTATAATTTTATTATACATTACATGTTTTAGAAGCTCAAAATTATCCTCGCTTGCATAATAATTGTATCGTTAAATGAATGTATATTTCATGAAATCCTATTGCAGATTACTAATTGTCTGGGGAATTATTGATGAAAAAGTTTAAGGCGTTAACTGCCTACTCTGAGAGAGGTACGAAGCTTTTAAGTTGTTTTAACACAAGTCAAATGTGCGGAGGGCCTAAGACAGGAATGTAAATAGCAGCTCCAGCGCAGCCAATGAACTTTATTATACTCTGTATCAGGCATTCGGTTATGTGCCATACGTGATACACACATGGACGATCATGTCTCGAAAGAGTCACGACTGACTGGGCAGAAGACTTTCTATCTTGCTCTTTAAAGTATAGCTGAAGGGAGAAGAGACGGATTTGTATTAATAATCAGTAATTAATGGGAGATCAGTTTATTACTTCATAACAATAGAAAACCGATCCCCCACTTTATGCCCAGTAGAAGCTTTACTTATGTTTCCCACTATTATCTTTATTGAGTAAGTTAAGTGCCATACGTGATACATGCTTTGTGCGATCATGTCTTGAAAGAGACTGGACAGACGACTTTCTATCTTGCTATTTAAAGTATAGTTGAAGGGAAAAGAGACAGATTGTATTAATAATTAGTAAATTGTGGGGGATCAGTTTATTACTTCATAACAATAGAAAACCCATCCTCAACTTTATGCCAAGTAGAACATTTATTTATGTTTCAAACTATTATCTTCATTAAGTCAGTTAAGTGCCATACATGATACACACTTGTACGATCATGTCTCGATAGAGACATGACTGACTGGGCAAATGATTATCCCGCAATAGGTTACCATTAATTTCCTCCGTTGACAACCAGTCAACCGAGGCTATAGAATCTACTCTATCAAGTTATTTAACCCATAACTGGAATGAAGAGCCGGTAAATACTTTCCCTAATGTATTTGCGCGTAAGTGAATGCAACGAATTCAACTGGTATTTGAACTTGGCTCTCCGATTTCTCGCTTCGAACCAATATCCACTAGACAACAATGCACATACTATGTGTTTTGCTATCCCTGTGCAGGATTGAATGATTTATGGGTATATCGCGTTGAAAGATCGAAGTTAAGCAGGTTTGGATCTGTCCAGTACCTAGATGGGTGTCCGCTCGAGGATACTAGTGCTGTAAACGTCGGTCTGTAGCTACTATAACTATAATTTTACAAACCCAAAAACGTTTCGGCATTAAATAGCAAGTGAAAGATTAATTATTTGGCAGCTTAAAATTTTCTATCACAATTCTTATAATCAGATTTTAAGCTGAACAAGTTTTTCCCACCTGAATCTATTCTGCACATATACAAATCTACCATCCGCCCGTGTATTGAATATTGCTGCCATATCTGGTCGGGTGCCCCTGCTGCTCTCCCTGGGCTTCTTGACAAAATACAAAGGAGGATCTGTAACGTGGTTGATACTGACTTGGCAGACCGGCTGCAGCCGGTCTCTCACCGGCGTGATGTGGCTTCCCTGTGCCTCATCTACAAGTACTTTCATGACTTCTGCTCCGATGAGCTTAGATCACTGGTGCCGCCTAAGCACGAATTTACACGAGATACTAGATTAGTAACTAGGTCCCACCATTTTACAGTAAAACAAATAAGATGTAACCGTAAATTCTACTCCAACAGCTTCTTTTCTCGCGCTTCCCGCCTGTGGAACTCCCTTCCACAAGTCTGCTTTCCAGACAGCTACAATCTCCAGGTGTTTAAATGTAGGGTCAATAGACACCTCCTATCACACTAACTCCCAACTATTCTCAGAACACTCTCATTTACCCAACCCTCATTCATCCTTACCCGCCTATCACCCACCCTCTGACATTTCCTATATTTAATCATCCTTTCTCCATTCTATGTAGCCCCCTGCCCAGTAGTGGCAGTGACATGCCTTGACGGGGTGAAACGCTTATTAAAAAAAAAAAAAATAGACAAATGAATTTTCACACTTGTCCCATGTTGTCGTCCTCAATATTTTACTACCCTCTTGGGATCAGCTCTTTGCTCACCACATAGCATTGCATCGTCTTAAATTAAATAATTATTATACTCTTCTCGTGAAATAATGGCATTGATACTTTTCATTGTTTTCAAATTTTCCAAGATCAAATCGAAATCTCAATATTGAAATATTTATTTCATTGTTATTTTTTAAATTTTATATTAGATGAAGCGATGAAGACAATTGTTCTAGTTGCCTAGTTCTATTGATTTCCATTGATTTTATTGATTTTTCTTGTTTCTTAGTAAATCTTTATCTCAATGAGATAAAACTATTTATATTCTTTACTTTTGTGCAGAACTCGTTAATCTAATTTCAGAATATATTTTCTTGAAATAGACCAATACATTCTAGAAGTATGTCGAGAATTGATTTCCCGACATTGATCTGATCTGGATTGGCAAAAGGAAATTCAGAAATAAACCGAAAAAATCATTTAGTCGGTTTATACGTTCAAATAACTGAATATCGATATGCTTTTTATGATGTCAATAATTCACAGAGCTTACTTTTTGTCAACATTGAGTAGAGAAATTTAAAATCTAATTCAAAACGACATTTCAAACTTCCGGCGTTGACATTGTCAAATTGCTGAAAAGAACGTCGTCTGTCGATTTAATCAATAGATATTTTTTTACAAATAAGGCTCGAGAGTATTTAAATATCTGATTACGAGTAGAATGGCTTTGATTTATTTATCACTAGCTTTCATTACACCCGTTGCTCGGGTGTAATGAAAGCTTTAAAACTAACCCATGGTCCTGGAGCTCAATCAAATTTTGATTTCCTGGTATCAATATCAAATCAGTTTTTCTCGTCATAAACTGAAGTTTGAAGGCTAAATAAGTCCTCTGAGTAAATGGTATCATGGCTGAGACTAAGAACTACAAATATACCCACTTAGAGACAAACCCGATGCAAAAACTAAAATAAAAGGGCTGAAAAAAATAGACATACCGGCAGATAAACAGACACACACACAAACATCTTGCCTTTTATATATATATATATATATATATATATATATATATATATATATATACTATCCATTTTCTGCACTATTATCAGAACTGCAACCTTGAAACTTCTGAATATCGTTTTTATGTCTTTGTCTATGAGTGTATCAAATTTTGATTAAAATCAGACCACTCGTTCTATTTTTACGATTATCGATTTTCGATATTTATCGGAGGTACCTCGACACAAAACCTAACTAAGAACAATCGCAGACGCTTATAGTACAACTGTGTAAATTTTCAAGAAAATCGGTTCAGCCGTTTCGGAGTCTATAGGTAACGGATGCACACACATACAGACACACACACACACAGAGAGACAAAGTTCCATTTATAATTAAGTTTAAATTTACGGCTTATCAAGCGTCTGTGAGTGTAAAATATTGTGCTTTTTTATTATGCAAAATGTATGACATTGCTGAAAACGTTTACTACTGACGAGTTTAGTCCTTCAAGAAAATCAGTCAGTCAGTTAAGTGCCATACGTGATACACGTGCTGGGCAATCATGTCTCGAAAGAGACATGACTAACTGGGCAGATGATTTTCTATCCTGCTATTTAAAGTATAGCTGAAGAGAGAAGAGACGAATTGCATTATTAATTAGTAATTAGTGGAGGATCAGTTTATTACTTCATAAAAATAGAAAACCGATCCCTCATTTTATGCCCAGTAGAAACTTTACTTATATTTCCAACTATAATCTTCATTCAGTCAGTTAAGTGCCACACGTGATACACGCTTTGTTCTGTTATTTTTAATTAAGTTGGTTCTAAGCTTTCGGCGCAAATGAGCCATCTTCAGAGAGGTTACAAGGACGTTAACACAAAAGCATGCTCCATCAGCGACGATTTTATCTTGTGTTGACATAAAGCTCAGCAACAATAACAATTATCAAATAGCAAACGAAATTCGTAAATTTGTAATGCAGTTCTATGACGTCTCACCCAGTAAGAGCTTGAAATATTAAGACAATCATATATTTAAATGCAATGTATTGTATTATGACCAGATTTAAACGTGATTTTATTAATTGTGGGTTGTTTTTGTAACACCCCAATAGAGGGTCCGAACAATTTCTCCGGCGGCCGTTCTCCACGCTGAGATGTTTGCCGGGAGTTTGTTGAAAAAGTCGGAGCCTCAAGCTGGAGGTACAATATTAAACTATAAGGAACGAACTTCCACAACTTGGATGAGTTGAAAGGATGCTTTATTTCGTTTAGAGTTAGCCTTTTCGGTTGGAGCAGGCGAATGTGACACACAGCTCTAATTCTAATTAATGGAGATCAACAAATCCGAACTGACCGAAACAAGACGAACGGAGGTTCACTTCACTCATGTTTTTAAACTATTTTCTATTCTTAACCATTTTTCTATTTTAATCTGTTATAATAAAATACATATTTTACAAAGCACCTTAATATACGCCTAGTTATCGTGTCACATTTTGATTTAATGTAGATGGCCTCCAATATCTGAAGGTACTTTTTACTGTGTGAATGAGGAAGTATTATTGTATTGTTGACTAAAATCTGTCTGATATTAAGTAAATGGCTATGATTTTCTAAGAAATGTTGTTTCATTGAACTCTGATCAGAAATGTAACAGGTAAGTCTCTCTCTCTATATATATATTAGTCATTCACATACAAGCCTGTTTCGATGTATCACAGCTATCCGCAGACAGATCTGTTTCGCTGCGTCACAGCTCATCAGTACGGTTAGGCTCCGATTGCTTTTAACCCAGGATTGAAACCCGACGTAATTAGCGTCAGTCGGCGATTCTAACTCTTGGCTATGGGCGTTCGGTAGAAGAAGGCGTACTTTTTAGCGTGTATATTATCATTATACTCGCCCAATAGCCAGAGTGCGTCATTATTGAATCAGCGATGCCTACATACCAGAGCAGCTGCTGTTCTTCAAAGTCTACCATTCTTCCTGAGTGCTTAATCTCTCCCTCTTTCTCTCCTCTCTCTCTCTCTCTCTCTCTCTCTCTATATATATATATATATATATATATATATGCATGTATGTATGTATGTATAAGGGTAAGTCAAGCTTTCCACACATAACCATAAAATCGTCTTGTTTGTCACACTGCCTTCTGCTTACGTGTGCTTATAGTTGGCAACATTATAATCAATATTTGAGCTTAATCGCGCCAGTTTGTTTACTGTTGTTACCGTAGACATACCCGTCCCTCTAACAGTGTACACCAGAGTGGTAAAAAGTGCAGTGACCCGATTTCTCTGTTCGGAAGTTTTACTTAGGACTAAAATCAGCCGAAAGCAGTTAACACAATAAGGTGACAATTCTCTTCTGCCTGGAGGTGTATATGAGTTGGTCAATAATTTTAAACCTGGCCGCACAAGCAATACGTCTGTCAGTCTACCGACGAGAATTTTCAGCAAGCCCGAGAGTTGATAATGGTGAGCAGGCGATCTATCATCGATATGGCTGCATGTTCTCGGCAGATTCCGAAGAATACTAATTCTGCGTCCTTTCTCAATATACAAGTTCAACTCATACGACTGATGAATGCGTGCTGCTAAAAAAAGTTGAACTTCTACTCCAGCAGACGCCTCATGTGATACTTATCAGAGCAAAGTACAATAAAAATTATCTATCAATTCTCAATCTACAATAACCGTTAAGAAAAGAATTATGGTCGGAAACGAAAAAATCATATTTAAATCAAATTAGCGAAAACATCTTACACTGGAGAATCCTCGAACCCGCAAATTACCGCCCTATCAGCCTTCTTCCGATCTTTGACAAAGTGTTCGAAGGTGGTTCAGCATCTCACAGCCCGCAGGCTCCTCTTGGACAAGCAGTATGTTTTCCGCTTTACCAGGTCTACTGCTGATATGCTAACGACCATCACCGAGTATATATACCAGGCTCTCGACAAGAATGGCGAAGCCCGAACCGTTGCCTTGGATATCTCTAAAGCGTTCGACAGAGTCTGGCATGCAGGCCTTCTAGGCAAACGGCGGAGCTATGGTATAACTGGTTTTTTGTTTGACCTAATCCAGTCTTTCCTCTCTAACCGCACATTGAAGGTGGTATTAAACGAACATGCCTCCCAGAACTACCATACGAACGCGGGTGTCCCTCAAGGCTCTAACCTAGGTCCTACGCTCTTTCTGATCTACATTCATGATCTCCCCGATACTATAAGATCCCAAGTAGGTATGTACGCCGATGACACCACAGTTTACTCTCGCCTTGATCAAAAATCTGATGTGGGCGACAAGCGAACTTCACAGTCGAGTTTGAAAAATGACCTTTAGTCCGTAGTGGACAGGGGTAAGAAATGGCTCGTAAATTTTAATGCTTCAAAAACGAAGCTGCTATCAATTAACAATCATTGACAATCGCACCTACCTCCCATTAGCATGGAACAGGCTTGCCTCCCAGAGAGTAAAACACTACGCCTCCTTGGTCTGACACTCACAGCGGACCTCAAGTGGAATGACTATATCGAATCCATTACTAAATCCGCTGCTATGAAAGTCAGTTCTCTGTGCAGGGCCTGGAAGTTTATCCAGCCCGAATCTATCATGCACATATATAAATCTACCATTGTCCGTGTATTGAATACTGCTGCCACATCTAATCGGGTGCTCCTGCTATTCTCCTCGGGGTTCTGGACAAAACACAACGGAGAGTCTGTAATGTGATCGATACCGACTTGGTTGACCGCCTGCAGTCACTCTCTCACCGGCGTGACATGACTTCTCTGTGCCTCTTCTATAAATACTTTAGGGCTTCTGCTCCGATGAAATTAGATCACTGGTGCCCCCTAGGTACAAATTTGTACGAGATACTAAATTAGCAACTAGGTCCCCAGTTTTACAGTGAAACCGATAAAATTTAACTGCAATTTCTACTCCAACAGCTTCTTTTCTCGCAATTCCCGACTGTGGAAATCCCTTCCACATGATTACTTTCATGACAGCTACAATCTCCAGGAGTTTAAATGTAAAGTCAATAGACACCTCTTAACACATTAACACACATCCATTCTCTCAAACACTCTTCCCATCTGCCCAACAACCCAGCCTCGGTATCCTTACCCGTCTGTCACCCTCATTCTGACATTTCCTATATCTAACCACTCTTTCTCTTCACCTTCCCCTATGTAACCCCCTGCGCAATAGTTGCAGTGGAATGCCTTGTTTGGGGTGAGAAAATATAACAGAGGCCATGTACGTCAAACAACTATCCCAGACGATAAAACTTACCTTGTTTAATGGCATTTTGATACATTTTCGAAATAAAAATTCGCTGACTCGCATTCGAGGTGTGAGCAACTTGTGAAGGCTCGGTAAAAGAAAAACAAAAAAGTCTACTAGCATTCACAATCACACTGTTTATACATCTGAATCAGACAAAAGATAAAAACAAACTAATAGAACCAAAACATAGCAGTCCTAAAAATTGACTCTAAAGTAACCAACAACGATGGGACATCGGACGGTATGAACATTTTTTACTTCCGTTAACACGTCGTTGAAAATTTAAGAACACTGGAAAAAATAAATAAAAATTGATAAAGAGAACTAAAAAATTTGCTGGCATATTAAGCAAGAGATGATTAAATAAATGCTGCTGCACAAACATACATTAATGATATATATATATACATATATATATATATATATATATATATATAAAATAAATTATGGACATGTTCTAAAATATAATTTATAATAGATATTCACAGCTTTATATATTATATATCGAGCACTGTTTTAAATTAATGTTTTGTAAGAATTTTTTCCTCGTTCTGTATTCACTGGGATATATATATATATATAAAAAGAAATGACAAAATCATCATACATCACATTCAGTAATGAATTAGAGCACTTTAGCTACTGGCGTATGATACATCACAAGCCAAATGTCTGCCACATTCTACCGAGCGCCCATAGCTCAGAGGTAGTATTGCCGACTGACGCCAGTTCGTCGAGTTTCGAATACTGGATAAAAGCAATCGGTTTTCTAACAGTAGTGATGAGTTGTGATACAGCGAAACAGATCTGTCTATATATATATATATATATATATATATATATATATGAGAATAGCATGGGGAAGAGAGCACAAAAACCGCGCAGCAAAACACTTCATTTGATGCACATGTTATTGTGCAGTATTAATAAAGAACATTTCTATTTTCATTTAGAATTATCCACTTGGCAATAAATACTAAAAATAGTATCAAATACATCATTACTTTTAAAAACTGGGGTTGCCTAATAAATATGCCCGGTATATATACATATATATAAAAAAAATAAAAATGCCTAAAACACACACACACACACACACACACACTTATATATATATATATATATATATATATTATAAGTTATATGTGCGTTGTGGTGCAGTGGACATCGGATCGGAACCAGAAATCTGGGCATTCACATACGCGCAAATACCCTTGGGAAAGGTATTAATCCGCCTCTTCCTTCCAGGTATGGGTTAAATAACAAAACTGATTGGTTTCTATAGTCTTGGTTGGCAACTAGTCCACCGCAGAAGGCAATGGCAACCTACTACGGGATAATCTTCTGCCCAGTCAGTCATGTCTCTTTCGAGACATGATCGCCTAAACGTGTTTCACGTATGGCACTTAACTGACTGACTGACAAATTATCATCTACTACAAAGTGTACATATTGTTTCGAGATTGAAAGGGCAATTTCTCATCAGGTCGTGTGAAGCAAGATTAAAATTTTTTTTATCTTATATTGGCGAATTATATGTGAGACGTAAGTGGGGTAGAAAATGGGAAATCAGAGTTGGAAGGTAAGGTATGATCTTGTCAGCCTTTTTTGGCCAGTCCTTTGGGTTTAACGAAGAGAAAAAAGCAAGGAAAAGAATATCGGGTGAGAGAGAGTAGGAGAGGATGGTCTATGAAGGGATAGGAATCGGTAGTGGATAAACATATCTGTATTAGTGAAGTATCGGCTACAAATATTTTGTATTTAAACTAAGTTCTTATATTTAGTATATTTTTAAATTCAAACTTAATTTAAAATTTACGAAGTCTTTTTTTTTATAAAACATTAAATAGATCACAATTTGTAGTATGAACTAAAAGTTAAATAAGAGGTAAGAATATATATATAAAAGAGAGATCATACGGTTGAAAGGGAATATCGAGGTACTTATATTAATACCATAAATGTTTGTCGTTACATTATATATATATATATATATATATATATATATATATATATATATATATATATATACTAGCAGTACAGCCCAGCGTTGCTCGGGTGAAATAAAAGTTTTTAAAACTAATCTATGGTTCTGGAGCTCAGACTCAGCCTAAAAAATATTTGTGTGAAGTTTGGTGAGAATCAGATAAAAAATTGTGGATTCGTATAAAGGACATACAGACAGATAAACAGACACACACACACACATATATATATTATCGATTTACTGCACTAATGTAACTTTTGAATATCGTTTCTTATGTCTTTGTCTATGAGTGCATAAAGTCGGACCACTCCTTCTATAACCCGATTTTTTCGATTTTCGATATTTATCGGGAGTACCTCGACAGAAAACCTAGCTAAGAACGCTCGCAGATGCTTATAGTACAACTGTGTAAATTTTCAAGAAAATCGATTCAGCCGTTTCAGAGTCTATAAGTAACGGACACACAGACACAGACACATACACACACAGATAAAATTCCATTCATAATTAAGTTTATATATATATATATATATATATATATATATATATATACAAAGAAAATAAAAAATCCATAAAAATATATATATACGGGGGTCATTCAATAAATAAGGTGCGTTTGTAGGTATAAGGACTTCTAATACAGTTAGAAGCTTTTTTTTTCCTTTACTTCTTTTTCGAAGGGATTTAATTTTTTTTTTAGATTGAAAAAACTTTGAGTGTTTTGGAGATTAACAAAGATTGCCGACCACGAAGTATGCTACAGGATTGAACCGAGGTCAGTTATCAAGTTTTTTGTTGCTGACGGGTTCAAACCACTTGAAATTCATAGGAGAATGTAAACTGTGTATGGTGCCTCATGTTTCAGCCAAAGAAATATCTACAAGTGGGATAAACTGTTTAAAGAAGAACGGAGCAGTGTTGAGGATGAATACAGCCCTTGGAGGCTAACAGAAGTGAGGTCACCTGAAGTGACTGAATCAGTCATTCAGTCTGACAGAAGGGGGGCAGTGAATGACATTGCAAGGACTTTGAGCCTATCTGTTGGGGCAGAACATAAAATTGTCCATGATGACCTTGCCTACTCGAAGGCCTCACACAGCAGCCCAAACGGTGTAGACCATCAACGAGCGGAGCTTGGAACTGCTTCCTCATCCCACTTATAGCCCAGACTTTGCCTCTTTAGACTTTGACTTGTTTGGTTCCTTGAAAGCGTTCACGAGAGGCACGAAGTTTGAAAGTGACGATGAAGTCAAATGTGCAGTTAGCGATTGGCTGAGACATCAGTCCAAAGATTTTTACAGTGGGGGAATACCGAGCTTATGTACAGATGGGAAAAATGTGTGACACTGCTGGGATACTACGTTGAAAAATAAAAAAAACAAGTAAGCTTCTGTCTGTATTAGAAATCATTATACCAAAGAATTCACCTTATTTATTGAATGACCCTCGTAGGAGTCCTTATACCGAAAAATTCACCTTATTTATTGAATGACTCTCGTAGAAGTCATTATACCGAAAAATTCACCTTATTTATTGAATGACCCTCGTAGAAGTCCTTATACCGAAAAATTCACCTTATTTATTGAATGACCCTCGTAGAAGTCATTATACCGAAAAATTCACCTTATTTATTGAATGACCCTCGTAGAAGTCCTTAAACCGAAAAATTCACCTTATTTATTGAATGACCCTCATAGAAGTCCTTATACCGAAAAATTCACCTTATTTATTGAATGTCTCTCGTATATACATTATTTATATATTCATATATATATAAAGAAAATAAAAATGCATAATACTCATATATATATATATATATATATATATATGTGTGTGTGTGTGTGTGTGTGTGTGTTATGCATTTCTATTTTCTTTTGTCATTATTCTGTAGACTTTTTTGATTTGCAGAAATTTCTTTGTGTGAATTAAATAAAAATAAAGAAACACCCGTTTTATTCGTCAAATATTTACTAAATGATCCTCATCTTTCGTCTTCAATTACTCTCTCAACCTTGTTTCAAGATGTTAAATTACAAGTCTTATCGCTGGAAAAATCTTTTTTCCGGGGCCAAGGATGCTGTCGTGTTTTCTCTAGTTCTAAATTACGCCGTATTTTTCTTTCTACGATACGTTGTTTGAATTTAGATTTTCCATTCTTTCTATCTTTCTTTTGCACGCATTTCATCGAATGTATGTCGTCACCTATCAGAGAAATCTATCGTTAAGGACGACGATGACGATTGTCAGATCGAATATCAAAGGCTCTTAAAGTCAGGCTGTATTGGGAGCACAGCGGGTGGTGAGGTAACTTTGAATGGTACGTGGCAGGTGCAATCTTACTTCTCTTTGACAAATAATTTTCAACTTTACCTGATAATTTCTTCCATCAAACCGAAATGCTCGAAATAAGTGAATACCATGGAAAACGAAAAGAGTTAGGGAATTTTACATTCGGTTAGGTTTAGGTTAATTTTATAAGGTAAATATATTTGTATTTTATATTCTGGTATATATTTTACACACGTGCATTTAATGTGAAAATGGGAAAGAAATTCATTCTTTTTATTTCGTCATTTAGGATATCCTTTGATGAAAGTGATGTAAAATCTCCAGGAGTTTAAGTGTAAAGTCAATAGTTATCTCCTGTCTTACTAACTTGCATCCTCTCTCTCATTCTCCTTTCTCCGTCCACCTCACCCTCAGAATCTTAACCTTTCTTTTAACCACTTCCTGACACCCCCATAACCTGCCACTCTTTCTCATAACTTTCCTCCTATGTAATCCCTTGTAGAAATTACTGTGTTTTTATTAATATATTACCTTGACCTCAGAGGTAATTTACAAGTACATCCCGCCGTAGTTAAGGTCAACAAAGGACACGGTTGAATGACACTTATATCCCGCCGTGGAAGAAGTCAGCAAAATGCACTATAAAACAGAAGTGACAACAATCAGTGAGAATATTACACGTCATCAGTCAGAGGTTAAGTTTAAGATAGCAATTTCTCAACATCCACCAATAGCCTAGGGACGATGTTCCAGAAAGTAAGTGTGGAGGATATAGTCGAAATATACATATGGCCATGAATAAAAGTCAACAGGTGAAATGTGGTTGACAGATATATCCGACCGTAGACGACGTCAACATAGTGACAACACAAAAAGCAAAAGTGTGTGGGATATTTGGGGCTCTATAAAGTCTTGAGCTTGTGGCTGAAGAGCCAGAAATCTTCCGCTGGTTTCTAATCCAGACAGCAACTTCGTGTGCGCGACTCACTCCAGGTGCCCTTCTGCTCCACACAAGTGTCACCGACGAAGAAAAAAATTAAGGTTATATTTTTATGTATACGTGTTCTTAATTGATAATTCAGATCCAGCTTAATATACAACAAGTATAATTGAATACTGCTGCCACATCTGGTCGGGTGCCCCTGCTATTCTCCTCGGGGTTCTCGACAAAATACAACGGAGACTCTGTAATGTGATCGATACCGACTTGGCAGACCGGTTGCAGTCTCGCTCTCACCGGCGCGACGTGGCCTCCCTGTGCCTCTTCTATAAATACTTTCACGGCTTCTGCTTCGATGAATTTAGATCACTGGCGCCTCCCAGGTACGAATTTGCACAAGATACTAGATTAGCAACTAGATCCCACCCTTTTACAGTGAAACCGATAAAATGCAACCCCAATTTCTACTCCAACAGTTACTTTTCTCGCACTTCCCGACTGTGGAATCTCCTTCCACATGATTGCTTCCCCGACGGCTACAATCTCCAGGAGTTTAAATGTAAGGTCAATAGACACCTCCTAACACACTAACTCGCATCCATTCTTTTAAACACTCTTCCCATCTACCCAACCCCCAGCCTCGGTATCCTTACCCATCTATCACCCTCCTTCTGACATTTCCTATATCTAACCACTCTTTCTCTTTACCTTCCCCTATGTAGCCCCATGCGCAATAGTGGCAGTGGAATGCCTTGCTTGAGGTGAAATGATTAAAAAAAATACACTTTGAAATACGGAATTAAACTACGTTAGCGCAAGATTTAAGTAAAGAACCTGCAATAAATATTGGAAGTGATGAGTAAGATTTGATGATACAGACAAGGACTAAGATATTCGATAATAGATAAACTTTATTGTCAACACCCGTTGAAATCCTATGAGTCCAAGTAGTTATAATTGATTCCCTTTAATCTATGTTAATATTTGTTTTTCTTTCTTTGATTAGTGCTTGATTTTAATGCTTGTAACTTTTTAAAAAATTAACCCAAACCCAAACTTTTCGCTTTGCGTAAATGTTGTCATATTGATAAAATGTCCATCGTTCCTTTTTCATCTTCAAAGTTACAGTTACACATAAAAATACGTATCTTTGTTTTAATTAAGATTTTGGAATCGGTCCAAAAAGCATTTTAGCAAGATGTTTGAAGATCTGAAGAAATGCTTATCATTTTATTCGTGTCCCAGTCTCGTTTGTGATTTACCGTCGAACAATTTCCACATCGTCTTTCCTAATAGATAGTAAATTATTTATGACAGATGTCTTTATCGTATAAACCACAAGAAAATATGGCAATTTACTAGGGGAAAATATTCCTACTAAGCACATACACAGTTCTACCAGTTATTGCGCCGAGGAGATTCACTCGTAATTCATGAGTTAACCAATAATAATGATAATAATGGTGAGTAATATTAGTAATAATCATAATACAAATCAAAATATGCCAAATCAAGTGTGACTTTAGAGACACAAGAGAAAAAGATGAAAATAATCTGCACAACAAATACCATACCAGTTTCTGACCTTGAAGTTGAAACTCTTAACTCTCAGGGGCTGGTAAAAGTTGATCTCAACCTCGACATTCGTGAGCTTCCAAATGTCTTCACAGTATCAGTCCCTTAAAACCAGGAAATAACACCGTAAAATACGGATTATTGAGAGTTCATTCATCTTACCGCATGTGTGGTTAACATTCTGTTACATTTGACCTCATGATATACAGGGTATTACCAGTGAAGGCATCCTACCGATTGGCACCGGCTCACGTGAATAGATTCTTAAAATAACAAAAAAGTAAGGAAACGTTTCTTGGGTGATCCGAAAATAATGTTATATAGAAATAGAGGATATATAGTAGCTAGAAATGAAATTGGTACCATTATTGAAAGTTCTACGGAGGCTGAAAGTGGTTTTTCTCTGAGCAACATAATTTATGGTGACAAGAAATATTTTTGAAGTTTAACATGTGGCAATTCTTCTAGTCATAAATTTGATAGGTCTCTCATTAGATCTTTGAGACTGCAAGTATTCCTTTCGAATCTGACAAAGAAACCATAACACCTGCTGAAATTTCTTCTTCTTCTTCTTCTTCTTCTTCTTCTTCTTCTTCTTCTATGTGCCCTGTCCTTTCAGGACGTAGGCGAACATGGTTTTTCACGTCTTCTCATGCCTGGTGGCTCTTAGTATGTTTTCTCCTGTTACACCACGCAACTCGCGTTCCGTGATTCACCTGCTCAGACCCTTCAAATATGTTATCCGAAGCTTTCCTCTGTATC
This sequence comes from Ascarosepion bandense, assembly GCA_037127315.1. Taxonomy (NCBI): domain Eukaryota; kingdom Metazoa; phylum Mollusca; class Cephalopoda; order Sepiida; family Sepiidae; genus Ascarosepion; species Ascarosepion bandense. The sequence goes on along the minus strand of JBBBDQ010000754.1, from coordinate 1,780,138 downwards.
TTTTTCCATCTATCTGGCCTGTCAGTATCAGGTTTTCCAAGCCCTCCTTCCTCATTGCATGTCCCAGAAACTTCAGTTGTCTCTTCCTGATGTTCACTATTAATTTGCTTTTCGTTGCCATTCTTTCCAAAACCTCAACATTGCTCAGATGCTCAGTCCATGATATCCGCAGCATACTTCTGTAGAACCACATTTCCGCTGCTTCAAGTTTTTCCCTCATCTTTGATGATATTGTCCAATATTCACTATCATATTGAAGAACTGACCTCATATAGCAATCTAGTACTCTCTCCTTTGTTTCTAGTGAACGTTTCCTGTGTCTTCGTACTTTACTCAGCTTCTGGAATGCGTCCTTTACTATGCCAGTTCACCTTCGGATCTCTGTGTCGTACTTTCCATCTCCTGTACTTGCTTGATTTTAGTATCCCCCACCTGTATTTGGCATTTTGGGTTGCTCTTTTTGCTGATGAACATGCGTTCAGTTTTGCAGTTTATTTGTAGTGTTTTTTGTCACTCTTGTCGTTTTCTTCTCATGTCTGCAATCAGCACTGTATCATTCGCATACCTTATGTTCAAATTTGGCCTCCGATAACAAATCCTGGCGTAGAATCTAGGCTCCTCAAAATATTACAAACAGAAAAAGGAAAACATCAATCTTGGCAACAGAAATATGCTTAGAACATAATTTCTATCTGGAATATATTAATAAATGTCTTTTTATTAAATTATGAAAATGGTTTCATTTTTTTTGATAATATTTTTTAAACTAGAAAGAATGGTTTGAATATGTTCTTAAAGATTACCTAAATTAATCAAAGCGGTTCCTGGAATTTGGAGATGTCATTGACAGAACAGTTCCTTCAATTTGGCATGTCATAATAGGGTGTAGCCAAATGGAACTAATATTGCAATTTTGTTTTATTATTCAGTTAATTATTTTATACTTATATTAAATACAAGTTATAAAAAACACTTAAATTAGAGTGTCACTGTGTCAAAGTTGTATGAGCGTAAGAATCGTCGAGAAGTGAGGCTCATCGTGTTCTATATATAGACGAAGGCATTCGGCAAAGTAAGCCACAAAGACTTGTTAGTTACCTCAGTATGATTAGTAAACTAGACATTTGGGAAAAATATGAGACGAATCGAGAATCTACACGGGTAGCAAACCCACTGCATACAGACATGAAACGAATTCAAGAGATATACAAAAGTAGAAAAAAGTGTAAGGAATGGATGTCTTTTCACCGGATCTATTCAGCAAGACTCTTCTGAGCGCAATAGAAGTAAAGCGAAGATTCATCATCGTCGGCCACAATCTAAACGATGTAAGATACGCAAATGGTACAGTACTGATAGCAGACACGGAATGGAACATACAAGACCTCCTACAGAAGGTAATTGAAAAAAATGGAAAGAAATGACTATTAATAAACAAGAAAACTAAATAGACATCAGTAAAAAGAGGAGACCAAATTGACAACTACAGGTTGGAGATACTAAAATTAAGCAGGTACAGAAATTTCAATACATAGAAAATATTCTAACGGAACATGGAGAGTTCGATCTGAGATCTGTAGTCTAATTGGCATGGCCAAGGATGCATTCCGGAAGCTGAGTAAAGTATTAAGAAACAAGAAAATTTCGCTAGAAACAAAGATAGTACTGGATTGCTATGTAATGCCTTTTCTTTTTTTATGTCAATGAATACTGAAAAATCACATCGAAGATGAACAAAAGACTTTAAGCAACTGAAATATTCTTATATAAAAGGATGATCTGGATACCATGAAACGAGCATGTGATTAATGATGAGCTTTCTGAGAGAATGGCAAGAAAAATGGAAACGAATGGTTAACTTTAGAAAAAGACAGCGAAAATTCTGGGACAGGTAATAAGGAAGGAGGGCTTGAAGAATCTGATACTCACAGGTCAGAGAAAGGGAAGAGAGACCGGGAAAAGCAGTGCGTAACATATTTGATAGCCTTGATCAAGTTGTTGTCGGAGCGGGTTTTGGGTGGGGCAACGGAAGAAAGCGTGCTAAGAACCATTAGAAATAGGTTGATGTGGAGGACCATGATCGCCTACGCCCTGAAAGGATATGATATATAAAAAAAAGAAGGAAGGAAATATATATCCGTAAACGCGAATGTGAAGTGATCAAGATTGTAGTAATGGGGAAACACTCTTCTGAAAGAATTTTCCCTAAATTAATTCAGGAAAGAATCTGGTAAAGGAAACTATTTCTTATTCGTGGAATTCGAAGAGAGTTGCAGTTTTTATCTTTGGGTACCGGTATAATTTGTTCGATGTTATACAAACAATTCCAACTAATTTTTGTGTTGCTTTATTGAATATTTCCTTTAAACTGTATTAAATTGATATGATTTAATAACACATTATTTTCTGCTGTATTAAACCGTTCTGCTTTTTTATTTACACTAGCTGTATAGCCCAGCGTTGCTCGGGTGTAATGAAAGCTTTAAAATAAATCCATGGTCCAGGAACTCAGACTCTGTAGACGTTGGCACGAAATACTAAAAAGCAATAGTTGTTTCCAGTTAAAGCGAAACCGTAGACAGAAAGAAAAATGAATAGATGTAAGTCAAATTTTGATTTCCTGGTATCGATATCAAATAGGTTTTTTCGTCGTAAACTGAATTTTGAAGGTTAAATAATTCCTCCGAGTAAATGTTATCATGGCTGAGACTAAGAACTACAATTATGCCTACTTAGAGATAAACCCGAAGCAAAAACTAAAATAAAAAGGCTGAAAAAATTCAGACATACAGGCAGATAAACAGACACACACACAAACATCTTGCCTGTTATATATATATATTATCTATTTTCTTCACTATTGTAAGAACTGCAACCTTGAAACGTCTGAATATCGTTTCTTATGTCTTTGTCTATGAGTGTATCAAATTTGATTAAAATAAGACCACTTCTTCTATAACACGATTTTTCGATTATCGATTTTCGATATTTTTCGGGGGTACCTCGACTCAAACATTAGCTAAGGACACTCGCAAACGCTTATAGTACAACTGTGTAAATTTTTAAGAAAATCGGTTCAGCCGTTTCGGAGTCTATAGGTAACGGACACACAGATACACACACGCACACACACACATAATCTCACACAGACAAAGTTCCATTTATAAATAAGTTTACATTATGCTATTCAGCCGTTTGGTATTTTTTACAATTGTATTTGAATCCTCTTTTTTATAATGTTGTTTCATATCTTTTAATTCGTTAAATTTTCATTCCTCTAAAGAGTTATCTAGCGTTCTAAACAGACATGAATTAGAAATTATTGAATATTGTGGTGCAGTGGATATCGACGTGAAACGACAAATCGGGGTGCCGAGATCGAATTCTAGTTGAATTTCTTGCATTCACTTACGCGCAAATAACTTTGGGAAAGGTATTAGTCCGTCTCTTCCCTCCAGTAATGGGTTAAATAACAAGACAGATTGGGTTCTATAGCCTTGGCTGGCAACTAGTCTACCACAGAAAAGAAATGGCAAACTACCAAGGGATAATCTTCTGCCTAATCAGTCATGTCTCGAAAGAGACATGATAGCCCAAAGCGTGTAGCACGTATGATACTTAACTGACTGATATTGAATCTATTGCTAGTTGAGCTGTAACAAAGTGGTTCAGTCTAACGAACTAGGCAATTTTCCTTTCCAGAATTTATTATAGAGATCTATATGTTTACTATTTGTGTATGTTTAGATTATTGCTGTCTAATATGGTCAAATGCTCCTGCCATTTACCTTGAGCTCCTTGATAAAACCTAAGGAAGAATCAAGAATAATATCCGTTCTGATCAAGCAACTAGACTTCAGTCACTTTCTCACCGCCATATGGTTGTCTCCCTTTGTTTTTTCTATAAATCATTTCATGGTAATTGAATTTTTCTTTCCGTGTCTGCTATCGCCACTGTATCATCTACGTATCTTATATTGTTTAGATTGTGGCCACCGAATGTCTTGCTCATAAGAGCTCTTTGCTAGACTTTATGAGTTTCAGCGCAGTACTAGACTTGAGTCGAAATCTCATCAATTTATAGTTGCGCTGCTTAGAAGAAACTGTGACTTCTATGTTAATAGTTGCTTTTCTCGCACTACTTGCTTGTGGATCTCCTAACCAACTTAATGATTTTCAGCCAACTTTAATCTGAAAAAATTTAAATACAATGTAAACTATTATTTGTCTTTGTAATTAACCCTTTCTTTTCTTTCTCATTATTAATATACATGGTTCCTAGTTCTACCACACTAAGTAGCCCCTTGAGGCATAGTTGCTTTATTGGTTTGAATGCTGCGAACCCGATTAAAAATAATTTTATTAAACATGATACTGGACTGAAAACGATATTATTTTTTATTATTATATGGTTTGTAATTATTTTTGGTTATGTTTTATGTTATATCTAAAACAATATTTTATGTTTGCATTACAAGTTTTTCTTTTGGTACTTGCTAGGTCAACTATATATTTTATATGTATATTTTAATATTGTATATATTATTAATATTACCTAATTGTCATATTGTAATAATTTTAATACATGGCTATTTAATATTTTGATACATATTTCAGTGAAAGATTCTAACCGTTAGCAAATTAATTTTTTAAAATTTATTTATTTATTTATTTATAAAAAGTTCTCTTAATATTTGTAGACATTATTTCGTTAGAATTTTAACCGCAAATAGATTTCGGTTTATCATTCCTACACATGCTAACTTTGCTGACTCATAAATATAGACATTCATATTCAATTTTCTCACAAACATACACATTCGTACACGATTCTCTCATTTTATTTTAAAAAAGAAAATCGTCTCTCGCTTGTATATCTTATTTCGCTACAATTTTGAATGCAAATGTATTTTACTTTGTTATTCTCACGCACTAACTATAACAACATATTAACACACTTAATTTGTCTATAGCTTAACTAGGCTTGGCATAAGCATTATTTTCGCATACATATACTTGCTTCGAAAATCTTTACCATTTCTTTATTGTATGTGACACGTACCTGATCAATGAAATCAAACGTCAATCAACATACTGTCGCTGTATATTATATATATATATATATATATATATATATATATATATATATATATATACTGTTAAATATAAGAGACAATCAATGTCTATTATGTTTAATCATGAGCCGTTCTAAACATCGTATTTTTGCTTTATTTTCAGCAGAAAATAAAGAAAGAAATTCTCCAGCATTTGGATCATTTTTTTTTTAAGTTGGTTCTAAGCTTTCGGCTCACAAGAGCCATCTTCAGAGAGGTTGCAAGGACGTTAACATAAAAACATCACCATTAAAGGTGATTTTATCTTGCGTTGATATAAAATTTTGCTAAGCAACGATAACTGTTACCAAATAGCAAACGCAGTTCGTAAATTTGTAATGCGGTTCTATGAGGTCACACAGCGTGAGAGCTCGAAATGTTAACAGAACCATATATTTAAACGCAATGTAATGTGTTATGACCAGATTTAAACGTGATTTTATTAAATGTGAATTGTTTGGATTTCATGTAGATGTTTAGAACGGCTCATGATTAAACCTAATAGACATTCATTGTCTCTTATATTTAACAGCATATGTTTAAAAAATTATTTGCTGCCTCGATACACTATATATATATATATATATACAATTTATTTTTTTGGTAGAATAATAAAAACATTTTTTTAAAAATTTTTTTACATTGAGTTACGAAATTGTGGTGATAAGAAAATATTTTTGACTGGTAACTTTTCAATTGAAAGAAAGAAGTTTGGTCTTGACTGACTGATTTTCCCAGTGGCTAAGCCGGTTAACGCGTACTGCACTAAATTTAGTTTCCTTTGGCCTACGATACACACACTCCATATACAGGATAGCACAGATTCCTCTAATAAGATTTCTTTTAATATTTTTTGAAATTGCACCTTAATACACAAGTTGGATGCATTTGATTGTAATATATATATATTTGATTGTAATATATATATATATATATATATATATATATATATATATATATATAATAATTGCACCTAATATATAAGCTGGATACATTTGATTGTAATTATATATATATATATATATATATATATATATATATTAAAGAGAAAGAGAGAGAGAAATCCGTGGTGTAACGATCCTATATGTTTAAATATATAACTTGTGAATATTTACGTAAATATTTAGTTATGGAATCAGAAAATTCAATCACATTTACCGATATGAAAGCAAACATTAATAGTTTATATATATATATATATATATATATATATATATATATATATATATATATGTGTGTGTGTATGTGTGCATACATTGATATTTATATTTGCATATCCTCCTCATAAATATGCGGACTCCAACAAGCGTCTTTGCATCCGCAACGCGCAAAAACGCAGTCAGGAAAATCAATAAGAAGCTAACATCTCATCATCCGACGCGCATGCGTTGGATAAGGAAATTTCTCGAGGCCTTAATCACTTTTGTCGGTGAATTTCCCCCCTTTGTTGTTTTCAACATTTTTCGTTGTGGTAACGACCCGTCGGCCTCTTTCAACACAGCTGAAACACAAACCACAGAAAAGTTCGCCAGAAGGTTGATTGTAAAGTTTTCATTCGATATTCATCCCCTTTGCTGATTCTTCCTTGTCGATAACAGAAGGTTTCAACATCAGAGGCTGACATCACCTTCATTTCCCTGTTTTCATATTATCTTCAGCTGAAAAGGAGACTGAAACCGAGGTAGAAAATAGACGGAAGAAAGTAAAGACGAAGTAGCAAAATGAAGAGGATAAGGAAAAGGTAAAATTAAACGTGGCAAACGAAAAACAGACAATAAGTGAATCTTAGTAACATAGTAAGAACAAAAGACAAATTCAATAATAATAGTAAAGAACATTAAAAAAATATTAGCAGTATCCAGCTGAAGAAGGGACGTAATACACGCTCAATGAAGACTTTGAGAAAAAAAGATATACACATATATTATAGTTAAATATTTTTTTAATCATTTCACCCCGAGCAAGGGGGCTACATAAGTGTAAAAAGATGAATTAGAAGAGAGTGAAGAGGAATACGAAGCAGTTAGAAAGGAGCAATAGAAAGATGAGAATGCAGGTGTGATGACAGTTTCAAGGTGGAGAGGAAGGAAAGGATTTACAGGGTGGGGAAAGAGCTAGGGTCAAGTGGTTAATAGATGAGTATTGACATTGCATTTAAATTCCTGGAGGTTGTAGCCGTCAGGAAAGCAAGAATATGGAAGCGAGTTCCACAGGCGGGAAGTGCGAGAGAAGAAGCTGCAGGAGTAGAATTGTCGTAATGCTGAATAAATAAATGCAGTCTAAATTATGACGTCCAGACAAAAAGAAAAGGAATGATATTAACAAAATACCGAAGAAAGCGTTGCAGAAAATAGAAAAAAAATCATAAAGACACTCAAAAAACAATGATAAAATCTTTTGAAATAATAATTGTTTAATTGCAATTGATTTACTTAATTAACCCATACCCGAGGGAGAAAATTAATGCATTCATACTTTTTCCGGTTGTATTTGCACATAAGTGAATATAAAGATTCCATCAAGAATTGAACTTTGAGATGCAGATTACCCATTGCACCACCTTCACGTTCAAACTTTCAGCATCTGTTATTCTCAAATAAAAAAAAGAAGACAAAAATAAACGCAATGTGTAAAAGGAATTCTCTAAAAATAAAAAACATTGAAAAAAAAACATTGAAAAAAAAAATCCAGATAAAAATCAGAAAAAGAAACTAAAAAACAATTAAAAAAAAAACAATTAAAAAAAAGGGAATCGAAAGGGAAATCGGGAAATTCTGTCGAATAATTAATATGACCCTGGAGACACAAATCGAAGAGCTTGTAATGTTTAAAGCAATACAAACAACCGACAAAATACTAATGAGAGACAAGAGATGGTCTTAATCTGTATATCGTGTCCATTCAGGACATCGGTGATAAAATTGAAATTCTGATTGTCATGGTGCCTTTATACGAAGAATAGACTCTTCCTCTTACTATATATAATTACCTGCCTGACATTCGGATGGTAGTTTGACGGCAGTTGAGCACGACAGCTAGTACGCAATTAGAGCCAGCTGCTTGTTAGGTAATAAGCAGCGTAACTGTACCGTTCGAACTTACTTCTTTCTATTTAATTATTATTAATACTTACTTTGTATATATATTTTTGTTATATTAATACACTGTTTGGAATCTACCACCTGTGTTCCGTGTTTTACTTCCAACCAAACTGGTCACTACAAATTTGGGTCAAGATTTGCCACACTAAATTGGCGACTAGGATTCACAAAAGTTATCATCCCTTCTGACACCTAAAAAGGTTTTACTTTTTTGCTACCAATCCATATTCTCATGATTTTGACGTCCATATGACTGTCATCTGAAAAAGAAAATTGGCGTGGAACCAGTATCGTAGTAACATCCTATCTGTTGTTGGTGACTTTTATGACACTAACAGGATAAAAACTTCCTCACCAATGCAACCAAAGGACGGCGTCAGTGACGAAAAGAGAGCTGGGGGAGGACATGGTTAAAAAAATATGTCTCAGTGAATTTCACTGCTTTTCACCGACTTAGCAGACCGCCTGCAGTCTCTCTCTCAGAGGCGCGACGTGGCTTCCCTGTGTCTCTTCTATAAACACTTTCACGGCTTCTGCTGCGATGAACTTAGATCACTGGTACCCCCTATGTTCGAATTTGCACGAGATACTAGATTAGCAACTATATCCCACCCTTTTACAGTGAAACCGATAAAATGCAACCACAACTTCTACTCAAACAATTTCTTTTCTCGCACTTCCCGACTGTGGAATTCCCTTCCACATGACTGCTTCCCCGACGGCTACAATCTCCAGGAGTTTAAATGTAAGGTCAATAGACATCTCCTAACAAACTAACTTCCATTCTTTCAAACACTCTTCCCACCCACCAATCTATCTATCATCCCCCTTCTGACATTTCCTATATCTAACCACTCTTTCTATTTACCTTCCCCTATGTAGCCCCAAGCGCAATAGTAGTAGTGGAATGCATTGCTTGGGGTGAAATGATTAAAAAAAAATCTCTCTTCATTATTTCTTTTGTGTGTCAAGACTTCTTTCTTCTTTATGTGCCCTACAAAACTTCAATTGCTTTTTATTCAAATTATCAGCATATTTTTTCTTAAAACTTTACTTAAAATGTATTTGTTTCTCACTTTTTCCTGCGATGGTGTCCTCAGCATTTTTCAGTAGAACGAGATTTCTATTAGCCCAAAACCACTATTTCATTTGTGATATGGTTGTCCATAATTCCTTGTCATATAAGAGGTCCTACTTTCATGTGTGTTCAATATTCTTTTCTTTGATTTTAACGAATTTTTCGTTTTAATTAACAATTTGCTTTCATATTGGAAGTCAAATTTCTCTATAGCAATAAGCCTCCGGAATGTCTTCAAAAACAATTCCAATATATGGAAAATTTGTTGTTGTTTTTTTAAGAAGAATTCAAGAGTAACAGAAAGAAAGTGAAACTAAGAAAGAATAAAAAAAGAAAATATAAAAAAGAATGAATGAAGGAAAAAGAATGAGAAAATAACGAAAGAACACTACAATAATAAAAGAATGAAAGTAAGAAAGAAAAAATGAAGAAAGAAGAATAAAGCAGTAAATAAAAGAGAAATGAAGAAAGAAAAATTAAGGAGAAGAAGATTGAAAAAATAATAAAGAAAGACGAATGAAGCAATAAAAGAAAAAATGAAGAATGGAGAAAGAAGAAAGAAGAAAGAAGAATGAAGAAGTAAAAGATAGAAAAAAACTTGAAGAAAGTAGAGTCCAGCTGAAAATTAAAAAAATTAAAAAGTGGAAAATAAAGAACGATGAATAAAAACAAATAAATAAATAAAGAAAGAAAGAAAGAAAGAAAGAAAGAAAAAAGAGAGAATTGAACAAAGAATGATGGTCGATAAAACAAAAATAATTAAACGAAATTTTAAATAACAGTCAGTTAAGTGCCATACGTGATACACGCTGTAAGCGATCATGTCTCAAAAGAGACATGACTGGCTGTGCAGAAGAATTTCTATCCTTCTATTTAAAGTATTGGTGAAGGGAGAAGAGACGGATCGTATTAATAATTAGTAATTAGTGGGGATCAGTTTATTACTTCATAAAAATAGAAAACAGATCCCCCACTTTATGTCCAGTAGAAGCTTTACTTATGTTTCTAACTATTATCGTGATTGAGTCAGTTAAGTGCCATACGTGATACACGCTTGGGCGATCATGTCTCGAAAGAGACATGAATGAATAGGCAGAGAATTTTCTATCCTGCTATTTAAAGTTTAGCTGAAAGAAGAGACGAATTGTATTAATAAGTTGGGGATAAGTTAATTACTTCATAACAATAGAAAACCAACCCCCCACTTTATGCCCATTCATAGCGTTACTTACGTTTCCAAATATTATCTTCATTCAGTCAATTAATTGCCTTACGTGATACATGCATTGGGCGATCATGTCTCGAAAGAGACATGACTGACTGGGCAGAAGATTTTCTATCTTGCTATTTAAAGTATAGCTGAAGGAAGAAAAGACGGATTTATTAATAATTAGAAATTAGTGGGGGATCAGTTTATTACTTCGTAACAATAGAAAACCGATCCCCCTAATAGGCCCAGTAGGAGCTTAACTTATATTTCCAACTATTGTCTTCATTCAGTCAGTTAAGTACGATACATGATACATGTTTTGGGCGATCATGTCTCGAAAGAGACATGACTGACTGGGCAGAAGATTATCCTGCAGTAGGTTGCCATTTCTTTCTGTGGTAGACTAGTTGCCAAGGTTGTAGAATCCAATCTGTTCTATGATCTAACTAGAGGGAAGAGACTGATTAATACCTGATTAATACCTTTCCCAAGGGTATTTGGGCGTAAGTGAATGCCAGGAATTCAACTGGAATTCGAACTCTGTTCCCCGATTTGTCGTTCCGAGTCGATATCCACTGCATCACAACGCACATCCAAGAGAAGCTGGCTAAAGAAAGAAAAATAAATATCAAATAAGGGTAAAGAAAGAAAGAAACAGAAAGAAAAGATGAAGAAAGAACAGTCAGGCGAGGAAAATTAAGAATAAAAAGAGAAAGAAAATTAGGAGCGAGGAATTAATGAAAAAGAAAGAATAAAATAATTCTAATAAAAAATTTAGAAACTGGTAAGTAAAAACGATGAAAAATGAATGAAATACAAATGAATGGGCAAGAAATTATAAACATGAAATTGAAACGAGAGAATGGCAACGAATACAATTTAATGCGGTTAAAAAAGAAAGAAAGAAAGAAAGAAAGAAAAAACAAACGAAAGAAAGAAAGAAAGAAAGAAAGAAAGAAAGAAAGAAAGAAAGAACAAACGAAAGAACTGAAAGAGAGAAAAAACATGGCAAAAAATGTGTGAAGACGACAAAAATCGACTGGACTGAAAGAAAAAAAATACCATCAAATAAAAAAAGTGAAATATAAAATAAATAAATAAATAAAAGAAACACCCGAATAAAAATAAAGAAAAAAATAAGGTTCCCAGTAAGAAGCTCGCAACTGGGGGTTCAAATCGGCGCAGAATTCTGATCTCTGACATAATCTGCCGTTAAAGACGGTGAAAAACGCCCGCTTGACTTGAAAGTTTAAGAACTGAGGACACGACAAAGATCAACATTGCTTAAGGCTCAGCGTTTACTAAATGTATTCGAAAGTTCTCTCCCCGCTCCCTCTGCCTCACATTGCCTATAAAACTGTGATCCTTGACAATGAAAGACTGGCCTGAAAAACACTATCTTATCGATACAATCATCTATGTATGGTGACATTGCACAGCCGACGCATAACTTTGATGCGTTTCAAATGCATGGTATCAGGCGGTAACAGGACACGGTATTGAATTGGTGAATGCCCCATTGGCCACATCTGCGGGTTTGTTTCTAGGTTGGGGTCGGTTTGTGTTAAGGTATGCTCTTCAAGACACGAAAGACATCGATCTGGAAGACTGGGTGATTGTGTGTTCATTGCCACGATAACCTGTCGATTAACAGAGGCTAAAAGTTAAATGGGGCGCTAAGGCCTCGCATTTATCTTGAGTTCACATCCTCACAAAAAGAAAAGAAAAAGCTTTTCATGGACGAGGAATATTTCGATTTCTATATCTTTAAAGTATCGCATTTTTTAACAATACATTTCATTCTTCTCTTTTTCATTTTCTGTCTTTTCTTTTACATCTTCATCCATGTTTCTTAATTTCTGTTCTTTCTTTCTTTCTTTCTTTCTTTCTTTCTCATACCTCCGATTTTTCTTTTTTGTCTATCTTTCTTTCTTTCATTCTCTCTTTCTTTTTTTTTTCCTTTTTCATGCCCTAGATTTTCTTTTCTTTCTCAAGCATTGGATTTTACTTTCTTTTCATGCCTTAGATATTTCTTGCGTTTTTTCGTCCTTTCTAATGACTTAGAGTTTTCTTTCTTTCTTTCTTTCTTTCTTTCTTTCTTTCTCACTCATATCTAAGAGTTTTCTTTTTTTTATGCCTTGGGTTGTACTATCTTTTCATGACTTCGATATTTCTTTATTTTTTCTTTCTTTCTCATGCCTTAGATCTTTTCTTTCTTTCTTTCTTTCTTTCTTTCTTTCTACATTCTTGTTTCTTTATTTTATTTAACTTTTTCTGTTACACTTTTATAAGGTCCTGGGTTTGACGGTAAGCTGCATCCGGCAGCATCATCTGATTGAGATGTTGTGAGGAGCATTGAACCACATCTTAATTGCTCTTGTTCTCAGTTCCACCCTGATCCGTAATGGTAGCACCTGTTAGGGTTCCAGCTATTGGCAAATACTTAAACCCAAAACTGGTGTCAAAACACTATGAAAGTAGAAAAATAGACTTTTATATAAATATATACATAAAAATAAACTTTTATAAAAAAAATATACATTTTTGAAAGAAAAATAATACCAACAATATATTTCTCAAGAAAATTATTGCCATAACGAATTTTGGAAAAAAAATATTCTCAACAAAATATTTGGATACATAACTAGAAGATATGTTCAGTTTTCTAAAATTAAAAAGAATAAAAACAAAAAAAAATTATTAAAATCTGACAACATCAACCTTCTCATTATAACAGAACATTAAAAACTTAATTTAAACACTACTTTTTTGGCATTAAACAACCTGCAGGTGTTGATATGCCGTTAAATAAAACTTAAACTCAAAATGAAACTTTTTTATCATTCTTTTGTCATTCTCTTCCATTCTTTATTCTTCTATTCTTATTCCTTAAATTTTATTTTATTTCTTTCTTTTATTCCTATATTCTGTTTCCTTCATTTTTATTTCTGTATTTATTTATTTTGCTTCTTAATTCTTATTCTGTGTGTTTTTCCACCCACATTCGGTTTCTTCATTTCTTTCATTTTTCCCTCTTTTATGCTTCTTTGTCTTTTTTCTTTCTTTTCGACTTTTATTCTTCTTTCTTGATGTTTATGTATTTTATTCTATTATTATGTTTAATTTTTATTTCATTCATTTACTTTTTCATTGTCTTTTCTTCGTTATACCTTTCTTCATCTGTAGTTTATATTTCTTATGCTCCTTCATTATTATTTCTTCATTTTCTTTCATTTATCTTATGTTCATTTATTTTTTAATTTACTTTAATTCCTTTCTTGTTCTTTCTACACTTATTTCTCTTTCTTTTATTCTTTCATTCATCTTTTTTTTTCATTTTTCTCTTTCATTTTACACCTTCAACTATTTCCTTTCTTTTTTTCACGACTTATTTTTTGTTGTTCTCTTTTTTTGTTATTCTTTTTATCCTGAATTTATATTTCTTCATTTTTCATTTTTTTCTTCCAGATTTTTAAATCTTCAATTTTTCTTTCTTTTTTTAACTCCTTCATTCTTCTTTCGTCATTTTCTTTCATTCTTTTACTCATTCTATCATATTTCTTCATTTGTCTTTCTTTTCGCCTTCATTTTCGTTTTTATTTTTCCTTTCTTCGGCAACGAGGCTTGCTTGCGGACTAAGCAATCGGTCGTGAGCAAGCAGTCTTGTTCACCTCTGTGCCCGAGCAAGAGAGGGACCCAAGCGAGGGTTCGCCGAAGCATAGTGTCTCGCTTGGTTTCATAAAACAATAGCCCGACCCAGCCTTAAGCTGGTGAACGGGATATTTTTTATGGAGCTTAAGGGCTCGGAATCCCACATAAACCGACCTTGTGTCACACCTGCTTCAGTGGGAAAGGCGGAAAATATCCTTTCTTTCCTTGACTCCTTCATTACTTTTTTTTATTTCCACTTTCTTTTTTTTTTAGTCATGTATTTGTCTTTTTCTCATTAATTCTTCTTTGTTCTTTCGACTTTCATTCTTCTTCTTGCATTTTTTATTTTACTCTTGCTTTCTTTTATCTCTCTTTTTTTACTCCTTCTTTAATTTTTCTTTCTTTTTGCCTTTCTTTTTTTCTTTTTTCTTTCTTTTTCCTTTCTATTTCTTTCTTTTTTCTCTTTGTTCTCTTTGTTATTTTACACCTTTCTTTTTTCTTTCATTCTTATTTTTAATCCTTCATTCATTTGTTTTTCTTTTTGCCTACATTTTTCTTTTTTTCCTCATTTTTTCTTTTTTTCTTTTATATGTAACACCTATCTTCTTCGTTTTTTCTTTCTTATTTTTACTCCGTCATTCATTTTTCTTCTTTTTTGGATCCATTTTTCTTTCATTTGCATTCATTTTTCTTTTTCATTGTTTCTTTATACTTATATTCTTCTTTTATCTTTCTTTTACTACTTCATTCATTTTTCTTTCTTTTTACCTTAATTTTTCTTTCTTCATTTATTCTTTCACTCCTTTCTTCTTTTTTCTTTCTTTCTTATTTTTAGTCATTCATTCATTTATTTTTGGCTTCATTCTTCTTTTTTTTATTTTAATCCCCACTCCTACTTTTTTCTCTCATTCTCATTTTTAATCATGCATTCATTGTTTTTCTTTTTGCCTTCATTCTTCTTTCTTCATTTTTGTCTCTTTTACTTTTTATTCCTCATTTTTTTAAATTTTTACTCTTTCAATCATTTTTCTTTCTATGTTGACTTCATTTTTTTTTCTTTTGCCTTCATTCTTCTTTCTTTGTGTTTCTTTTACTCCCACTACTTCTTTCTTTCTCTTTCTTATTTTTAGTCATTCATTCATTTTTCTTTCTGCCTTCATTCTTCTTTCTGTATTTTTTCTTTTCCTCATCTCTTCTTCATTTTTCTAATTTTTACCTTTTCAATAATTTTTCTCTTTATTTTGCCTTCATTTTTCTATCTTTTTACCTTCATTCTTCTTTCTTTATTTTTCTTTTACTCCCCTCTACTTTATTTCTCTCTTTCTTATATTTAGTCATTCATTCATTTTTCTTTTTGCCTTCATTCTTTTTATTCATTTTTTCTGTTACTTCTTTATTTTCTTTTTTCTAATTTATACATTTTGAACCATTTTCTTTCTATGTTGACTTCATATTTCTTTCTTTTTCCCTTATTCTTTCTTTATTTTTTCTTTTACTCCTCTCTACTTCTTTTTTCCTCTTTTTTTAGTCATTCATTCATTTTGCTTTCTGCCTTCATTCTTTTTTCTTTACTTTTTCTTTTCCTCCTTTCTTCTTCATTTCTCTAATTTTTACTTCATTTTTGTTTCTTTTACTTCTTTATTCTTCATTTTTCATTCTTTTGTTATCTCTTTATTTCTATCTTATTATCTATGTCTCTATTTTTGTTTGTTTCATTATTCATTATCCCATTAATTCTCTGATATCTTTATTTTTTAAATCATTTCCCACTAAACAAGGTAATAACACAATTAATACGGCAGTTATTACTGAAAGTGAAAGAAAAAAAATTGAAATTAGGGAGAAGTTCAATGAAAGACCACGTTGCAGGATTCAAAAGATTGCAATTGAAGATGGCATTTAAATTTTAGATGTTTGTAACTGGCAGGGAAGAAAGAAATTAGAAGTGAAGTGTGAGAATATAACTATTAGAAAAGAACATACGGTTACAGCGAGCTATCTTAACAGAATAGCGATGAAGAACTAATTGCTGTTCTAGCAGTACGTTTAAAATTGTTGGGTTTCTGTACGAAGGAGAGTGTTGCTGGTGATATATTTGCTTGTAAACAGACAGTGAATGAGGGGAGAGAAACAAAAACCAATCTAAGATTTTATTATAAAAATATATTTCCATTATTAATTTTGTTAAAAAATGCTACATAAACAAAAAAAGGTTACAGTGTAATAGGCAAAAGATAATTGCTTAAGTTCATATAGAAGATTAGAGTAGCGTCTTCCTAGAAAAGAATAGTTTTGCGATTGCTAAAGAGCGTTTTCTGGAAAAGGACAGTTTTCTGGTTGCTGATAAGCGTTGTCTTGAAAAGGATAGTTTATTGCCTAACGGTGGTAAGGTTGGCTACAGCTGGAAGCCTATTAGAGCTATCATGATTTGCAGGCCTGTTAAAGATGGCTGAAGCAACAGCCGATGGAAAGCTGGACATGATGATCGGTGGCTAGCCAGAACTGCTGAAGATTGTTGCAGTCGTGGGCAGTCTGTCAGTTGCTTCTGGAACAGATACTACACTGTGATCCTAGCAGAACGATTCTATTTTGTTGCCTTAGGGATTTCTTCATATCCTTAAAACAACGAAGATTAAGCTTTTCTTTTCTTTTTTAGCCGTGGCGATAAGATACAACAGGAGCTCGTTAGAAAAACTGCTAAATATTTACATTATTTACATTGTTCGGACTGTTGTCTTCATCTATATTGCCATATTCGCGAAGTTTCGACTGTTGCAGGTTCCGAACATCTTCAGGTTATTGGATTTTCAATATGAACCTTTTATTGCAATCCGAAGGGTAGAGTATTTCTCGCTCATGCCACGTTGTATACAGAATAAGGAATATGCTATGAAAGTCGGCTCCCTATGCAGGGCCCGGAAATTTCTCCCACCTGAAACTATTCTGCACATATACAAATCTACCATCCGCCCGTGTATTGAATATTGCTGCCATATCTGGTCGGGTGCCCCTGCTGCTCTCCTTGGGCTTCTTGACAAAATACAAAGGAGGATCTGTAACGTGGTTGATACTGACTTGGCAGACCGGCTGCAGCCGCTCTCACACCGGCGTGATGTAGCTTCCCTGTGCCTCTTCTACAAGTACTTTCATGGCTTCTGCTCCGATGAGCTTAGATCACTGGTGCCGCCTAAGCAGGAATTTACACGAGATACTAGATTAGCAACTAGGTCCCACCCTTTTACAGTTAAACAAATAAGATGTAACCGTAAATTCTACTCCAACAGCTTCTTTTCTCGGGCTTCCCGCCTGTGGAACTCCCTTCCACAAGTCTGCTTTCCCGACAGTTACAATCTCCAGGTGTTTAAATGTAGGGTCAATAGACACTTCCTATCACACTAACTCCCAACTATTCTCACAACATTCTCATCTACCCAACCCTCATTCTCGGTATCCTCACCCGCCTATCACCCACCCTCTGTTATTTCCTATATTTAATCAGCCTTTCTCCACTCTACGTAGCCCCCTGCACAGTAGTGGCAGTGACATGCCTTGCTCGGGGTGAAACGCTTATAAAAAAAAAAAAAATATGCATAGATGACACTATAATATTTCATATTAATATATACCACTACTACTAATAAAAATAATAGTACAAATATTAACACGAAGAAGATTATATTGGTATATTCTTTTCTATTATCGTCTGGATCAGTGAAACTGTTTTACAGGTGGCGTCATATGTGTAGGGCGTAATGATGTTAACAAAATCTTGTCGACATCATGATTTTGATAATGACTAAAACGGGAGAAACTGCTCCCCTACAAAAAAAAAAAAAAAAACTCGCGGGTTCGAAATCTTACGGAGAGCAGTTTTCAATTATTAAGTTCAAACAACTCCCCCGTCATTTTAACAAGAGTAGAGGTGTTTTCCTTCTTCCTTGAAGAACTGGATTTCCTGCTCCTTCCACTAAAATCTTCTCATTCTGTTTCCCTCTCAGTAACCCCTTGCTTCTCAAAGACATTATCGCCTTTCGAGGGCAGAAATGATTAAAAGATACTTTATTGAATCTACAAACGAGTAAACGTAATTCAAACTGCTTTAAATAAATATAATTTTGTGTGACGCCACTTGGAACAAAGTTATTAGTCTCTCCTTTGAAGACTGTGCAACTGAGGTCTCTCTTGGATTAAAGATGACAACAATGCATTCATCCCAGCCAGAAATTTCGACTTACACCCCATTCGTCTTCCTGGTTCTACCCTTCTTGTTCGGTCGCCATTTCCCACAGGAATGACTTTATCGGAGCCACACGTCTCACTATAATTGGCGCCTTTTATCTCTGCAATGAGTGCAAGAGGATCCTAAATGAAGCTAAGCGGTTATATGCTGACAGAATAAAGTTAGCAAGTTCATCTCTAACGACTACTGGCAGCATGAAAAAGTGTGTTTAACAACAGCAAACCTCCCATAACTCTTTTAATCATCAATTTGAGGGTCTCATAGATTTAGTGGGCAAGGACGAATAAATTGCTCGCAGATTATACTGCAACTTCACATTTGATTCGTCTCTAGTATCTGCACCCGACTTCCCACCTAGAAGTAAAGCTCAACTGAGTGACATTATCCCTCGCTGGTCTCTAACATAATTTCAAAGTTTCATGAACATAAGATGCGCGGAGGTGATGGGCTCCCAGTCATCCTCATGAAGAAATGTGGCTCTGAACACTCCTTTGTTCGCGCCAAACTCTAAAACTATTGCGTCCCTGCTTCTTGCTTTCCTGCCTACTAGAAGTCCTCTTCTGTGGTTCCTGTTTTAAGAACTGTGGAGAACTTTCGGACATCTCTAAAAACGTATGGCTTCCGCTTTGTCCGGTCTACCGCTGATATGCTAACGACCATCACTGAGTACATATACGAGGCTTTCGATAAGAATAGCGAAGCACGAGCTGATGCCCCTGACATCTCCAAAGCATTTGACTGGACCTGACACGCTGGCCTTTTGCGCAAGCTACAAGGCTTTGCTATAACAGGACGCTTGTTTGATTTAATCCAATTGTTCCTAACAAATCACATATTGAAGTCATATTGAACAGATATGCTTTCAGATTTTACCTAAGAACGCAAGTATCTTTCAGCGTTTTATTGTAGGTCCTACACTTTTTCTGATCTTAATCAACGATCTCTCTGATTAAACCAGATCCGAAGTAGGCATCAACGCTGACGACACCACCATTTATTCCCTCCACGATAATAAATTTGTTGAGCCTAACAAAGCAAATATCGCTGCTGATCTTGAAAAAAAATCCTCAAATTTGTAGTGGACTGTACGAATTTACTCAAGCTACTAGACTGTCAATTAGGTCCCACTATTTTACAGTGAAATTAATCAAATATAATTTCAATTTCTACTCTACAGCTTCTTTTCTCGCAACTCACGACTGTAGAACATATTTCTGTATATTTACTTCCGTGATAGCCACAATCTCCAAAAGTTTAAATGCAACAGCAATTAGCATCTTTTATCTCCGTCAGTCGCAACCTTTCCTCTACCCTCCTCGGTATGATAATAAACTACATTCGGCAGCAAGCCGTCTGATTAGGAAATTGTGAGGAACATGGAACACTTCTTAATTGCTGTTGTTCCCAGATCCACCCTGATTCGGATTGGTAGAACCTGTTAGGGTACCAGCTATGGGCAAATAGTTAACCCCACCAAATGGAGTCAAAGCACTATGAAAGAGTAAAAAATATACTTTTATAGAAAAATATACATTTTTGAAGGAAAAATATTACCAGCAATACAGTTTTGATAAAAAACATTACCATAACACATTTTTGAAGAAACACAAATTATTACCAGCAATATATTTCTGAATCCAAAACTAAAAGACATCTTCAGTTTCTATAACAGAAAAAATAAATTTTCACTAAAGTCTGACTAAATCAACTTTCTCACTATAACTGAACATTAAAAAATACCTTTTTTTGCATTACATAACCCACACAGGTGTTGATATGCCGTTAAACAACATTCAAACTAAAACTTTTCTCGACACCCCCCGTACCTTGTTATCTCCCTTTTCACTCTAATCTAACGCAGCGCTCTGAACAACAGTCTTCCCATCATTTTCTCATCACCTACTGTACCTTGTTATCTCCCTTTTCGCTCTAATCTAACGCAGCCCTCTGCACACCAGTCTTCCCATCCTTTTATCGACACCCCCTGTACCTTGTTATCTCCCTTTTCGCTCTATTCTAACGCAGCTTTCTGCACACCAGTGTTCCCATCCTTTTCTCGACACCCTCTGTACCTTCTTATCTCCCGTTTCGCTCTAATCTAACGCAGCTCTCTGCACACCAGTGTTCCCATCCTTTTCTCGACACCCTCTGTACCTTCTTATCTCCCTTTTCGCTCTAATCTAACGCAGCTTTCTGCACACCAGTGTTCCCATCCTTTTCTCGACACCCTCTGTACCTTCTTATCTCCCTTTTCGCTCTAATCTAACGCAGCTTTCTGCACACCAGTGTTCCCATCCTATACTCGACACCCTCTGTACCTTCTTATCTCCCGTTTCGCTCTAATCTAACGCAGCTCTCTGCACACCAGTGTTCCCATCCTTTTCTCGACACCCTCAGTACCTTCTTATCTCCCTTTTCGCTCTACTCTAACGCAGCTCGCTGAACACCAGTGTTCCCATACTTTTCTCGACACCCTCTGTACCTTGTTATCTCCCTTTTCGCTCTAATCTAACGCAGCTCTCTGCACACCAGTGTTCCCAACCTTTTCTCGACACCCTCTGTACCTTGTTATCTCCCGTTTCGCTCTAATCTAACGCAGCTTTCTGCACACCAGTGTTCCCATTCTTATCTCGACACCCTCTGTACCTTCTTATCTCCCGTTTCGCTCTAATCTAACGCAGCTCTCTGCACACCAGTGTTCCCATCCTTTTCTCGACACCCTCTGTACCTTGTTATCTCCCTTTTCGCTCTAATCTAACGCAGCTTTCTGCACACCAGTGTTCCCATTATTTTCTCGACACCCTCTGTACCTTGTTATCTCCCTTTTCGCTCTAATATAACGCAGCTCTCTGCACACCAGTGTTCCCATCCTTTTCTCGACTCCCTCTGTACCTTCTTATCTCCCGTTTCGCTCTACTCTAAAGCAGCTTTCTGCACACCAGTGTTCCCATCCTTTTCTCGACACCCTCTGTAACTTCTTATCTCCCGTTTCGCTCTAATCTAACGCAGCTTTCTGCACACCAGTGTTCCCATTTTTTTCTCGACACCCTCTGTACCTTCTTATCTCCCTTTTCGCTCTAATCTAACGCAGCTTTCTGCACACCAGTGTTCCCATCCTTTTCTCGACACCCTCTGTACCATCTTATCTCCCTTTTCGCTCTAATCTAACGCAGCTCTCTGCACACCAGTGTTCCCATCCTTTTCTCGACACCCTCTGTACCTTGTTATCTCCCTTTTCGCTCTAATCTAACGCAGCTTTCTGCACACCAGTGTTCCCATCCTTTTCTCGACACCCTCTGTACCTTCTTATCTCCCGTTTCGCTCTAATGTAACGCAGCTCTCTGCACACCAGTGTTCCCATCCTTTTCTCGACACCCTCTGTACCTTCTTATCTCACTTTTCGCTCTAATCTAACGCAGCTTTCTGCACACCAGTGTTCCCATCCTTTTCTCGACACCCTCTGTACCTTCTTATCTCCCTTTTCGCTCTAATCTAACGCAGCTTTCTGCACACCAGTGTTCCCAGCCTATACTCGACACCCTCTGTAGCTTCTTATCTCCCGTTTCGCTCTAATCTAACGCAGCTCTCTGCACACCAGTGTTCCCAACCTTTTCTCGACACCCTCTGTACCTTCTTATCTCCCTTTTCGCTCTACTCTAACGCAGCTCTCTGCACACCAGTGTTCCCATCCTTTTCTCGACACCCTCTGTACCTTCTTATCTCCCTTTTCGCTCTAATCTAACGCAGCTCTCTGCACACCAGTGTTCCCAACGTTTTCTCGACACCCTCTGTACGTTGTTATCTCCCGTTTCGCTCTAATCTAACGCAGCTTTCTGCACACCAGTGTTCCCATCCTTTTCTCGACACCCTCTGTACCTTCTTATCTCCCGTTTCGCTCTAATCTAACGCAGCTTTCTGCACACCAGTGTACCCATCATTTTCTCGACACCCTCTGTACCTTCTTATTTCCCTTTTCGCTCTAATCTAACGCAGCTCTCTGCACACCAGTGTTCCCAACCTTTTCTCGACACCCTCTTTACATTCTTATCTCCATTTTCGCTCTAATCTAACGCAGCTCTCTGCACACCAGTGTTCCCATCCTTTTTTCGACACCCTCTGTACCTTGTTATCTCCCTTTTCGCTCTAATCTAACGCAGCTCTCTGCACACCAGTGTTCCCATCCTTTTCTCGACACCCTCTGTACCTTCTTATCTCCCTTTTCGCTCTAATCTAACGCAGCTCTCTGCACACCAGTGTTCCCAAACTTTTCTCGACACCCTCTGTATCTTGTTATCTCCCGTTTCGCTCTAATCTAACGCAGCTTTCTGCACACCAGTGTTCCCATTCTTTTCTCGACACCCTCTCTACCTTCTTATCTCCCGTTTCGCTCTAATCTAACGCAGCTCTCTGCACACCAGTGTTCCCATCCTTTTCTCGACACCCTCTGTACCTTGTTATCTCCCTTTTCGCTCTAATCTAACGCAGCTTTCTGCACACCAGTGTTCCCATCATTTTCTCGACACACTCTGTACCTTGTTATCTCCCTTTTCGCTCTAATCTAACGCAGCTCTCTGCACACCAGTGTTCCCATCCTTTTCTCGACTCCCTCTGTACCTTCTTATCTCCCGTTTCGCGCTAATCTAACGCAGCTCTCTGCACACCAGTGTTCCCATCCTTTTCTCGACACCCTCTGTACCTTCTTATCTCCCTTTTCGCTCTAATCTAACGCAGCTCTCTGCACACCAGTGTTCCCATCATTTTCTCGACACCCTCTGTACCTTGTTATCTCCCTTTTCGCTCTAATCTAACGCAGCTCTCTGCACACCAGTGTTCCCATCCTTTTCTCGACACCCTCTGTACCTTCTTACCTCCCTTTTCGCTCTAATCTAACGCAGCTCTCTGCACACCAGTGTTCCCATCCTTTTCTCGACACCCTCTGTAACTTCTTATCTCCCGTTTCGCTCTAATCTAACGCAGCTTTCTGCACACCAGTGTTCCCATTTTTGTCTCGACAACCTCTGTACCTTCTTATCTCCCTTTTCGCTCTAATCTAACGCAGCTTTCTGCACACCAGTGTTCCCATCCTTTTCTCGACACCCTCTGTACCTTGTTATCTCCCTTTTCGCTCTAATCTAACGCAGCTCTCTGCACACCAGTGTTCCCATCCTTTTCTCGACACCCTCTGTATCTTGTTATCTCCCTTTTCGCTCTAATCTAACGCAGCATTCTGCACACCAGTGTTCCCATCCTTTTCTCGACACCCTCTGTACCTTCTTATCTCCCGTTTCGCTCTAATCTAACGCAGCTCTCTGCACACCAGTGTTCCCATCCTATACTCGACACCCTCTGTACCTTCTTATCTCCCGTTTCGCTCTAATCTAACGCAGCTCTCTGCACACCAGTGTACCCATCCTTTTCTCGACACCCTCTGTACCTTCTTATCTCCCTTTTCGCTCTACTCTAACGCAGCTCTCTGCAAACCAGTGTTCCCATCCTTTTCTCGACACCCTCTGTACCTTCTTATCTCCCTTTTCGCTCTAATCTAACGCAGCTCTCTGCACACCAGTGTTCCCAACCTTTTCTCGACACCCTCTGTACCTTGTTATCTCCCGTTTCGCTCTAATCTAACGCAGCTTTCTGCACACCAGTGTTCCCATTCTTTTCTCGACACCCTCTGTACCTTCTTATCTCCCGTTTCGCTCTAATCTAACGCAGCTCTCTGCACACCAGTGTTCCCATCCTTTTCTCGACACCCTCTGTACCTTGTTATCTCCCTTTTCGCTCTAATCTAACGCAGCTTTCTGCACACCAGTGTTCCCATCCTTTTCTCGACACCCTCTGTACCTTCTTATCTCCCTTTTCGCTCTAATCTAACGCAGCTCTCTGCACACCAGTGTTCCCATCCTTTTCTCGACACCCTCTGTACCTTCTTATCTCCCTTTTCGCTCTAATCTAACGCAGCTCTCTGCACACCAGTGTTCCCATCCTTTTCTAGACACCCTCTGTATCTTGTTATCTCCCTTTTCGCTCTAATCTAACGCAGCTTTCTGCACACCAGTGTTCCCATCCTTTTCTCGACACCCTCTGTACCTTCTTATCTCCCGTTTCGCTCTAATCTAACGCAGTTCTCTGCACACCAGTGTTCCCATCCTTTTCTCGACACCCTCTGTACCTTCTTATCTCCCTTTTCGCTCTAATCTAACGCAGCTTTCTGCACACCAGTGTTCCCATCCTTTTCTCGACACACTCTGTACCTTCTTATCTCCCTTTTCGCTCTAATCTAACGCAGCTTTCTGCACACCAGTGTTCCCATCCTATACTCGACACCCTCTGTACCTTCTTATCTCCCGTTTCGCTCTAATCTAACGCAGCTCTCTGCACACCAGTGTTCCCATCCTTTTCTCGACACCCTCAGTACCTTGTTATCTCCCTTTTCGCTCTAATCTAACGCAGCTCTCTGCACACCAGTGTTCCCATCCTTTTCTCGACTCCCTCTGTACCTTCTTATCTCCCGTTTCGCGCTAATCTAACGCAGCTCTCTGCACACCAGTGTTCCCATCCTTTTCTCGACACCCTCTGTACATTCTTATCTCCCTTTTCGCTCTAATCTAACGCAGATCTCTGCACACC
The DNA here is from genome assembly GCA_037127315.1 of Ascarosepion bandense. Lineage (NCBI taxonomy): Eukaryota > Metazoa > Mollusca > Cephalopoda > Sepiida > Sepiidae > Ascarosepion > Ascarosepion bandense. The sequence goes on along the minus strand of JBBBDQ010000754.1, from coordinate 1,755,114 downwards.
AGTGTTCCCATCATTTTCTCGACACCCTCTGTACCTTGTTATCTCCCTTTTCGCTCTAATCTAACGCAGCTCTCTGCACACCAGTGTTCCCATCCTTTTCTCGACACCCTCTGTACCTTCTTATCTCCCTTTTCGCTCTAATCTAACGCAGCTCTCTGCACACCAGTGTTCCCATCCTTTTCTCGACACCCTCTGTAACTTCTTATCTCCCGTTTCGCTCTAATCTAACGCAGCTTTCTGCACACCAGTGTTCCCATTTTTGTCTCGACAACCTCTGTACCTTCTTATCTCCCTTTTCGCTCTAATCTAACGCAGCTTTCTGCACACCAGTGTTCCCATCCTTTTCTCGACACCCTCTGTACCTTCTTATCTCCCGTTTCGCTCTAATCTAACGCAGCTCTCTGCACACCAGTGTTCCCATCCTTTTCTCGACACCCTCTGTACCTTCTTATCTCCCTTTTCGCTCTAATCTAACGCAGCTTTCTGCACACCAGTGTTCCCATCCTTTTCTCGACACCCTCTGTACCTTCTTATCTCCCTTTTCGCTCTAATCTAACGCAGCTTTCTGCACACCAGTGTTCCCATCCTATACTCGACACCCTCTGTACCTTCTTATCTCCCGTTTCGCTCTAATCTAACGCAGCTCTCTGCACACCAGTGTACCCATCCTTTTCTCGACACCCTCTGTACCTTCTTATCTCCCTTTTCGCTCTACTCTAACGCAGCTCTCTGCAAACCAGTGTTCCCATCCTTTTCTCGACACCCTCTGTACCTTCTTATCTCCCTTTTCGCTCTAATCTAACGCAGCTCTCTGCACACCAGTGTTCCCAACCTTTTCTCGACACCCTCTGTACCTTGTTATCTCCCGTTTCGCTCTAATCTAACGCAGCTTTCTGCACACCAGTGTTCCCATTCTTTTCTCGACACCCTCTGTACCTTCTTATCTCCCGTTTCGCTCTAATCTAACGCAGCTCTCTGCACACCAGTGTTCCCATCCTTTTCTCGACACCCTCTGTACCTTGTTATCTCCCTTTTCGCTCTAATCTAACGCAGCTTTCTGCACACCAGTGTTCCCATCCTTTTCTCGACACCCTCTGTACCTTCTTATCTCCCTTTTCGCTCTAATCTAACGCAGCTCTCTGCACACCAGTGTTCCCATCCTTTTCTCGACACCCTCTGTACCTTCTTATCTCCCTTTTCGCTCTAATCTAACGCAGCTCTCTGCACACCAGTGTTCCCAACTTTTCTCGACACCCTCTGTACCTTGTTATCTCCCGTTTCGCTCTAATCTAACGCAGCTTTCTGCACACCAGTGTTCCCAATCTTTTCTCGACACCCTCTGTACCTTCTTATCTCCCGTTTCGCTCTAATCTAACGCAGCTCTCTGCACACCAGTGTTCCCATCCTTTTCTCGACACCCTCTGTACCTTGTTATCTCCCTTTTCGCTCTAATCTAACGCAGCTTTCTGCACACCAGTGTTCCCATCATTTTCTCGACACCCTCTGTACATTGTTATCTCCCTTTTCGCTCTAATCTAACGCAGCTCTCTGCACACCAGTGTTCCCATCCTTTTCTCGACTCCCTCTGTACCTTCTTATCTCCCGTTTCGCTCTAATCTAACGCAGCTCTCTGCACACCAGTGTTCCCATCCTTTTCTCGACAAGCTCTGTACCTTGTTATCTCCCTTTTCGCTCTAATCTAACGCAGCTCTCTGCACACCAGTGTTCCCCTCCTTTTCTCGACACCCTCTGTACCTTGTTATCTCCCGTTTCGCTCTAATCTAACGCAGCTTTCTGCACACCAGTGTTCCCATCCTTTCCTCGACACCTTCTCTACCTTCTTATCTCCCGTTTCGCTCTAATCTAACGCAGCTTTCTGCACACCAGTGTTCCCATCATTTTCTCGACACCCTCTGTACCTTCTTATCTCCCTTTTCGCTCTAATCTAACGCAGCTCTCTGCACACCAGTGTTCCCAACCTTTTCTCGACACCCTCTTTACCTTGTTATCTCCCGTTTCGCTCTAATCTAACGCAGCTTTCTGCACACCAGTGTTCCCATCCTTTTCTCGACACCCTCTGTACCTACTTATCTCCCGTTTCGCTCTAATCTAACGCAGCTCTCTGCACACCAGTGTTCCCATCCTTTTCTCGACACCCTCTGTACCTTGTTTCACCCTTTTCACTCTAATCTAACGCAGCTCTCTGCACACCAGTGTTCCCAACATTTTCTCGACACCCTCTGTACCTTGTTATCTCCCGTTTCGCTCTAATCTAACGCAGCTCTCTGCACACCAGTGTTCCCATCCTTATCACGACACCCTCTGTACCTTGTTATCTCCCTTTTTGCTCTAATCCAACGCAGTTTTCTGCACACCAGTGTTCCCATCATTTTCTCGACACCCTCTGTACCTTGTTATCTCCCTTTTCGCTCTCATCTAACGCAGCTCCCTGCACACCAGTGTTCCCATCCTTTTCTCGACTCCCTCTGTACCATCTTATCTCCCGTTTCGCTCTAATCTAACGCAGCTCTCTGCACACCAGTGTTCCCATCATTTTCTCGACACCCTCTGTACCTTGTTATCTCCCTTTTCGCTCTAATCTAACGCAGCTCTCTGCACACCAGTGTTCCCATCCTTTTCTCGACACCCTCTGTACCTTCTTATCTCCCGTTTCGCTCTAATCTAACGCAGCTCTCTGCAAACCAGTGTTCCCATCCTTTTCTCGACACCCTCTGTACCTTGTTAACTCCCTTTTCTCTCTAATCCAACGCAGCTTTCTGCACACCAGTGTTCCCATCCTTTTCTCGACACCCTCTGTACCTTCTTATCTCCCTTTTCGCTCTAATCTAACGCAGCTCTCTGCAAACCAGTGTTCCCATCCTTTTCTCGACACCCTCTGTACCTTCTTATCTCCCGTTTCGCTCTAATCTAACGCAGCTCTCTGCACACCAGTGTTCCCATCCTTTTCTCGACACCCTCTGTACCTTCTTATCTCCCGTTTCGCTCTAATCTAACGCAGCTCTCTGCACACCAGTGTTCCCATTCTTTTCTCGACACCCTCTGTACCTTCTTATCTCCCGTTTCGCTCTAATCTAACGCAGCTCTCTGCAAACCAGTGTTCCCATCCTTTTCTCGACACCCTCTGTACCTTGTTAACTCCCTTTTCTCTCTAATCCAACGCAACTCTCTGCACACCAGTGTTCCCAACCTTTTCTCGACACCCTCTGTACCTTGTTATCTCCCTTTTCGCTCTAATCTAACGCAGCTTTCTGCACACCAGTGTTCCCATCCTTTTCTCGACACCCTCTGTGCCTTCTTATCTCCCGTTTCGCTCTAATCTAACGCAGCTCTCTGCACACCAGTGTTCCCATCCTTTTCTCGACACCCTCTGTACCTTCTTATCTCCCTTTTCCCTCTAATCTAACGCAGCTCTCTGCACACCAGTGTTCCCGTCCTTTTCTCGACACCCTCTGTACCTTCTTATCTCCCGTTTCGCTCTAATCTAACGCAGCTCTCTGCACACCAGTGTTCCCATCCTTTTCTCGACACCCTCTGTACCTTCTTATCTCCCTTTTCCCTCTAATCTAACGCAGCTCTCTGCACACCAGTGTTCCCATCCTTTTCTCGACACCCTCTGTACCTTCTTATCTCCCGTTTCGCTCTAATCTAACGCAGCTCTCCGCACACCAGTGTTCCCATCCTTTTCGACACCCCCGGTACCTTCTTATCTCCTGTTTCGCTCTAATCTAACGCAGCTCTGCACACCAGTGTTCCCATCCTTTTCTCGACACCCCTCTGTACCTTCTTATCTCCCTTTTCCCTCTAATCTAACGCAGCTCTCTGTACACCAGTGTTCTATCCTTTTCTCGACACCCCTCTGTACCTTCTTATCTCCTTCCTCTAATCTAACGCAGCTCTCTGCACACCAGTGTTCCTCATCCCTTTTCTCACACTCCCTCTGTACTCTTCTTATCTCCCTTTTCACCTCTAATCTAACGCAGCTCTTCGCACACCAGTGTTCCCATCCTTTTCTCACACCCTCTGTACCTTCTTATCTCCCTTTTCCTCTAATCTAACGGTAGCTCTCTGCACACCAGTGTTCCCATCCTTTTTCGACACCTCTGTACCTTCTTATCTCCCTTTTCGCTCTAATCTAACGCAGCTCTCTGCACACCAGTGTTCCCATCCTTTCTCGACACCCACTGTACCTTCTTATCTCCCGTTTCGACCTAACGCAGTTTCAACACACCAGTGTTCCCATCCTTTTCGACACCCTGTACCTTCTTATCTCCCTTTTCCCTCTAATCTAACGCAGCTCTCTGCACACCAGTGTTCCCATCCTTTTTCGACACCCTCTGTACTTTCTTATCTCCCGTTTCGCTCTAATCTAACGCAGCCTTCCACACCAGTGTTCCCATCCTTTTCGACACCCTCTGTACCTTCTTATCTCCCTTTTCCCTCTAATCTAACGCAGCTCTCTGCACACCAGTGTTCCCGCATCCTTTTCTCGACACCCTTCTGTATCTTCTTATCTCCCTTTTTCTCCTCTAATCTAACGCAGCTCTCTGCACACCAGTGTTCCCATCCTTTTTCTCGACACCCTCTGTACCTTCTTATCTCCCGTTTCGCTCTAATCTAACGCAGCTCTCTGCAAACCAGTGTTCCCATCCTTTTTCGACAATTCTCTGTACCTTGTTAACACCCTTTTCTCTCTAATCCAACGCAGCTTTCTGCACACCAGTGTTCCCATCCTTTTCTCGACACCCTCTGTACCTTCATCTCCCGTTTCGCTCCAATCTAACGCAGCTCTCTGCAACCCAGCGTTCCCATCCTTTTCTCGACACCTCTGTACCTTCTTATCTCCCGTTTCGCTCTAATCTAACGCAGCTCTCTGCACACCAGTGTTCCCATCATTTTCTCGACACCCTCTCGTACCTTCTTATCTCCCGTTTCGCTCTAATCTACCCCAGCTCTCTGCACACCAGTGTTCCCATCCTTTTCTCGACACCCTTCTGTACTCTTCTTATCTCCTGTTTCTGCTCTAATCTAACGCAGCCTTCGCAAACCAGTGTTCCCATCCTTTTTTCGACACCTCTGTACCTTGTTAACTCCCTTTTTCTCTAATCCAACGCAACTCTCTGCACACCAGTGTTCCCAACCTTTTCTCGGCACCCTCTGTACCTTGTTATCTCCCTTTTCGCTCTAATCTAACGCAGCTCTCTGCACACCAGTTTTCCCATCCTTTTCTCGACACCCTCTGTGCCTTCTCATCTCCCGTTTCGCTCTAATCTAACGCAGCTCTCTGCACACCAGTGTTCCCATCCTTTTCTCGACACCCTCTGTACCTTCTTATCTCCCTTTTCCCTCTAATCTAACGCAGCTCTCTGCACACCAGTGTTCCCATCCTTTTCTCGACACCCTCTGTACCTTCTTATCTCCCGTTTCGCTCTAATCTTAAGCAGCTCTCTGCACACCAGTGTTCCCATCCTTTTCTCGACACCCTCTGTACCTTCTTATCTCCCTTTTCCCTCTAATCTAACGCAGCTCTCTGCACACCAGTGTTCCCATCCTTTTCTCGACACCCTCTGTACCTTCTTATCTCCCGTTTCGCTCTAATCTAACGCAGCTCTCTGCACACCAGTGTTCCCATCCTTTTCTCGACACCCTCTGTACCTTCTTATCTCCCGTTTCGCTCTAATCTAACGCAGCTCTCTGCACACCAGTGTTCCCATCCTTTTCTCGACACCCTCTGTACCTTCTTATCTCCCTTTTACCTCTAATCTAACGCAGCTCTCTGCACACCAGTGTTCCAATCCTTTTCTCGACACCCTCTGTACCTTCTTATCTCCCTTTTCCCTCTAATCTAACGCAGCTCTCTGCACACCAGTGTTCCCATCCTTTTCTCGACACCCTCTGTACCTTCTTATCTCCCTTTTCGCTCTAATCTAACGCAGCTCTCTGCACACCAGTGTTCCCATCCTTTTCTCGACACCCACTGTACCTTGTTATCTCCCTTTTCGCTCTAATCTAACGCAGCTCTCTGCACACCAGTGTTCCCATCCTTTTCTCGACACCCTCTGTACCTTCTTATCTCCCTTTTCCCTCTAATCTAACGCAGCTCTCTGCACACCAGTGTTCCCATCCTTTTCTCGACACCCTCTGTACCTTCTTATCTCCCGTTTCGCTCTAATCTAACGCAGCTCTCTCCACACCAGTGTTCCCATCCTTTTCTCGACACCCTCTGTACCTTCTTATCTCCCTTTTCCCTCTAATCTAACGCAGCTCTCTGCACACCAGTGTTCCCATCCTTTTCTCGACACCCTCTGTACATTCTTATCTCCCTTTTCCCTCTAATCTAACGCAGCTCTCTGCACACCAGTGTTCCCATCCTTTTCTCGACACCCTCTCTACCTTCTTATCTCCCGTTTCGCTCTAATCTAACGCAGCTCTCTGCACACCAGTGTTCCCATCCTTTTCTCTACACCCTCTGTACCTTCTTATCTCCCTTTTCCCTCTAATCTAACGCAGCTCTCTGCACACCAGTGTTCCCAACGTTTTCTCGACACCCTCTGTACCTTGTTATCTCCCGTTTCGCTCTAATCTAACGCAGCTTTCTGCACACCAGTGTTCTCATCCTTTTCTCGACTCCCTCTGTACCTTGTTATCTCCCTTTTCGCTCTAATCTAACGCAGCATTCTGCACACCAGTGTTCCCAACCTTTTCTCGACACCCTCTGTACCTTGTTATCTCCCATTTCGCTCTAATCTAACGCAGCTTTCTGCACACCAGTGTTCCCATCCTTTTCTCGACACCCTCTGTACCTTCTTATCTCCCTTTTCCCTCTAATCTAAAGCAGCTCTCTGCACACCAGTGTTCCCATCCTTTTCTCGACACCCTCTGTACCTTCTTATCTCCCTTTTACCTCTAATCTAACGCAGCTCTCTGCACACCAGTGTTCCCATCCTTTTCTCGACACCCTCTGTACCTTCTTATCTCCCTTTTCCCTCTAATCTAACGCAGCTCTCTGCACACTAGTGTTCCCATCCTTTTCTCGACACCCTCTGTACCTTCTTATCTCCCTTTTCGCTCTAATCTAACGCAGCTCTCTGCACACCAGTGTTCCCATCCTTTTCTCGACTCCCTCTGTACCTTCTTATCTCCCGTTTCGCTCTAATCTAACGCAGCTCTCTGCACACCAGTGTTCCCATCCTTTTCTCGACACCTTCTGTACCTTCTTATCTCCCTTTTCCCTCTAATCTAACGCAGCTCTCTGCACACCAGTGTTCCCATCCTTTTCTCGACACCCTCTGTACCTTCTTATCTCCCGTTTCGCTCTAATCTAATGCATCTCTCTACCACCAGTGTTTCCACATCTTTTCTCGACACCCTCTGTACCTTCTTATCTCCTTTTCCCTCTAATCTAACTGGCTCTCCACTGCACACCAGTGTTCCCATCCTTTTCCTCGACACCTCTGGCACCTTGTTATCTCCTTTTCGCTCTAATCTAACGCAGCTCTCTGCACACCAGTGTTCCCATCCTTTCTCGACACCCTCTATACCTTCTTATCTCCCGTTTCGCTCTAATCGCACGGCTCACTGCACACCAGTGTTCCCATCCTTTCTCGGCCGCCTCTGTACCTTCTTATCTCCACTTTTCCCTCTAATCTAACGCAGCTCTCACACCGAATATTCCCAACGTTTTCTCGACACCCTCTGTACCTTGTTATCTCCCGTTTCGCTCTAATCTAACGCCTTTCTGCACACCAGTGTTTCTCGTCTTTTCTCGACTCCCTCTGTACCCATTGCATCTCGCCGCTCTAATCTGCTGCAGCTTTCTGCACCAGTGTTCCAACCTTTTCTCGGTACCTCTGTACCTTGTTATCTCCTTTCGCTCTAATCTAACGCAGCTTTCTACTTTTCAGTGTTCCCAACATTTTCTCGGCCACCTCTGTACCTTGTTATCTCCTTTTCGCTCTAATCTAACGCAGCTTCTGCACACCAGTGTTCCATCCTTTTTCTCGACATCCTCTGTACCTTCTAATCTCCGGAACTACCGCTCTAATCTAGCATAGCTTTCTGCACACTGATTTTCCATCCTTTTCTGTTTACCCTCTGTACCTTCTTATCTCCCGTTTCGCTCCTGATCTAACAACTCTCTACTGATGTTCCATCTTTTCCCATTTACCCTCTGTACCTTATCTCCCGTTTCCGCTCTAATCTAACGCAGCTCTCTGCACACCAGTGTTATCCTTTTCTCGACACCCTCTGTACCTTTGTTATCTCCCTTTTCGCTCTAATCTAACGCAGCTTTCTACACCAGTGTTCCCATCCTTTTCTCGGCACCCTCTGTACCTTCTTATCTCCCCGTTTCGCTCTAATCTAACGCAGCTCTCTGCACACCAATGTTCCCATCCTTTTCTCGACACCCTCTGTACCTTCTTATCTCCGTTTTCGCTCTAATCTAACGCAACTCTCCTACTGGTATTCCATCAACGCCTCGACACCCTCTGTACCTTGTTATCTCTCCCTTTTCGCTCTAATCTAACGCAACTTTCTGCTTTTAGTGTTCCCATCCTTTTCTCGAGCACCCTCTGTACATGCTTGGCTCACGTTTTCGCTCTAATCTAACGCAGCTCTCTGCACAGTGTTCCATCCTTTCTCGACACCTCTGTACCTTCTTATCTCCTTTTCGCTCCTATTCGAACGCAGCTCTCTGCACACCAGTGTTCCATCCTTTCTCGACACCCTCTGTGCCTTGTTATCTCCCGTTTCGCTCTAATCTAACGCAGCTCTCCACACCAGTGTTCCCTTCCTTTTCTCAACACCCTCTGTACCTTGTTATCTCCGCTGCTCTAATCTAACGCAGCTTTCTGCACCAGTGTTCCCATCCTTTTTCTCGACACCCTCTGTACCTTGGCCTCCTTTTTCAGCTCTAATCTAACGCAGCTTTCTGCACCAGTGTTCCATCCTTTTCTCGACACCCTCTGTACCTTCTTATACCTTTTCGCTCTAATCTAACGCAGCCTCTGCACACCAGAGTACCCATCCTTTCGACACCCTCTGTACCTTGTTATCTCCCTTTTCGCTCTAAATCCGCGGCTTTCTGCACACCCAGTGTTCCATTCCTTTTTCTCGACACCACTTAGCACTTCTTATCTCCCGTTTCGCTCTAATCTATAGCTCTCTATACACCAGTGTTCCCATCTATTTTCTCGACACCTCTGTACCTTGTTATCTCCCGTTTCATCTAATCTAACGCGGCTCTCTGCACACCAGTGTTCATCTTCTCGACACCTCACTGTAACTTCTTATCTCCCGTTTAGCTCTAATCTAACGCATTTCTACTGCACACCAGTGTTCCCATCCTTTTCTCGACACCCTCTGTACCTTCTTATCTCCGTTTCGCTCTAATCTAACGCAGCTCTCTGCACACAGTGTTCACTCCTTTTTCTCGACACCCTCTGTAACTTCTTGGCATCTGCCGTTTCGCTCTAATCTAACACTGCGGCTCTCTGCACACCAGTGTTCCCATCCTTTTCTCGACACCCTCTGTACCTTCTTATCTCCCTTTTCATCTAATCTAACACGCTTTCTGCACACCAGTGGTCCCTCCTTTTTCTCATTTCCCTCTGTACCTTGTTATCTCCCGTTTCGCTCAAATAACGCAGCTCTCTACACACCAGTGTTCCATCCTTTTCTCGGCTTACCCACTCTGTACCTTGTTATCTCCCGTTTCGCTCTAATCTAACAGCTCTCTGCATACCAGTGTTCCCATCCTTTTCTCGACACCCTCTGTACCTTGTTATCTCCCTTTTCGCTCTAATCTAACGCAGCTCTCTGCACACCAGTGTTCCCATCCTTTTCTCGACACCCTCTGTACCTTCTTATCTCCCTTTTCGCTCTAATCTAACGCAGCTTTCTGCACACCAGTGTTCCCATCCTTTTCTCGACACCCTCTGTACCTTCTTATCTCCCTTTTCGCTCTAATCTAACGCAGCTTTCTGCACACCAGTGTTCCCAACCTTTTCTCGACACCCTCTGTACCTTGTTATCTCCCTTTTCGCTCTAATCTAACGCAGCTTTCTGCACACCAGTGTTCCCATCCTTTTCTCGACACCCTCTTTACCTTGTTATCTCCCTTTTCCCTCTAATCTGCCTGGCTCTCTGCACACCATTGTTCCCATCCTTTTCTCGTTTCCCTCTGTACCTTGTTATCTCCTTTTCGCTCTAATCTAACGCAGCTTTCTGCACACCAGTGTTTCCATCCTTTTCTCCGACACCCTCTGTGCCTTGTTATCCTGTGCCAAGCTCTAATCTAACATGGCCTCTTTTCCGTTGTTCCATCCTTTTCTCGACACCCTCCTGGCCTTTTATTCCCTTATCTCCTTTCACTCTGATAACGACTTTCTGCCTGGTGTTCCCCATCTTCTCTCAACACCCTCCTGTACCTTGTTATCTCCCTTGCTGCTCTGCTCTAACGCAGCTCTCTGCACTGATCATTATCCTTTTCTCGACACCCTCTGTACCTTCTTATCTCCCTTTTCGCTCTAATCTAACGCAGCTTTCTGCACAGAGTTCCCATCCTTTTCTCGACGTCTCTCCTTTCTTCTAATCTCCCGTTTCGGCTCCTAATCAACACCAGCTGCCTTTCCAGTGTTCCCATCCTTTTCTCGGCACACCTCTGTACCTTCTTATCTCCCGTTTCACTCTAATCTAACACCAGCTCTCTGTACACTGGTCTTCCCATCCTTTTTCCCGACACCCTCTGTGCCTGCCCATGTTCTGACACCATCTAGTCAACGCAGCTCTCTGCACACCAATGTTCCATCCTTTTCTCGACACCCTCTGTACCTTGTTGTCTCCTTTTCGCTCTAATCTAACACAGCCTTTTTCAGTGGCTACGTCTTTCTGTTCCTCTTATTTTCTTCTTATCTCCCGTTTAGCTCTAGTCTGCGAACTCTGCCACCGGTAATTCCCATCCTTTTCTCGACACCCTCTCTTTGTATATACGTTTCGCTCTAATCTAACGGCTCTCTCTGCACCTGGTCGTTGTCCTTTTCTCGAGCACCCTCTGTGCCTTCCATTGTCTCCTTTTTCGCTCTAATCTAACGCAGCTTTCGCATTTTCAATTATTCCCATCCTTTCTCGTACCCTCTGTGCGCTATGCTCCGTTTCATCTAATCTAACGGCTCTCTGCACACCAGTGTTCCCATCCTTTTCTCGACACCTCTGTACCTTGTTATCTCCTTTTCGCTCTAATCGAACGCAACTCTCTGCTACCGGTGTTCCCATCCTTTTCTCGACACCCTCTGTACCTTGTTATCTCCCGTTTCGCTCTAATCTAACGCAGCTCTACACACCAGTGTTCCTTCCTTTTATGGAAACACCCTCTGTGCCTTGTTATCTCCCTTTTCGCTCTAATCTAACGCAGCTTTCACCTTTCAATTGTTCATCTTTTCTCGACACCCTCTGCCTTGCCGTTATCTCCCTTTCGCATCTAATCTCTTGCAGCACCTGCACACCAGTGTTCATCCTTTTCTCGACACCCTCTGTGTACCTTCTTATCTCCCTTTTCGCTCTAATCTAATGACTCCTCCTTTGGTCTTTATTCTCTTTTCTCAACCCTCTTTTGTTGTCTCTCCACTGCTCCTAATCTGTGGCGCTATACTGGTGTTCCCATCCCAGCACGCAAACACCACCTCTGTGCCTATGCCTCTGCCCGTTTTTCGCTCTAATCTAACGCAGCTCTCTGCACACCAGTGTTCCCATCCTTTTCTCGACACCCTCTGTACCTTGTTGTCTGTTCGCTCCTAGTCTAGCATGACCTGCACAGTGTTCCCATCCTTTTCTCGACACCCTCTGTAACTTCTTATCTCCCGTTTCGCTCTAATTAACGGCTGCCTTTCGTGTATTCCCATCCTTTCTCGTGCACCCTCTGTGCCTTCTTGTCTCCCGTTTCAAGCTCTTGATAACGCCTTGTTCTCTGCACTGATGTTCCCATCCTTACCTCGGCCACCCTCTGTGGCCTTCCATATCTCCGTTTAGCTCTAATCTAACGCAGCTCTATGCCTGGTGTTCTCGCTGTCGACACCCTCTGTGCCTTCTTAACTATACTTTTCCTTGATCGCGCAGCTTTCTGCTGGTGTTCCCTCCTTTTCGACCCTCTGGCCATTCTCTTTCCGGGCCATCTGTTCTAACGCAGCTCGCTCTGCGCAGTGTTCATCGGCACTATGGGCTTGCCTCTGTGTGGTGTCCGTTTCGCTCTAATCTAACGCAGCTCTCTGCTGGTCATTCTGTCCTTTTCTCGACGCCTCGCGCATGAATACTGTCCCTTTCGCTCTAATCTGTACAGCTCTCCCTTAATTCTGTCTTTCGACACACCCTCTGCACGTGTCTCTTTTTTCGTCGTCTAGCATGACTTTCTTGCACTGATGTTCATCCTTTCTCGACACCCTCTGTACCTTCTTATCTCCCTTTTCGCTCTAATCTAGCACCGGCCTGCCTTTCGTTGACTTTCCTCGACACCCTCTGTGCCTTGTTATCTGCCGCTCTGTCTAACGCAGCTTTCTGCGCAGTGTTCGTCGCTCGACACCCTCCGCCTTGTTGTCTCATGCCGCAAATCTAACGCAGCTCTTTTTGGTGTTCCATCATTCGACACCCTCAACATGCGTTATCTCCCGCATCGTTAACTGCGGCTTTCACCAGTTTGTTTCTGTCTTTTCTCGACACCCTCTGTACCTTGTTGTCTCTTTCGCTCTAATCTAGCAGCTCTCCACGCACCAGGTTCGTCTTTCTCGACACTTTCCTCTGTGCATGCTTATCTCCTTTCCGCTCTAATCTAACGCAGCTTTCTGCACAATTATTGTCCTTCTCTCAACTTCCTCTGTACCTTGTTATCTCCTTTTCATCTACTCTAACGCAGCTCTCTGCATGGTCATTCGCACATCACTTACTCTCGTGCTTCTCTGTACCTTCTTATCTCCACTTTTGCATCAATCAACGCCGTCTCTGCACCATTCCCATCCTTTTCTCGACACCCTCTGTGCAACTTCTTATCTCCCTTTTCCCTCTAATCCAACGCAGCTCTCTGCCTGATATTCATCTTTCTCGACACCCTCTAGCCACCTTCTTGTCTCACGGTTTCGCTCTAATCTAACGTCTCTGCACCTTGAGTGTTCCCCATCCTTTTCTCGACACCCTCTGTGCCTTCTTATCTCCCTTTTCCTCTAATCTAACGCAGCTCTCTGCACACCAGTGTTCCCAACGTTTTCTCGACACCCTCTGTATGATATCTCCCGTTTCGGCTAATCTTTGCTTTCTGCTCCCCAGTGTTCTCATCGCTTTCTCGCTCCCTCTGTGCCTTGTTATCTCCTTTTCGCTCTAATCTAACGCAGCTTTCTACTGCCCTGGTGTTCGGCTATGCTGTCCGTACCCTCTGCCTTGTCTCCATATGCGCTCTAATCTTAGCAGCGCTACCTTTTTCAGTGATTATTTTCTCGACACCCTCCTTTTGTATTTATCTCCTTTTTAGCTCTCAATCTAGCATAGCTTTCTTTTTCAGTGTTGTCTCTTTCTATTCCTCTGTGGTATTTAATCTCCAGACTGTTCTAATCTGTTTGGCTTTTATACGCAGTGTGTTTAAATATTCTCGACTGCCTCTGTGCCATTGTCCCTTTTCGCTCTAATCTAACACGGCTTTCCACACCAGTGTTCCAAAAATACTTTTATTTGCCCACCCTCTGTACCTTCTTATCTCCCGTTTCGCTCTAATCTAACGCAGCTCTCTGCACACAGTATTCCCATCCTTTTCTCGACACCTCTGTGCCTTCTTATCTCCTTTTCGCTCTAATCGAACGCAGCTCTCTACTTACCAGTGATTCCCATCCTTTTCTCGACACCCTCTGTACCTTGTTATCTCCCGTTTCGCTCTAATCTAACGCAGCTCTCTGCACACCAGTGTTCCCATCCTTTTCTCGACACCCTCTGCCCTTCGTTATCTCCTTTTCGCTCTAATCTAACGCAGCTTTCTGCACAGTGTTCCCATCCTTTTCTCGACACCCTCTGTACCTTGTTATCTCCCTTTTCGCTCTAATCTAACGGCTTTCTTTTTTGAAGTGTTCCACATCCTTTTCTCGACACCCTCCTGGCTGCCTTCTTATCTCCCTTTTCGCTCTAATCTAACACGCTCTGCACACCAGTGTTCCCATCCTTTTCTCAAACACCCTCTGTGTGCCTTGTTATCTCCCTTTCGCTCTAATCAACGCAGCTTTCTGCACACCAGTGTTCCCATCCTTTTCTCGACCACCCTCCTGCCTTCTTATCTCCCGTTTCGCTCTAATCTAACGCAGCTCTCTGCACACCAGTGTTCATCTTTCTCGGCCCCTCTGTGCCTTCTTGTCCCTTTTCATCTAATCTAGCAGCTCTCTGCACCGGTGTTCCCATCCTTTCTCGACACCCTCTGTGTGTCTCCCTTTTCGCTCCTAATCGCTTGCCAGCTTTCACCTTTTTCCAGTGTTCATCCTTTCTCGACACCCTCTTGCTGCTTATTGTCTCCGTTTAGCTTCTAATCTACGCAGCTCTCTGCACACCAGTGTTCACATCCTTTTTCTCGACACCCTCTGTAACTTCTTATCTCCCGTTTCCGTCAATCTACTTTGGCTTTCTGCACACCAGTGTTCCCATCCTTTTCTCGACACCCTCTGCTGCCTTCTTATCTCCCGTTTCACTCTAATCTAACGCAACTCCCGCGGTGTTCCCATCCTTTTCTCAAACTTACCTCTGTGCCTTCTTATCTACTTTCGCTCCAATCAACGCAGCTCTCTGCACACCAGTGTTCCCATCCTTTTCTCAAACATACCCTCTGTACCTTCTTATCTCCCTTTTCGCTCTAATCTAACGCAGCTTTCTGCACACCAATTGTTCTTATCCTTTTTCTCACGACACCCTCTGTACCTTCTTATCTCGTTTCGCTCTAATCTAACGCAGCTCTCTGCACACCAGTGTTCCCATATTTTCTCCGACACCCTCTGTAGCTTCTTATCTCCCGTTTTAGCTCCTAATCTAACGCAGCTCTCTGCACACCAGTGTTCCCATCCTTTTCTCGGCACCCTCTGTACCTTCTTATCTCCCCTTTTCGCTCTAATCTAACGCAGCTTTCTGCACACCAGTGTTCCCTCCTTTTCTCGACTCCCTCTGTACCTTGTTATCTCCCGTTTCGCTCTAATCTAACGCAGCTCTCTGCACACCAGTGTTCCCATCCTTTTCTCGACACCCTCTGTACCTTGTTATCTCCCGTTTCGCTCTAATCTAACGCAGCTCTCTGCACACCAGTGTTCCCATCCTTTTCTCGACACCCTCTGTACCTTGTTATCTCCCTTTTCGCTCTAATCTAACGCAGCTCTCTGCACACCAGTGTTCCCATCCTTTTCTCGACACCCTCTGTACCTTCTTATCTCCCTTTTCGCTCTAATCTAACGCAGCTTTCTGCACACCAGTGTTCCCATCCTTTTCTCGACACCCTCTGTACCTTCTTATCTCCCTTTTCGCTCTAATCTAACGCAGCTTTCTGCACACCAGTGTTCCCATCCTTTTCTCGACACCCTCTGTACCTTGTTATCTCCCTTTTCGCTCTAATCTAACGCAGCTTTCTGCACACCAGTGTTCCCATCCTTTTCTCGACACCCTCTGTACCTTCTTATCTCCCTTTTCGCTCTAATCTAACGCAGCTCTCTGCACACCAGTGTTCCCATCCTTTTCTCGACACCCTCTGTACCTTGTTATCTCCCTTTTCGCTCTAATCTAACGCAGCTTTCTGCACACCAGTGTTTCCATCCTTTTCTCGACACCCTCTGTACCTTGTTATCTCCCTTTTCGCTCTAATCTAACGCAGCTCTCTGCACACCAGTGTTCCCATCCTTTTCTCGACACCCTCTGTACCTTCTTATCTCCCTTTCCGCTCTAATCTAACGCAGCTTTCTGCACACCAGTGTTCCCATCCTTCTCTCAACACCCTCTGTACCTTGTTATCTCCCTTTTCGCTCTACTCTAACGCAGCTCTCTGCACACCAGTGTTCCCATCCTTTTCTCGACACCCTCTGTACCTTCTTATCTCCCTTTTCGCTCTAATCTAACGCAGCTCTCTGCACACCAGTGTTCCCATCCTTTTCTCGACACCATCTGTACCTTGTTATCTCCCTTTTCGCTCTAATCTAACGCAGCTCTCTGCACACCAGTGTTCCCATCCTTCTCTCGACACCCTCTGTACCTTGTTATCTCCCTTTTCGCTCTAATCTAACGCAGCTTTCTGCACACCAGTTTTCCCATCCTTTTCTCGACACCCTCTGTACCTTCTTATCTCCCTTTTCGCTCTAATCTAACGCAGCTCTCTGCACACCAGTGTTCCTATCCTTTTCTCGACACCCCTGTACCTTGTTATCTCCCTTTTCGCTCTACTCTAACGCAGCTCTCTGCACACTAGTGTTCCCATCCTTTTCTCGACACCCTCTGTACCTTGTTATCTCCCTTTTCGCTCTAATCTAACGCAGCTTTCTGCACACCAGTTTTCCCATCCTTCTCTCGACACCCTCTGTACCTTGTTATCTCCCTTTTCGCTCTAATCTTACGCAGCTTTCTGCACACCAGTGTTCCCATCCTTCTCTCGACACCCTCTATACCTTGTTATCTCCCTTTTCGCTCTAATCTAACGCAGCTCTCTGCACACCAGTGTTCCCATCCTTTTCTCGACACCCTCTGTACCTTGTTATCTCCCTTTTCGCTCTACTCTAACGCAGCTTTCTGCACACTAGTGTTCCCATCCTTTTCTCGACACCCTCTGTACCTTGTTATCTCCCTTTTCGCTCTACTCTAACGCAGCTCTCTGCACACCAGTGTTCCCATCCTTTTCTCATCACCCCCTGTACTTTGTTTTCTCCCTTTTCGCTCTTCTCTAACGCAGCTCTCTGCACACCAGTGTTCCTATCCTTTTCTCGACACCCTCTGTACCTTGTTATCTCTCTTTTCGCTCTACTCTAAAGCAGCTCTCTGCACACCAGTATTCCCATCCTTTTCTCGACACCCTCTGTACCTTTTTATCTCTCTTTTCGCTTTAATCTAACGCAGCTCTCTGCACACCAGTGTTCCCATCCTCTCAGTGGCAGAACTACTTTGATTAGTATAAAAAGATTATAAAATGAATTTAAAAATCTATAACAGCTACTCATCACGTGTATCCACAAATGTTATGTTTACATTGATATGAAGAATAGCTAAATAGATACAAGCAGCCAATATAAAATATTCATGCTAACATCATAATGTAAACTACAATTTTTTTTTAATCCAATGAAAATCATTTTATTAGCAACAATTTCTCCTGTTGAATAAAGTGCTACATTGGAACATATTTGACGCCTTCACAAAAGTTTATACTCAACAACGAAATGGTCAACTGTCAAACTGAGAAATCGTTGTGATGCATTGGATATCGGCTCGAAACGAGAAATCAGGGAGCCGAGTTCGAATTCCAGTAGCATTCACTTACGCGCAGATACCCTTAGGAAAGTTATTAATCCGTCTCTTCCTTCCAGTTATGGGTTAAATAACAGGGCAGATTGGGTTCTATAGCCTTGGTCGGCAACCAGTTTACCGCAGAAAGCAATGCCAACCTACTGCGGGATAATCTTCTGCATAGTCACTCATATATCTTTCGAGACATGATCGCCCAAGCGTGTATCACTTATGGCACATAACAGACTGAATGGTAAATACAGATAGGTTCTTTTATATTTGTTGTGAATCCCGAGAATAGGGCCCGCATAAATAAATGAACAACGACCAGTAATTGAGATAGAAAATAAGACTTGAATGAAGATTAGGAGTCAAAGAATGTGGGTTAGTAAAAAGTATATGTACAAGTCTCTGGAATTTAAGCTGTAGAATACTGAGTATGTCCGCGTTGAATGCTGTGGAGTACGTAATAATCTTCTTGATGAGTGGAGCTACTATGAACTACTATGTACTGATTGCTAATCTCTCTCTGGACTCTCGTATTCTCCGGTTAATTCTCTGTGAAACCTCGGTATCCTCCAGTTTCACTTCTGTAGTAGTAGTATAAGTATACTCTGGACGAGTCCATCTTTATGAAAAGGGAGAACCCCACAGCAATATTTTGGACAATACATTTTTCAGTAACATGGATTACAATACACTTTAGTTTAAAGACTATATTTACCTAAGAAAATATTCCAAAAAAGAAACCATAATTTTTCATTCGTTTTACCTGATAAAGCCATTACGACACAAGAGTAGGAAAAGCAACAGAGGGAAAGAAAACGAGAAAACCCTACTAGAAAAAATATTAAAAAATTATAAAAAACAGGATCTAAAAAACAGCAGGTGATGGTTACATTTAATGCTTTGTAGAATCTAAGGAACTGGGAACCACATACGGTGAATAGAGATTCATGGACGAGAAGAACGATAAAATAACCTATTATAGAGGAACTTAAATTTACTTCTTCGTTAAATAAAATGATGAGACCGAGCTGCACATATCGTACTGTATTAACCCGAGAAAACTAACCATGTGTATATAGTCAGTCAGTTTAGTGTCATACGTTATATACGCTTCGGGCAATCATGTCTCGACAGTACGTTGCCATTACTTTCTGCGGTAGTCTGGTAGCCAGCCAATCCTATAGAGCTCAATCTGTTCTATTACTTAACCCATAAGAAAAGGGAAGAGACAGATTAACGCCTTTCCGAAGGGTATTTGTGCGTAAGAGAATGCACTGAATTCAACTGGAATTCGAAATCGGCTCCCTAATTTGTCGATATCTATTGCACCACAAAACCAGGGTAAATGACGCCATTTTAATTAAATTTAATTAAATTTTCAGTACCTGATTTTCTTATCCAAATAATTTGTTTTTCAGTTCCTATTAATGTTAACTGAAATTAAGAATTTTGAAGTGCCTGCGTATTTCAAATAAGGATTTATATTTTATATATTTTTTTGATATTTCCAAAATCGCGTATCGTATACTCATGGTTAATAGTGGTGTGACTTTAAATAATGGTTAGTGTTCCTGGGTTAAATTAATGAATTTAGTATAAAAAGGTGCGCAGTGGTGCAATGTATGCCGGCTTGAAGCGAAGAGACGAGTTCGAATTATTGTGATGGATTCAGGGTAAGCGTTATCTCAACATACTTTACAATTTCAGATCAGTGTTTCTGTTTAGGAAAGGTTTATTTTAAATCCAATTTCTTGGAATTCTTAAAAGGGGGTGATTATTTACTGTTAAAGATTATATTTTACCCCAAATATGTATATTTATATAACCGGCTTAGCCTTCCTTATTTTAAGTACACAAGGCACTGGAGGGAAAAGAAGCAGCACCGTATTAAAACTCCGGATGTCACAGGTAGCATTTATTGAAGGAGGGACATCAAAGTGTCTTTCCTTTAACGATTACACACATCGTAACAAAAGAGATTCTAGCAGAAAGCGAGAACATTAAACAACAATCAAAGAAGACTTTCACTTCCTTTTGCTTTTTGAAGCAGAGACACATGGAATCTTTTAGCTTTAGTTATTTATACATATTTAATATGCCTCTCTTCTAAGATTTCGCAATTCCTCTGAACTAATAATGCGTACATATTGCTAAACTGTTTTCAGAGCCAACTCTTTATGCTTCAGTACAAAATCACGTGGAATAAAATGCAATTGATCAGGCCACATTGAAGTAATAACTGAAAAACAGAACACACAGTCAGATTATATATATATATATATATATATATATATATATATATATATAGAGAGAGAGAGAGAGAGAGAGAGAGAGAAATTAATTGTACATTGCGACACGGAACTTTCGATGTTTTATCAGATAATCTTTGATGTTGGTTGTATAAATTATTTATATTTAAATTAATTAATTACTATATAATTGTATTAAGCTCTATAATATTTACTATATTGAGCACTGTTCATAATAAAATAAATGCCAGGACACTCAAAATAATAAAACCTTGAATCCTCCTCACCTGTAAATATATATATATATATATATATATATATATATCGTTACGCGAATTAATAAAGATGCATATAATAGTGTATACACGTTTAATATTATTAATTTGGTGTTAATAAAACAGTGCACAATGAAATATAAACAGACCAAACATATATATATATATATATATATATATGTGTGTGTGTGTGTGTGTGTGTGTGTGTATATATATATATATACCAATATATTTATATATATACCAATATATATATACCAATATATTATTGGCTTACGCTTATGCGATCACCTGGTGACTTTTTCAAACTGAGAGTTTAAGAGATTGAATTTAGGTTCCCTCAATATTCATGGGAGTTAATTTTTATAATATTAGTTTACTGCTTTTTAATAACAAGAGTAAACATTCGTGTTGTGTGCATAATAATATTAAACAAATAATACGGATAATACGATAAAAGTGTATTGTCAAATTATTTTCAGTCATTTTTATATAGTTTGGCTTCAAAATATGTTTAAACCAATCACGTCACTAAGTCGGCACATAGTGATAACAGGTTTAATGCATTACATTACAACACGAATGTTTACTCTTGTTATTAAAAAGCAGTAAACTAATATTATAAAAATTAACTCCCATGAATATTGAGGGAACCTAAATTCAATCTCTTAAACTCTCAGTTTGAAAAAGTCACCAGGTGATCGCATAAGCGTAAGCCAATAATTATATTTACTAGTATATATATATATATATATATATATATATATATACACACACACACACACATACACACACACACACATATATATATATATATATATATATATATATGTTTGCTCTGTTTATATTTCATTGTGCACTGTTTTATTAACACCAAATTAATAATATTAAACGTGTATACACTATTATATGAATCTTTATTAATTCGCGTAACGATATATATATATAATTCCAGTATGTAAATAATATTAAATGGTTAAAACAAAAAAAATTTCGAATTATATGTGACAAAAGATTATTAAGCTACACAAAGATGCTTAGAGTATCAAAGAATTGCTCAAGATTTAAATTTGTTGTGTGCAAAGTGGGTTCTTTTGGTAGAATGTGAAAATATATTATACTACTGAAAATATTCAAAGACGTTGTCGTCTGCCTAAATTATACGAGGATACTGAAAAATTTATAGCTCGGAATGTAAAGAAACAACTATTTTTAACTCGAAGAGAAATGCAAAAATATCTGAAAAATGCCGGAACTGATGTAAGTAAAGATACACTTGGAGATCACTGAATCGTACAGCTTGTATTCTAAGCCATCAAGGAAGACTCGATTATTAAAACGTAAACATCTGTAAAACCGTTTAAAATTTGTTAGGAAGTATGAACATGAATCAGACGAATTCTCAACAAAAATTTATATGCTCAGATGAAACAAAAATTGAACATTTTTGGAGAAACATATGCACCCAAAGGAACAACCCAATATACACCGTCCCAACAGTTAAATATGTGGGTGGAAGCATAATGTTTGGAATTGATTTTCATGAAATCGAAGTGATCAATGACAATGCAGCAAAATACAAACAAATCTTATCAACGCATTTATTTAAAAGTGTAACAGCATTTTTGTATTCAAATAAGACAAACAACTCAACACAGCTTCAATGTTAATGGAATTAATGATCTGGAATGACAGTCAATTGATGTTTATCCAATACAAAAATCATGGAAAATCTTCAAGTTGAAAGTAAACACAAGAGCTAAAGCATGTCAAACAACTGAAAAAGTCTGTGAAAAAGAATTGCTAAAAAGACCAAAATCTTCCAGCAATACGATCGTTAAAAATAACAGAAAACACCTAAATTCTGTAAGGTAGAAGCGATTATATTCTACTAAATATTAACAAATCGTGCTAAATACTTTTGCACAAAGTTAAGATCGAGAATTGGTAAAATAAGTACATAAACAATGATTCTTAATTTTACTTTGTGTTTAATTAAACAATGTTCATTAAAATATTTAAAGTAAGCAACAATTAAGTTGAACGTTTTTTTATAAAATTTATAAAAACTATAGTTTTAAATGTTTTTTCTCCCAATATATATATATATATATATATATATATATATATATATATATATATATATATCCGAGTGAGTATAGAATGAAGAGAGAAAAAAGAAAAATTTTTTCCGTCCAAAACATTAATTTAAAACCTATATATAGGTTTATATAGAGGACATATATAGAAGAAGTTATGTACATGTTCTAAAACATAATTTATAATATATATATATATATAGATAGATAGATAGATAGATAGATAGATAGATAGATAGATAGATAGATTGTCTGACGATCGCGAGAGCGTGAATCCCAGGGTTACAAACTCACACCTATCTATATGAATATGTCTGCTCTATCACTGATATTGAGCTCTTTTAAATAAGTACCACGCATATATAATATGTAAACAATATAATATATATAACAAATTGCATATATATATAAATATATAAATATATTGATATTTATAATTATATACATACACTTTTCACACACACACACACACACACACACACACACACATATATATATATATATATATATATATATATATCACTGAAAACGACCGACCGAAAAGGAAACATTTAGTAGATTTTATTTAATTTTTCTATTATTATATCATCACAATAGAAAGATATTAAAGTACTGCTTTTTTACATTTATAAAATCTTCTTTGCCTGTAGTTTTCATTAAAACATGCCTAAAAATGGCTGATGTTCAAATATACATACATACCAAAACACACACACACACACACACACATATTTTTTCTAGTATCTTCTTCGTTACTGCTCTATAGCTCTCTAGTTCTTAATAATACTTCTCTTTTTGTTTCATTTTTTTCCAAAATCAGTAATTCTTTTACTGCCTTCATATGGTGAAATATTTTTTTTAAATTTTTATATTTACCTCCCGGAAAATAAGATTGCTAAAACTAGAGGCAAAAAAAATCTACCGCAGGCCTCTGTCTGCTTCTCGGCCGTACCGCGTTTCTGTTTGACATAGCCGACCCTCCTTACATTAATCTCTGATCATTTATTGATCTCTTTGCTGAAAATGCAACTTTATAGAGGTGAACTTTTGAAACACTAGAGAATCACTGATTGACTAAAGGTAAAAATCACCGATCGTCGATTGCAATGAACGGGAGTGCCCGCAGTAAAGCCCCGTGGCATTAGCGCATTTGGGGACATAACCTCAACCGAGGCCTCAAGTAGAAATTTATACAATCCATTGTTTAAGATACCGTAAAAATGGCTTGCTCACTGAACGACTCAAGTAGCTCTCTGGCTCATCCTGTTATCGTCTACATTTGCAAATTCTTGATCAAGCCTAAAATCCAGTACTGTTCTCAATATTTCTTTTATTATCTCCATAGATTAAACATAGTTTTGTCAAAGGAAGAAATGTCTGACTTGTTTTTCTGGGACACGCTAAAAGAAAAAGGAGGACTTAATGAAGATCACAGATGCAACAAATTTGAATGAAATCATAATGAGTAAATGGGCTAAAATTGACGGCCATAGGCAATTATTGGTTCGGGTTGACGTCGCGCTTGCAAAGCACATCAGTGTTTGAATCTCCAATGATGGAAATGATAACATCTAAACTTATTTATAAATGGAACTTTGTCTCTGTGTGTTTATATTTGTGTGTGTATGTGTGTGTGTGTGTCCGTTACCTATAGACTCCGAAACAGCTGACCCAATTTTCTTGAAAATTTACACAGTTGTACTATAAGTGTTCTTAGCTAGGTTTGTTTTGTGTCGAGGTACCCCGATAAATATCGAAAATAGATAATCGAAAAAATCGGTTTATAGAAGGAGTGATCCGATTTTAATCAAATTTGATACACTCCTAGACAAAGACATAAGAAATGATATTCAGAAATCTCAGGGTTGCAGTTCTTACAATAGTGCAGAAAATCGATAATATATATATATATATATATATATATATATATATATATATATATATATATATATAGGAAAGAATATTAATAAAAAGTTTTTAATTTAAAAATGTACTTTTTTTTAACAGTATTTGTTTATTTTTATAAAAATAAACAAATACTGTTCAAAAAAAAGTACATTTTTAAATTCAAAACTTTTTATTAATATTCTTTCCTATACATATTAAGACAGTATACGTGGATGATCATCACTATATATATATATATATATATATATATATATATATATATATATAAGGCAAGATGTTTGTGTGTGGGTCTATTTATCTGTCTGTATGTCCTTTATTCAAATCCACAATTTTTATCCGATTCTCACCAAACTTCACACAAATATTCTTTAGGATGAGTCTGAGCTCCAGAACCATGGATTAGTTTTAAAGATTTCATTACACCCGAGCAACGCCGGGCTATACAGCTAGTCTATTTATATTCCAGTTTAATAAAATTTTAAAAATTTAAATTCTTGAAAATATGCATATTTGCCTATTTGTATCTTTAGGGATACCCTGTATATATAAACTTCTCAAAATAAACATTTATACATTTACTTTTGAAGAGAGTTTTGAATAACTCATAACTTATACGAATTAATACAGGATAGTTTACTCTTAATTCTGACTGTAAGGTTGGGTCACTGTGTCGGGTCAGGATTTTTTTCTGCCTGAATCCATCCTGCAAATATGCAAATCAGCCATCAGACAGTGCATGAAATACTGCTGTCATATATGGTCAGACGCCCCCGCTGTTCATTTCAGTGGTCTTGACAGGTTTCAAATTAGAATCAGTAATGTGATAGTAACCGACTTGGCGGCTCGACTCTAGCCGCATTCTCCCCGACCTGATATGATTTCTATCTGTCTCTTCTATAGATATTTTCATGGCTTCTGCTCCGACGGACTCAAGTCACTGATGACCCTGCCACAGAAGATTACTTGTGCAACTAGGATGGTAACTAGGTCCCATCTATTCACAGTTAGATCAACCAAAAGCAGACGATTATTCTACTCCATCAGCTTCTTTTCTAGCCTGTGGAACTCTCTTCCATATTCTTGCTTCCCTACAACCTCCAGGAACTTAAATGCAATGTCAATACCCTTCTCTTAACCACTTAACTCTAGCTCTTTCTACATCACCCTGTATATATTTTTCTTTCTCTCTACCTTTGCAACTGTCATCACACCTGTATTCCCATCCTTCACTTGCTCCTTTCTCTGACTCTTCCTGTAACTGGTTGGTCTTGCTTTTTACTCTCCTCCTATCTAATGTTTTCCTCTTATGTAACCCTCTGTGGTTTATCAACTCGGTAACATTTTTTAACAAAAGATTTAAATATGTTTGTATATGTCTGAGATGAAGTATTTCAATTATTTACACTGTACATTGATGTCTTCATCTTTATTGTCATATCTACGGCGTTTCGGGGTTTGTGCGCCCTGGCCTTCTTCAAGTGCTAGGAATCTTTTATTCGTTCACAGGAGTAGATAATTCTAAGGATTTATCAAGTGGCTAACATGTTTAAAGAATATTTAATGATGTTTTTATATTTCTGAGATGAGGTATTGTAACTATATACAATGTAACTTGATGTTTTCGTCTTTATCTTCAGACTAGCAGTATAGCCCGGCGTTGCTCGGGTGTAATGGAAGCTTTAAAACTAATCCATGATCCTGGAGCTCAGATTCTTTGGACATTGGCACGAAAGACTAAAAAGCAATAGTTGTTTCCAGTTAAGAGAAACTGTAGACTGAAAGAAAAATGAATGGATGTAAGTCACATTTTGATTTCCTGGTATCGATATCAAATTTTCTGCACTGTTGTAAGAACTGCAATCTTGAAACTTCTGAATATCGTTTCTTATGTCTTTGTCTATTAGTGTATCAAATTTGATTAAAATTGAACCAATCCTTCTATAACCCGATTTTTTCGATATTTATCGGGGTTACCTCGACACAAAACCTAGCTAGAAACACTCGCAGACGCTTACAGTACAACTGTGTAAATTTTCAAGAAAATCGGTTCAGCCGTTTCGGAGTCTGTAAGTAACGGACACACACACAGACACACACACACACAAAGTTCCATTCATAAATAAGTTTAAATTTACGACGTTTTGATCGTTGTAAGTTCCGGCCTTCTTCAGTTGGTTGGAATCCTTTTTTTTTTAGTTCACAGGATTAGATAGTTCTAAAATGTTATAAATTGAGAACTATGTCCTTGGCGGAACGTAAGTAAAAGAGTGTTCAATACTTAGGCAAGACAGAGGTGAACAAAAAATAACTTAGAGAGTTGATTCACTAAAGAGAAACAACTGAAACTGAAATATCCAGAAGTAGCATGTCACGTGGAAATAGAACAATACACCATTGTGGGTTCTTCTTCTTCTGTCGTGTCCCTTCTGGACGTAGTCGATAATGGCCCTTAACATTATCTTATTCCCTGTAGCTCTTAATACTTTTGTTGCAATATTTCTCTCAAACGCTTCTCTGTCATCCATTTGCTTAAGCCAGTGAAGTTGCTTTCACCTGTCTATCTTCCTCCTCTATCCGCCTTTTGAGTATCAAATTTTCTAATCCTTTATTTCTCATTACTTGTCCCAGTAACTTCAGCTGTCGCATCCTGATTTTAAGAATAATCTTTTTAGCTTTCATTCTCTTCAAAACTTTGTCGCTTCGCACATGTTCGGTCTATTCATCCTCAGCAGCTTTCTGTAGAACTACATATTTCTCTCGTCTTGATGACTCATATTGAATATATTATAGAATTTTATTTTTCATGATTTTTTTTAACTCAAAAACGTTACCGCTAAAAATGACATTAAAAATAATTAAACATATGAGTTGTGTATTTATTTTATGCATTACGTTTTTATTTGGACTGTGAGAGTTATCTTTTCTCTACCATATGTGAAAATTCATACAAAACGGTAGACGTGAATTTGTCGGGGAAATAAAAGCTTGTTAAACTGAATGAAAATCTTTCGCATCAAATTTTATGGGCATGCTTTTTCTCGTCTTCGTCAAAAATCAACAAACATACAATACACGCGCACATTCATATATATATATATATATATAGAGAGAGAGAGAGAGAGACAGAGACAGAGAGACAGAGACAGAGACAGAGACAGACAGACAGACAGACAGAGGGGTAGATGGGGGAATGAATGAATGAATGAATGAATGAATATTTACACATACAAAACAATCAATTTTTACAAACTAATCATCTTTTGCGTTATTTTTTGCGACTTGCAAGATTTTTTTTGCCATTGACGGTCGAATATAAGTGTTTAAAGATTTTTTCTCTGTAGGCACGTGAATGGAAGATAATTTGTTGCGTATTGAAGCAATTTCAAATTTATAAGGATGAAAGGAAACCTTGTCTGCAGTTTTAATCGACGCTCGCCGACTGAGAAATAATTTCAGGTAAGAACGAAGCGTTCTCGAAGTTTTGGAAGAAGCCCGAAAAAAGGGAGCATTCACCAAAGCTAGGAAAAACAAACGAAACAAACCAGCGAGATTAGAACTCTTATTCGTCAAAATTATACCGTTTACCATTTATTTGCCATATAATTTAAGAACCTAGGAAGTGTTCTAACAGGAGATGGAAAATGCGACACAGAGATCCGAAGGCATGGCAAAAGACGCGTTCCAGAAGCTGAGTAAAGTACTAACACACAGGAAAATGTCACTAAACCCCCCCCCCCAAAAAAAAAGTGGTGGATTGCTATGTAATGTTAGTTCTTCAATGAATGCTGGACAATATCATTGAAAATGAGGAGAAAACTTGAAGCCGCAGAAATGTGGTTCTACAGAGGGATGCTGCGGATATCGTGGACTGAGCATGGAAGCAATGATGAGGTGTTGGAAAGAATGGCAAGGATAAGGAAAATAATACTGAGTATCAGGAAGAGACAACTGAAATTCCTGGGACATGCGATGAGGAAGGATGTCTTGGAGAACCTGATATTGACAAGCCAGATAGAAGGAAAAGGGGACAGAAAAAGGCAGCGGATAACATATTTGTAGGGCCTGATCAGGTGGATGAGGGAACGGGGGTTGCGAGGTGTAACAGGAGCAAACATACTAAGAGCCACAAGGGATAGGGAGACGTGGAGAGCCATGATCGCCTAAGTCCTGAATGGACATGGCACATAGAAGAAGAAGAATCGCCGTCCTTGGGATGACGATTAACTATATCCGGCAGCAAGATCTCTGGTAATGCGTTCTTGAAAAATGTAGAATATCTCTTAATTGATGTACGTTCTCATGTCCACCCTAACTCGGAGTGGTAGCGCCTGTTAGGTCCCAGCTATTGACAGACTGTTTATGTTCAAATATGTGACAAACAATATGAAATTATAAATATTTTCATAGTAAAAATACCAGTAATTTATTTTGATTTTTTAAAATCGTTTCACCCCAAACAAGTCGGTACCGCCACTGGTGCGCAGGGGGCTACATAAGAGTCCAATTAAACCAGAAGTAGAATGAAGTGAAAAGATACACGAGGTGATGGAGGAAAGGACGAGAGAAGGACTGGAGTCAAGTAGACAAGAGATGGGAATTGACGTTGCATTTATATTCTTGGGGATTGTAGCTGTCAGAGAAGCAAGTATACGGAAGGGAGTTCTACAGGCGGGTAGTGCGAGAAAGGATGTTGCTGGAGTAAATAAATAAAAATAAAAATAACAGGAATACATATTGCAAATAATAATAATAATAATAATAATAACCAGCAGTGTATGTTGCAAGTTGAAGAACTGACTTTGACTTTCGGCACAAATCAGATATCCAGCCTAAATTTGTCTGTTGGCCGGAATTAGACTTAAATCTTGAACCAGAGGTAAAATGTAGTTCTATTAAATGAATTGAGGAATCATTGATGGTTACTGTTGTGGATTCCGGGTTAGGAACGGCACAAAATAATGAACAACAAAAACAGATTTTGAGATAGAAATGTAGGTTATATTGAACGTAATATACAAACTTGAACGCAAGTTAGTAAATCCAGTAATATTATTAGTAAGAAATAAATACATACAAGTCTTGACTTGAAGTCGTTGGAAATAATATATCCGTGTATATTATTCTAGCTGAATGGAGCTCAGAGCTATTCTGACTTCAGAGAAAATAGTCTCTGAGAATCTTCGGTATCTCTCTGTAACTTACGTATCAGTTCCGTTACTCTCCGATAACTCACGAATCTCTTCGATTACTCTCAGCTGCCAACTGCTGTTCTCTCTATGGCGGGAGTATATGTATACTCAGTCGAGTCCATTATCATATACAAAAGTGGAGATCTTACAACATTTACTAAGTTAAAGCAGAAGTATCTTTAGTTTTGGACCGCTGACCAATTAACCCTCGGTAGGTGCTCGCTCAAAAACCCACATACTTAAGCTAGTTTGAATTAAAATCTAAAATAATGATTTTATCCCCTTTTAAACTTCATCACTTGGAATATTATATTCGTTTAAATGTGTCCTCTTAAAACTCCAAAATAACTGGCATGGTTTGTGTTAACAGTTTATTTCGATATTTCATCGGGCACAAGCTATTTTATTAATGTCGGAGAATGCAAAAACAAAAGTTATGTGCATTATTTACACTATTCGGAATCTTTCTTGCCATATTTACGATGTCTCAGCCGTTGTACGCTCCGGCCTTCTTCAGGTGCTAGGAATTTTTAACCTAACTAATCATTTCTTTCGATCACTTGAGTATATCATTCTCATGATAACACATGACCCAGTGATTATAAGCGTTGGTTAGTTGTAGTGACATGACCCAAAAGAATTGTGAGTTCAATACCTGGCTACAGCAGCGGTGAATAAAGAACTTAGAGGCTTGATTTACATGACATCCGGAAGTGCCATCACACATGGAATGAGAATTATATACCCCAGTGATTAAAATAAATCGTCCTGTTCAAAGTTTCTAGCTTATGAAGAAGTCTGGTGTTTACAACGACCGAAACTTCGTAAATATGGCGATAAAGATAAAGACATCAGTCCGAATAATGTAAATACTACCTTATTTGAGAAGTATAGAAAAATTCAGAAATTATGTGATAAATAACGAACAAGGAAAAGATACCATGTTCAAACCAAGCGATGTATTGTCAAACGACAATTGATGTCTTGATAAATGCGATAGTTACAATCCAATATTCCACGGCAATGCCATTACTAAACAGTTGCTGATAATCTATGTTAACGTGGACCGAAAGAAATCTACGTAATGCTCGTAAATAAAAATGCATTACTTTCATACCAAAGTTATCCTAGTGTGGAAGAAGGAGGATCTTGACCCACTTACCAGCAATGAGAAGCCGCCGTATGCAGAAAATACAAAAACAAAATTTTCTGGAAAGGCACTGAACATAGTAAGTAGAATATATTCATAAGCAGATAAAAAAAATTGTGTTTGCTTAAATCGTAATGAAAATAAAAACGAACGTTTGGGAAACAAATGGCTTCGCTAAAATCTAATCTTTTATGATGAAGTCTTTTTCTTTAATCTCGGTCCGTCGCAATTTGTTTCGAAATATTAAATACGTGAAGTGATAAGAAAATGATTTCGTTTTTGACGTTTTTTTTCAGTAAAATATTCCATTATTATTTTGATTTTGGGATTAATAATCAATGGATAGAAATCAATAACAAAGATTGACAATTTTATAAATGAATTATTTCTGATATTCACTATTTTCCTAGGAGGTATCATTATTTCTCTTTTATCTTTCTTGCTTCTCCTCAATGTTCAGATATTTCAGCTTTTTTTGTTTTTGCTATACCTCCGTTCCTTTCATTCATTCAATATATATATATATATATATATATATATATATATTTTAATTCAGATACTTCAATCCAAGGGAAAAAAGCAGGAAGGTAAATTCCAAAAACCCGATCCTAATTAATATTAAAAAATTTATTTTAATATTAAAAAATGATACAGGAAGAGAGCTCCATGTAATAAAATATTACAGAGCAAATATATATTTATATATAAATATAATATAATATATATATATATATATATATATATATATATATATATATATATATATATAGTCATCCGCAGACAGATCTGTTTCGCAGCTCATCAGTACGGTTAGACATCCGATTGCTTTTTACCCATGATTGAAACCCGAGCAAATTGGCGTCAGTCAGCGATTCTATCTCTGGGCTATGGGCGCTCGTTAGTAGGAGGCAGACCTTTTAGCGTCTATATTATCATTATACACGCTCAATAGCTGAGAGTGTTTTAATTCATTGCTGAATAGAGTAGCTCCTGTTTTTCAAAGTCTACCATTCTTCCAGAGTGCTCAATCAGAGTGTGAGAGCGTAAATAGTCATCCGCAGACAGATCTGTTTCGCTATATCACAGCTCGTCAGTACGGTTAGACTCCGATTGCTTTTTACCCAGGATTCAAAACCCGACCGAATTGCCGTCAGTCGGCGATTCTACCACTGAGCTACGGGCGCTCAGTCGAAGGAGGCGGACTTTTTACCGTGTATACTATCATTATACACGCCCAATAGCTGGGAGTGCTCTTATTCATTGCTGAATAAACGATGCGTAGATGCTAGAGTAGCTACTGTTTTTCAAAGTCTAACATTCTTCCAGAGTGCCCAATTAGGGTGTGAAAGCGTAAATAGTCATCCGCAGACAGATTTGTTTCGCTGTATCACAGCTCGTCGGTACGATTAGACATCCGATTGCTTTTTACCCAGGATTGAAACCTGATATCTTTTATGTAGGCGTATTTTCTTGATGTTTCTTTTTCTCATCTCATTAATGCCCCCTATTTCTCCTTCGATAATTATGTGTATTTATCATCCTTTCTTTTAAAAAAGATTTCTTTTTTCCTTCCCCTTTTCTTCGCTTTGTTTCATCTTTCTTTTTTCTTTCTTTTTTTAACTCTTTTTATATTTTTGCATTTTGGTTTTTATTCTTTCACTTGAAATGTTTCTTTCTTTCAAAGGAGATTTTTTCTTTCTCATCTTAGATCCTTTTTCCTTGACCGACCTTAAATCTTTCTTTCTTTCTCCTGCATTAGATCTTTCTCTCTTTCCACTGCTTTGAGCATTGTGGGTTGGATGTGCGTTGTGGTGCAGTGGATATCGGCTCGGAACGACAACTCGAGGAGCCGAGTTCGAATTCTAGTTGAATTCCTTGTATTCACTTACGCACAAGTACCCTTGGGAAAGGTATTAATCCGTCTCTTCCTTCCAGTAATGGGTTAAATAACAGGACAGATTGGGTTCTATAGCCTTGGTTGGCAACCAGTCTACAGCAGAAAGCAAGGGCAACCTACTGCGGGATAATCTTCTGCCCAGTCAGTCATGTCTCTTTCGAGACATGATCGCCCAAAGCGTGTATCACGTATGACACTTAACTGACTGTCTGTCCCTGTCTGTCCCATTACTAGACTATTTCCTTCTTTTGCATACCCTAGATCTTTCGTTTTACTCTTGATTTAGATATTCTTTCTTTCTCCTTCTTTATATATTTCTTCTTTTTCGTGCGTTAAATATCATAGCATCATAAATTTTCCTCAATAAAACAAACACTTGCCTTGTTTAGAGCTTTATGAATGTTTGGTATTTTTTTTTTAACTCTGTATATATGTAAATATGTGTGTGTACATATATATATATAAATGTATATACGCTCTCACACCCTGATTGAGCACTCTGCAAGAATGGTAGACTTTGAAAACAGTAGATACATTGGCTTGTACGAAGTGCTCATTCATTAATGAATTTGGAGCACTCTGGCTATTGGGTATGCATGATGATAATATACACGCTAAAAAAGTCTGCCTTCTTCCACCGAGCGCCCATAGCCCGAGGTAGAATCGCCGACTGGATACAGATCTGTCTGCTGATGACTATATATATATATGTGTGTGTGTGTGTGTGTGTGTGTGTGTGTGTGTATGCGTGTGCGTGCGTGTGTGTGTATATATATATATATATATATATAAATATATATGTATGTGTGAGTGTGTGTGTGTATATATATATATATGTGTGTGTGCATATATGTTTGTGTGCATATTTATATGTATGTATATATATGTGTGTGTGTGTGATGTTTATTTATGTATTAATCTAAACAATTCTTATCAAATTCAAAAGATTGTGTATTTAGATATTTTTTCCCATAATAAAATGTATATCAAGATGGAAAATCCGAATAACAAGTCTAAAACTGTTGTTTGTATTGTTGTTTTTATAGGAAAATTAATTTTGTCACAGTAGACGTTGCATTGGAGTGTGCATATAATATTTATTACGCTTTTCCAATTCATTTTTTTTATTTCGTAATTTGAGATTTTATTTTTTGATATTAACATTTAGATGTGTTAAATAGTTTAGAACATACCACCTTTTATTTGAACGCACTTAATTTTCAAGTCAGTAAATTTACTGCAACATGTGACTAACGTGTTTTTTGTTATCCAGATATTTTAGACTGATAGCTATGAAAGACATCTTAGCTTTAGCCTTGGTCTTCACTTCTAAGGACTGAATTTCTCATTAGAAAGAATAAACCAACATGAAAACAAGATAGCTGTATTCGTTAGAAAAACTAGACATTTGAAAGCTATTAAAAGAAGGAAAATCGATCAGGGCCTTTGGAAAAACTATCATCACAATCAAAATAAAAATTTGATCTGAAAACATGGAAACTACTGGTGTACTTAGCAACAGTCATAAAACAGGCTGACCAAGAAAAAAAATAGCAATTGATGACAGAAACATTGTGAGAGCTGTGTATAACCATCTAAACATAAGAGACAGCGATATCAACAAAAACCTTCGGTGTGGAGGGTGAAGGTTTCAAGATCCACTATTCAAAGAATAGCAGAAATATAGAGATTATACAACAATATACAGACCACCCCTTAGCAGTAAAAAACAGAAGGCGGGATTGGAATTAGCTACGAAAGTGCTAAGAAAAAGGGATGTCATGGAAGAAAGTTTTATAGACTAATGAGACCAAAGTTAATCTCTGCAACACTGATAACAAACTAAAGGATGGAGAAAGAAAAGATATACTTATGATCAAGAGAATAAAGTTAATCTCTGAAGCATGGTGGAGGCAGTATCTTGACTTGGGCTTCCATTGCTGCTTCCGGAACAGGTTCATTCATATTTATTGCTTATGTAACTCATGACTACTACATAAAATAGCGGCTACCTTCTGCCTAAATTTATCTGTTTATGATGGCTATAGTAATAGACTAAGTCACCTCTACTAAGTTATCATCAATAAAAGGAAGTGGGTGTGCATTGCTTTTAGCAATTTTATTCAAAACCCAAAAATCTACACAGAATCTCTTACTACCATCCCTCTTCTCTACTTGTAACCTCAAGAACATCTAGATCTCTGTTTAATCCATGTATCTATCATATTCTTTAATATCACATCTACTAGTTTTGTGTGAAGCGTTTCCGATATAAGCGTTTTTTGCAGGCATTATTCAGTCTTTGCTCATGCAACTTTTCACCGTATCTGGCCCACCCCAATCTTTGCCAATCTAAACAAATCCCTATTTTCCTATAGAAGCCTTAATTCTATTGGTCTGTTTGCGTGTTCTAATATCTATCTAGTATCTATCGGGGAGAGAATATCCTTTTTCTGGTATTCTTTCCTATCCTGTGATTAGCTTCAAAATTAAACCTTCTCCCTATTTTCCTATATAAGCCGTAATTCTATTGGTCTGTTTGCGTGTTCTAATATCTATCTAGTATCTATCAGGTAGAGCATATCCCTTTTTCTGGTATTCTTTCCTATCCTGGGATTAGCTTCAAAATTAAACCTTCTGCTAGCATGATAAACATCCAAATGTTCGTGTCACTGTGAAGATCTCTATTCTAATAACTACATTATGTAATCCCCTAATGAAAACTTTCTTAACCTGTGATTCTACTATCGTATCTCTATGGTCTACTTCCAAGTAAGCCCTCACCGCTAATAATAATATAATAACCATTTTATGTAAGATTGGATTTACTCACAGCTACCCTGTTTAATATTTGACAACTACCTAAAACATACAAAAGGGTCTGATGTCTCTTCACAGTTCTCTCCGATGCTTTCCCACCAGATCATCTGCGGACTGTTCGATATCACCCTTTTTTATTAGATACCTCCACTCATTTTCGATACCTAAAGTTGAATTGAAATTTTAAAAATAAATAAGTTATCTTCAAGCTTTAAAATTAGCTTTAATTGAAAGCCAAGAGATTAAATTTAAGAATTCTAGTAAGTAAAACATACTAGTGTATTTTTAACCGAAATTATATTGATTGAAATCTAAAATTTTGAAACTTTACCAATTTTTTTTAAATATACCGCCATTTTTTATTGATTGACACATTACGTAAACAGTAGCCAAATTTCTGTTTTAAAAAATCTTGCAAAAATAAAATATACATCGCTGACACGTTATTTAAGTCAAATTTTAAAATTAAAACTTACGTTTATCTGTTTTCAATCAATTAATAATTGCTTACTGTCAGAAATTTACAATAAATAAAAATAATTACGGTAGCCCTGTTTTTATGCCAGTCATTGAAGCGATGACAGATGACTGATACGAGATGTTGACAAGAACGCCAGGTGAACCGAAAAAGTGAATTACGTTAAAAAATTACGTAATCGATTGTAAAATAGTCGTAACATTTTCAACCTCGCTAACTCCAAATTAAAACAAAATTTTCGGCCAAAATTTTGAACATGTTAAAAGGGATTAAACAATTTTATAAAATAAATAAAAATTTCTTTGATCTTTCCTCTTCATAATATTATAAACATTTTGATAGAAAAAGTTCGTTTTATTAAGTTTTGAACCTTTTTAAATCATACTATGCTGGATGTTTTTTTATGTAATGGAGGTACCTACTTTTTGTGTAACTTTTTATTGCGCAATCTTTTTGAAGAGACGTCCTCAGTCTGAGGAAACGACAAGCATAAAATAACTTTCCCTCTCTTCAACCAATTTATCAAACCGACTATTTCTGCTATCTAAAGTCTGTATGTCATTGAGGTGTTTATGGTTCCTTTGTGTTTTGCTAATATTTTAACCTCTGATGCGAAAACCTCAATAAATCCAACAAAATGATCCATTCAAAATGTTAGGAAAAAGTAGACAGCAAGACAAAAATTAATGGGCACTTACCTTACTGATCATTTGCCGAAGTGATTTCAGGTTCGTAAAAAATAATGGATAAAATTAGTCGAGTAAACGGGTCTCATGATGCACAGCAAATGACTAGGTAATAACCAACATCTGATTTAGGTACATTCAAGAGGCTTACGGACATGAAGAATCTCTGGAAGAACTAAGAAAAACCAAATTTATTATATAATTATAAACAGAAGATTCAGAACTGCAACTGTTCATTGAAAAAAACCTATCCATGTACCGAGTGTGGAAGCGGCAACACATTCCAGTCATTTCTAAACTAAGAATGAAACTTCGGAAACCGAAGAAACTTAGTGCAGCACGCAGACATTAATGAAATAGACTTGTAAATGACCTCAACCTGCAGGAAAAATATACAGTGTAAAAAGCAAATACGAGGTACAAATTGGAAACGGAAGCGCTAAATTGGACAGACTAAAAGAAGCATTATTGACATTAGCAAACAATATTGTCTTAAAGGAAAACTGACTTGGAAGGAAAAACGAATGGATGACATAAAATTTTCGATATGACGCAAATGAGAGAGAAAACGAACCCACGGCATGAAACGGAATGCAGAATGTACTCAAGGAAATAAAGAGCAAAGAAATAAAGAATGGTTCAACAACAAACTTATTTTTTAATATCATATCGCCCGAAGCAAGTCATTTTCCTGGCACTGTTTTACAGGGGGTTACATAGAAGGAAAGTTACGAGAAAGAATAGCAGGATATAGAGGGTGTCAGGAAGTAGGAAAGAGAAGGATGAGAATACTGACTGACTCTATCTATCTATCTATCTATCTATCTATCTATCTCGGTCTTTACATATCTATCTATCTATCTATCTTAGACTTTTCATACCTATCTTTTTTCATAATCACACCCCGACAAGCAAGGCATTTTTCAGTCACTGTTTTGCTGGGGGTTAGATAGGAGGAATGTTATGAGAAAGAGTGACAGGTTATATGGGTTATTAGGAAGTGGGTAAGAGAATGATGGGAATACTGACTATGTATCTATTTCGATTTTTTCATATCTATCTATCTCAGTCTTTCGATATCTATCTACCTATCTATATATCTCAGTTTTACAATATCTATCTATCTATCTATCTATCTATCTATCTATCTATCTATCTATCTATCTCAGTCTTTCCATATCTATGTATATATATATATATATATATATATATATGCATATCGGTCTTTTCATATCTATCTATCTATCTATCTATCTATCTCTGATTTTTCATACCTATCTTTATTTTATGATCACATCCCTACAAGCAAGACATTTTTCTGTCACTGTTTTGCAGGGGATTAGATAGGAAGAAATTTATGAGAAATTGTGACAGGTTATAGGGGTTTTCAGGAAGTGGGTAAGAGCATGATAAGATTACTATCTATCTATCTATCTATCTAGCTATCTATCTATCTCGATTTTTTCATATCTATCTATCTATCTATCTATCTATCTATGTATCTATCTATCTATCTATCTCAGTCTTTCCATATGTATGTATGTATGTATGTATGTATGTATCTATCTATCTATCTATCTAGGTTTTTCAATATCTATCTGTATATATCTATCTATCTCGGTTTTTCAATATCTATCTATCTATCTATCTATCTATCTATCTATCTGACCTTTCATATATGACTATCTTTATTTTTTATAATCATATTGCCCCAAACAAGGCTTTTTACCACTGTTATACAGGGAGTTACATAGCAGGAAATTTATGAGAACTAGTAAAAGGTTATACGGGGGTGTCAGGAAGTGGGTAAGTGAAGGATGAGAATACGGATTATCTATCTATCTATCTCGGTTTTTCTATATCTATCTATCTATCTATCTATCTATCTATCTATCTATCTATCTCGGTTTTTCTATATCTATCTATCTATCTATCTATCTATCTATCTATCTCGGTTTTTCTATATCTATCTATCTATCTAGGTTTTTCTATATCTATCTATCTATCTATCTATCTATCTATGACTTGTCATATATATCTATCCTTTTTTTTATAATCATATTGCTCCAAGCAGGGCATTTTACTGCCACTGTTTTACAGGGGTTTACATCGGAGGAAGGTTATGAAAAGCCTGACAGGTTATAATGGGTGTCAGGAGGTGGGTAAGATAAGGATCAGAAATTTATTAACCTTGGAGCTGTTTTAATATAGGACAAAATGTGCAACAGTGAAATTCGATGGCGAATTGGCATAGGTAAAGATGCATTCCAGAAACTGATTAGATTTTTGAGAGACAAGGGAATTTCGCTGGAAACAAAGACGAGTGTACTGGATTGTTATGTGATATCTGTTCTTCAGTATGGCAGTGAATGCTGGAAATCTCCTCAAATATAAAAAAGAGACGTGAAACAGCCGAAGAGTTGTTTTACAGAAGGATGCTGAGGATACTATGGACCGAACATGTGAGCAATGACGAAGTTTTAAAAAGGATTGCAATGAAAGTATTATTCAACAGCATTTAAAGACAGATGACGTTCCTCCGATATATAATGAAGAAGAAGGGCTTGGAGAATGTGATACTCACAGGGAAAGAAACAGGGGAAAAGCAACGCATATGATTCTTGATAGGATTGAGCAAATGCATGGCGGAGCAGGTTTTAGGTTGCGAAACAGAAGAAAGCTTACAAAAAACTACTAAGAAGATGCGAAGGCCCATGACCGACTACTCATCAAAGAAACATGGCACACAGAAGAAAAAGAAGAAGAAGAAGAAACAGTTGTATTAATAAGACAGTGCTCAATACATATTTGAAGAAAGATGGAGATTTAACATGTAGAGCAGCCACTTCCCCACCGTCGGAATGTGGCCTCCCTTTGTCTGTTCTATAAATACTTTCATGGCTTCTGCTCGGACGAACTTAAGTCACTGATGCCTCCTCAACAGGTTTTTACTCGTACAACCAGACTGGCAACTGGGTCCCACCCATTCACAGGTTAGCCAAATGCAGACGACAATTCTACTCCTGCAGCTTCTTCTCTCGCACTTCCCGCCTGTGGAACTCGCTCCCATATTCTTGCTTTCCTGACGGCTACAACCTCCAGAAATTTAAATGCAATGTCAATACTCATCTATTAACCACTGGACTTTAGCTCTCTCCCCCGTATATCCTTCCCTTTCTCTCCACCAATGAATCTGTCATCGCACCTGCATTCTCAGCTTTCTATTGCTCATTTCTAACTAGTTTGTACTCCTCACTCTTTTCTAATTAATCGTTTTACAGTTATATAGCCCCCAGCTCATCAGTGGCATTTCTGCCTTGCTCGGGGTGAAATGATTAAAAAGAACACACACACACACATTTAGTTCGAGAAGATCAGCCGGTTTCGATATTTACAGTTTCGCCAGGCGGTTATTTTTCTTCGACTGACGAAATCGAAAAGTTCGAAAAAGATAAACGCAGCGTTTCTTCAAGAAGTTCCCATGAAAATGAGGGCTAAAAGGATAAAAATCTGTCGGATTAGTGAAAAAAAATCCATCAATTTACAAATGAATTTTTACGTTTGTTTTATATATATATATATATATATATATATATATATATATATATATATATTTCTAAACATATACTGTTAAATATAACAGACAATGAATGTCTATTATGTTTAGTCATGAGCCTTTCTAAACATCGTATTTTGGCTTTAATTTCAGATGAAAATAAAGACAATATTGTCCAACATTTGGATAATTTTTTATTATGCTGGTTCTAACCTTTCGGCTCGCATGACCCATCTTCAGATAGATTACAGAGACTTTAACATAAATACATCCACCCTCAAAGCTTACATTTAATTGAAAATCAAGCCAAAATACGATGTTTAGAAAGGCTCATGATTAAACGTAATAGACATTCATTGTTTGTTATATTTAAAAGTATATATTTAGAAAATTATCTGCTGCCACTATATATATATGTATATATATTTATATATACAAACACACACACACACACACACACACACACACGCACACACACACACATATATATATATATATTTACCACATATTTATATATATTTATATAAACATATATATATGTCAGATTAAATAAGTTGCGAACATTATGTTTGCTTATTTTAATAAAATCGATCATACTCACGGATAATCTTTCGCGTATTACGATCAAAAGATGTCATAAATGAACTGTAACGTTGACAGATGTTATATTTATTCATTTCTCAAGGTACCCAAGTACTTCCAACTTCTTTGTCAGACCATCTTCAAGGGTGTGAATTATAGTAACAAATGTTTCTGGAAAACTGTGTTGCTAAAAATTACTGTACATTTTTTCTGCTTCAAATATAACGGTTGACAAATTGCTAGCGTTCATTATAACCTGGGAATTATCCAAAATTGAATTTTTTCTAACGTATTGTAATGTCATGGTCATGCACGTGTTAAAGCATGAAAAAATATCCGTGATTATGAACGGATTTTATTAAAAATAATCAAACATAATGTTCGCAATTTATTATTTTAACATGTTTAAAGAAAATTTGCAACCTAAATACACAAAATTTAAACATATGTATATATATATGAGTATGTGTGTGTGTGTGTGTGCGCGCGAAGAGTGTGTGTGTGTGTATGTATGTGTGTGTGTGTGCGTGTGTGTGCGAGGAGTGTGTGTGTGTGGGTGTGTGTATGTATGTGTGTGCGTGTGTGTGCGAGGAGTGTGTGTGTGTGGGTGTGCGTGTGCGAGGAGTGTGTGTGTGTGTGTGTGTGTGTGCGCGTGCGTGCGTGCGTGCGAGGAGTGTGTGTGTGTGTGTATGTATGTATGTGTGTACGTGTGTGTGCGAGGAGTGTGTGTGTGGGTGTGCGTGTGCGAGGAGTGTGTGTGTGTGTGTGTGTGTGTGTGTGTGTGTGTGTGATTTCTAGCAGGCTTGATCATTCAGAAAATCAGTAATCGGTACTTTGATTTCCAAGTGGCTTTTTTGAAAATTCCCTCGAACTTGAAAATTATAAAATAATAATTTGGTATTTCACTTGACTCTCAGCTTCAAAATGTATGGCAACGATACACTTTTATCCCATCAGCCACAGAACAAGCTAGAAAAAGCGAATTAATCATCTTCGAATCGTGCAGTTCTTTTTCACGCGTAATGTTTTTCTTCTTCCATATGTTTTTTTTTTCTCCTCTTTTTTTTTTTTTGTCCAGCGCATATTTCCCAAGCTGTGTTTTGCTAACATTCTCGATGACAAGGATTCTGTTTAATAACTAAAAGGTTTTCTCTACAACATTACGTGTTTGTTTTACGTCTTTTTCCATTTGTTGTGACTTTTGTGGTCGAAGGTGCACTAAAGATTCCCGCGTTGCTCTTGAACGCGGTTATTTGGCGGAAAGAAAAAATTCTGATCTAAGAAAAAATAAATAAATAAATAAATAAAATAAAATAAAATAAAATAAAATAAAATAAAATAAAAGAATAGACTAAACATTGAGAAAACTAAAAAATGCAACAAAATTATTATTAAACCAGCAAATATTTGTCGAAAATTGAAATTTCCAACGGAGGCAGGAAGAGTTGTAATTATCTCAGTGGACTAAATATTTGTTAATAAGAGACCAGCATTTTATTTTGCTGAATATGTATTACTTATTTTTTTAAAAGCTGTAACGATGTAGGCTTAACGGTCCTTTTAACTAAACATACTTGCAAAGTGTTAAATTGGTTAACAGAATCAAACAAAACTATTCTTCTTTCCTCATATCAAGATTATTCTCTTCATTCCTCCTCTTCATATGTTTCTGCAATTACTTCTTTATCTTCTTCTAATTATGGTG
This sequence comes from Ascarosepion bandense, assembly GCA_037127315.1. Lineage (NCBI taxonomy): Eukaryota > Metazoa > Mollusca > Cephalopoda > Sepiida > Sepiidae > Ascarosepion > Ascarosepion bandense. The sequence goes on along the minus strand of JBBBDQ010000754.1, from coordinate 1,713,006 downwards.
ATTTTCTAATCCCAGCTTAGATATGGCACAAGGCCGAAAGTAAGGGGCACACAGTGAGGATCGAACTCACCCCTCATTTTCAATGTTTTTAGTGAGACAAGCTTGCTAACCATTACACCACCTCATCTTCTAATTATAATTATTATTATTGATTCCCTTAATATTTTTTCTATTTTCGCCCATTTCTTTCCAGATTCGATTTTTTTTCAATATTTTATCATTATTTAAATTCTGTGTTCTTTCTTCTTACTTTTCTTCTTTATATCTCTCTTTCATTCTTCATTATTTTTTTCTTATTATTCCCATTCATTTACGCCTTCTTCTTCTCTGTATTCTTCTTTTTATAATAATAATAATAATAATAACATACATAGAAACAACAAAGGATTGGATGATACAATTAGTAAGGCAACATGAAGAAAGAAAGAAAAAATATTCAATAATAAAAGAAGGCAGTAAATACAAACAAGAATTACAGTTAGTAGATTCTGTAGAAAAGCAAAACAGTAGCCAAGAACCAACTATTGCAGCAAAAAATATGAAAATGAAAGCCAAAGATAAAGCTCTTGAAAAGATGAAACAACGCTGGCAAGACAAACCTCTGCATAGCCAATATCCAGAACGTGCCAATAAATCCAATGTTGACAAAGTTAATACTCATCGATGGTTACGTGCATCTGGATTAAAGTCTGAAACTGAAGGATTTATACTTGCAGCACAAGACCAAAGTCTTTTCACGAGAAACTTTCAGGCAAATATTATGCATAATAATATGGATCCAAAATGCAGGTTTTGTGATAAACACCAAGAAACGATAGACCACCTAATCTCAGGCTGTTCTGTGCTTGCCCCAAACGAATATAAAAATCGCCACGATAGAGTTGGGCAATATTTACATTGGGCAATGTGCAAACATTATGGAAAAGCTGTAAACAAACACTGGTATGAACATCATCCAGCACCGGTTACAGAAATAGAAGATGTAACCATTCTATGGGATTACACCATCTACACAGACAGAAAAATTGAAGCAAACAGGCCAGACATTATTGTTAAAAACCAGAAGGAGAAAACTTGTCTATTAATTGATATGGCTTGTCCAGCGGATTGTAACATAGCAATCAAGGAATTTGAAAAACTGTCAAAATATAAAGACCTGGAAATTGAAATAGAAAAAATGTGGAAATTGAAAACAAGAGTTGTGCCAGTGATAGTAGGTGCACTTGGAATGATAAAAAATGGAACAAAACAACACATTGAAAGAATCCCTGGAAACCCCAGCTTAAGAGATATACAAAAAATTATCTTATTAAGTACAGCCCACACACTAAGGAAAACGTTATCTATGTAATGCTGGGGATGATAGGGAAGATAGAAAAACATGAAATGGAGTCATAACAACACGCCACTACCTGCCTTAGGTCTCCCCGCAGACTTGGTTGGTAGTGAGACCAAAGCAGAAATCGAAATATGATGAACAATGACATAATAATAATAATAATAATAATAATAACGATGATAGCATCTAAGACGCAGACAAACTCCGTTCCTTGGTTCTACCAGGTGTGATTTTAAAGGCTACGGCCCACAATGAAAAGTAAGTTCCACTCAAATAGTTTCTTCCCGCGAACCACTTCCTTATGTAACAGAATCTTAAGATCGCTACAATCTTAATCTGTTCAGTCTAAAGTAAGCTGTTATCTTCTATATCTCGACATCAATGCGCCTAAGACCAAGCTGCTGTCTGTCAATCATCACAGGCAACGTCTCCTGCGTCACATAAGCATGGATCAAGCGAGTCGCCCTGAGTGCAATACACTGCGCCTCCTCGGCCTTACTCTCACTTCCGATCTCAAATGGAACCACTACATTGAGTCAATAGCTAAATCCACTGCTAGGAAGGTTGGTTCACTGTGTCGGGCCAGGATGTTTTTCCGCCTGAACCCATCCTGCATATTTACAAATCAACGTATCAACGTACCATACGTCCGTGCGTGGAGTACTGCTGTCATATATGGTCAGGTGTCCCTGCTGTTAATCTCAGTGTAATTGACAGGCTCCAAAGGAGAATCAGTAATGTGATAGGTACCGACTTGGCGGCTCGACTCCAGCCATTTCCCCACCGACGTGATATGGCTTCCATCTGTCTTTTTTTCTAAATACTTTCATGGCTTCTTCTCCAACGAACTTAAGTCACTGGTGCTTTTGCGACAGGTGTTTACTCGTGCAACCAGACTGGCAACTGGGTCTCACCCATTCACAGTTAGACCAACGAAATGCAGATGACAATTCTACTCCATCAGCTTCTTTTCTTGCACTTCCTGTCTGTGGAACTCGCTTCCATATTCTTGCTTTCCTGACGGCTACGACCTCCATAAATTTAAATGCAATGTCAATACTCATCTCTTAACCACTCGACTCTAGTTCTTTCACCATCCCGTGTATCCTTTCCTTTCTCTCCACCTTTGCAACTGTCATCACACCTGTATTCCCATCCTTCTATTGCTCCTTTCTAACTGGTTCGTCTTTCTCATTATTCTCCTCCTATCTAATTTTTTTACTCTTTTGTAGCCTCGTGCACATCAGTAGCGTTACCGCCTTGCTCGGGTTGATACGATTAATATATATATATATATATATATATATATATATATATATAAATTAAGCCTAAAATATCCCTATACATCAAGTGGTCTCAGGTACAAGGTGAGTCTTAATGTAAAAAAAAATATAATTTATGTTGATGCACGCAACATTTTTTATGATATCACACCAAGCAACTCGGTATCACAACTAATGCGTAGGAGGTTATATTCTTCTTCTTTTTCTTCTTCTTCTTCTTTTATGAGCCCTGTCCTTTCAGGACGTAGGCGATCATGGATTTCCACGTCTCCCTATCCCTGGTGGCTCTTAGTACGTTTTCTCCTCTTACACTACGCAACCCTCGTTCAGTCATCCACCTACTGAAGCCCATAAATTTAGAATATAAATATATAAAAACTAGCATGGCCACCTAATGAGGGATCAGTTTATATTTTGATTATAATAAAAATTGATCCCACATCTTATATCCACATTATATTTACTTATAAACAGTTGGCATATACATTCTTCATGTGCCCTGTCCTTTCAGGAAGTAGGCGATCATGACTTTCCACGTCTCCCTATCCCTGGTTGCTCATAGTACGTTTTTTCATGTTCCTCCACGCAACCCCCGTTCCGTCATCCACCTAGTCAGGCTCTTCAAATATGTCATCCGTTGACTCCCTCTGTCTCTTTTACTTTCTTTCTGACCTGTCAGTATCAGGTTCTCCAAGCCCTCCTTCCTCATTGCATGTCCTAGGAACCTCAGTTGTCTCTTCCTGGCACTCACTATTTATTTCTTTTTCGTTACCATTCTTTCCAACACCTCATCGTTGCTCACATTCTCGGACAATGATATCTGCAGCACCCTTCTGTAATACCACATTTCCGCTGCTTCAGGTTATTTTCTTCATTCCTAATGATGTTGTCCAACATTCACTGCCATATTGAAAAATTGACAACACATAGCAATCTATCACTCTCTTCTTTGTTTCTAGTGAATTTTTTCTGTCTTAGTACTTTACTTAGCTTCTGGAATGCGTCATGCACCATGCCAATTCGCCTTCGGATCTGTGTCGCACTTTCTGTCTCCTGTTAGAACACTTCCTAGGTATTTAAATTTTTGTACTTGTTTGATTCTAGTATCCCCCACCAGTATTTGGCATTTTTGCTCTTAAAGTTTTAGACTGGAGGAGAGTAAAGAGAAAGACGAACCAGCTACAGGGGTTGAAAGAGAAAAGTCAAGAGAAGGATGTGAAAACAGGAGTAAAGACAGTTTCGAAAGTAGAGAGAAAAAGAAAAGAACAAGACACACGAGGTGATGTAGAAAGGGCTAGAGTCAAGTGGATAAGAGATGAGAATTGACTTTGCATTTAAATTCCTAGAGGTTATAGCTGTCAGGAAAGCAAGTATATGGAAGGGAGTTCCACGAGTGGGAAGCGCGAGAAAATAAGCTGTTGAAATAGAACTGTGGCCTGCATTTGGTTGATCTAACTGTAAAAAGGTGAGACCTTGTTGCCAGTCTGGTTGCACGAGTAAATTCTTGTAAGGGAGCACCAGTGACCTAAGTTCGTCAGAGCAGAAGCAATTAAAATATTTATAGAAGAGACAGAGGAGCATAAACTGCCTATGGACGTTGAATTGATGGCAAATATTCATACTTACGGTAAGGCAGTAAAAATAATTTTGAACTACTAGAAATGTTTATTTATTTGGAAGTATTGTGCCCTGTTTATATTGGTCGTACCCCTTGTGGTGCAGTGGATATCGGCTCGCAACGAAAAATCGGATAGCCGAGGTCAAATTCCAGTTGAATTTCTTGCATTCACTTACGCGTAAATACTCTTGAGAGAGTTATTAATCCGTCTCTTCCATCCAGTTATGGGTTAAACAACAAGACAGATTCGGTTCTATAGCCTTGGCTGGCAACCAGTCTACCGCAGAAAGTAATGGCAACCTACTGCGGAATAATCTTCTACCCAGTCAGTCTGCCCGTGTATCACGTATGGCACTTAACTGACTGAATGAAAATAATATTTGGTAACATAAGTAATGCTTCTACTGGGCATAAAGTTGGGGATCTGTTTTCTGTTATGAAATATTAAACTGATCCCCCACTAATTACTAATTATTAATACTATTCGTCTCTTGCTTCAGCTACACTTTAAATCGCAGAATAGAAAATCTACTCAGTCAGTCATGTCTTTTTTGGGACATGATCACCCAAGCGTGTATTACGTATGGCACTTAACTGACTGACAACCCTGCCTAAAAGTAAAATAAACACATAATTTTAAATTTGATTGGGAATTAAACAAAATTAAAATGTAATTTGCATAATTCAAAAATTAATCGGGAATAAGTGAACAGGCAAGATATTGTAAATATTGTTCTCCACATGAAATTGTGTTGGATACTTTCATTTGACGGGTAGAATATAATTTATTTAGAATGATTCACGCCAGGAAATAGCAGTTGTGTGAATGAAATTTAATATCAATAAGAATATTGTCCCAAGTGAATGTAATCAGGGGTGATACGAATATATATTGTGTTAATTCTACCAGCTACTTAAGAAGGTCTTACACTCGAAGTCCTCCCAGAGCATCCGACGTGTCAGGTAAATCAAATAACCCACTTAGATGGTACTACCATGTACACAATTGGGCCACAAAATTATGGTATTTATAAATTAAACTTTTATAAGACTACGACCTAGAGTCAAACATGTAGAATGAATCCATCTTCGTTTTACTGGTGTTCTTTTATATTTTATTTTAGGGCAAATCAAATTCAATCACTTATTTATTTCTAAAATTTTTAGGACAGGTTCGTATTAGTTAGGATATGCATTCTTTGTCAGAAATCAGGTTTTTAGATCAGGTTTCATTTACATAAAGAGGGGTTTTGTCCAGAGTCAAATCTATTCCCAGTAACTTCTTTTTCAAAAATGTATTCTGGTAATATCTTTATATATTGCTGATATTATTATAAAAAAATCTATTGATATAATTTCATAGTATTTTGACGTCAGTTTGGGGATAACTATTTGCCCATGGCAGAGACGCTAACAGGTGCTACGTTCCCGGATCATGGTTGACCTGGGACAACAGCAATTAATAGGTGGTTACAGGTACCGCAAAACCTCCCCATCCGAGGCCTTTCTGCCGGATGTAATTTATATTTATAATCAGGAAGAGACGGTATTTGATCTTATGTTTTTCCTTTCTTGATATATTTAAACAAACAACCAGTGACAACTGGATAGTTGTCAAGTCGTCAAATACTCAAACTACACGGCACTTACCAGAACAGCTGTGGCCAAAACTTCAGTCAATTTAAAAGTTGCAACTCTTTGCTGATTATAAAAAATCTGGGTACGTAAAGAAAAAAAAAACTACTAAGTTTGAAAATGCATTTTTTGTCATAGTGTTCAACATTTTATTTTTACCTCGGATTAGCTCCTGGTAGCTACGTTATTTTAAAATCTTTTTAGGCTGGTAGTAAGGGCGAAATAGTAAAAATCACCACAAAACCAAATTGAAAGTAAATTCACATGTAATTCACGATTAATGTGCTGGATGTACTTGACGTAGTCATACCTGTTTCACAGCATCAGATTGGAAAGTATTAAGAAAATTCGTTTCGTTTTTTTTTTCTCTATTTCATTAGTTGAAATAAATATTCTGCAATTTCGTTATTCTTTTCTACGAAATAACATACTAGAAACTCAAAAGTGTACGCCTTTTTAACTTATGCAAATTTGTCTTGGGTATGACAAACTTCCTGAGTGGTATTTACTGCCAGTGGATATCGGCTCGGAACGAGAAATTAGGGAACCGAGTTCGAATCCTAGTTGCATTAACTTACAAAAAAAAAACTTTTGGAAACGCTATTAATACACATCTTCTTTTTAGCTATGCACGAAATAAGACAGATTCAGATCTATAGCATTGGTTGGCAACCAATCTACCTCGCCCGGACGATATACTGGTTTGCTTAGTGTCAACACACCTACTTGTAAAAACGTCAAGTTACAGAACCATGAACGAGGCCCTTGTCGCTTATGAGGGGCTGTCGAAGGCCTATTCTCTTCTCAGAACGGTGGGGTTAGGAAGTTTTGAGGAGGCAACTCTTAAATGTTTTTGGTCCTTTGTCAATTTTTTATTATATGGGTGAATAGTTAACCCAAAATCCCTGAAAATATTAAAATCAATTAGGAAAATATTACCAGCAATATCATTTTATAAGAGAAAAGAAATATAACAGCAATACATAAAAAAATAATATCAATTCTAACAAAAAAAAAAAACTAACATTTTGGCATTAATGATCAATAAACTCACAATTTTAAATAAGTGCCACGAATAAAAAGAGAAACTTTTATTATGTTATAAGAGATTCAGTGCATTTAAACTTTCCACCTTGTATTTTTTAAAATAGTTTGATGAGAGTGTACAAAATAAATGTCCTACGAAGAACTTATGCCAGATAAAAATTCTCTCCATGAATGTTAGGTTGGTATAACACACTGGAACCACTATGTGACAGATCGAGTCAAAATAGGTGCATATCCTTTGCTGTTATATATATATATATATATATATATATATATACTTTTATCCATGTTATAATAGAACCAAACTATCAGTCCTGTGATTTATACAAGGTACAGCAGAAACACTTCCCATATATCCCACTCATATATATTTTCTAAAAATACCACTCGCATATACTTTTTTAGAAAGACCACAAATATATATATATATATATATATATATATATTGTAATAGTTTTTACAATGGTTTATAAAAGAATAGCATCACTACATAAAAATTCTCATGTTTCGGAGCCGAACTCTTCTCTTCGGTTGATATGTATAACATATATATATATTATGCTGGCTCTAAGCTTTTGGTTCCCATGAGCCATATTCAGAGAGGTTCCATTGAAATTTCTTGCTGGGATCTTTATTATGATTAAACATAATAGACATTTATTGTCTGTTATATTTAACAATATACGTTTAGAAAATTATCTGCTGCCTCGATAAAATAGATTTAAGTTACATGATGCCGCAGAAATGAATGGTTCCAACACCAAGAAATTTTAATGGAACCTCTCCGAAGATGGCTCCTCTGAGCCGAAAGCTTACAACCAGCATAATATAAAAATATAAAGATTTTCGTCGATTTTCGTCTTTATTTTCACATACAATTTAAGCCAAAATACGATGTTTAGAACAGCGGCTCATGAGTAAACATAATAGAAATTCATTGTTATATTTAGCAATATATGTTTATAAAATTATCTGCTGCCTCGAAGCACTATATATATATATATATATATATATATATATATACACACATTTATTTAAGCCAAATAAGTAGACATAATAGACATTAATTGTCTGTTATATTTAACAATATAAGTTTAAAAATTATCTGCTGCCTCGATACACTATATATATATATATATATATCTCACTTAATGAGGTGATATTAGCTTGATGAAGACATAAGTAACAGTAACGTGTTGCCATTATATTGTAGAGATTTGTGTGTATATGAGGGAGAAATTTTTTCGCACCCTTTATAGAGAGTTGAAACAGATAGTTACTAAAGAAGATTAGAAAGTTGCTAAACAACACCGTTGACCTTCGAGTAAAACTTTAAAAAAAGATTGAGTAAGCCGCCATAATTCTTTTTCTAGTTTGAATGTGAATACAACAAATAATAGTTGATTTTTATATAAATTAAAAAACAAATACGCCACAACCATATTATAATAAATGCCATGATATATATATATAGTGCTGTGCAATAACTATTTTATCATTTATGAGGCATCAAAATAAAGTTTAAAATCACCCCTAACACACACACACTTTTGTACACTACCAGAAGTAGCGCTTAGGAAACTATTGTTGCGTGAAGCAAACGTAAGAAAGGTCTTAGAATTTGCAAAACAACACAACGATTGGACGGTAGATCAGTTGACGAAAATACTCTGGGCAGACAAGTTAAAATTTGAACATTTTGGCTCTAAAAGTAGAGAGTATATAAGGCAGAGATCAAATGAAAGGTACCTTGCAAAATGCATTGTGCCAATAGTGAAGCATGGGGGTGGAAATATTCTTGTTTCGGGGTACTTTAGTGGGCAGGGAGTTGGAGATCTGAAGAGAATCGATGGAAAGATAGATAAAAAAAAATAATGTATCACCATATATATATCTGATCGCCTGATGAGGCTTTGAGGCTTCAATGCTGAAACGAACGTACCTTCGTAGCGATTATATATAGAAATTATGTACATGTTCTAAAATATAATTTATAATATATATATTGTCACGCACAGGGGCGCTAACCTTTGATGAAACAACTAATAATTCACTTCAATATTTTGTCGTCATTTTTGCCGTTGTTTTTTAAGATATGCGTCTCCTTGAATTTCATATGAGTGTGAATTAAACATCTGCACGGTTTTATGTTCAAACCATGTTCCAAAGTTATTTTTAATTACGTTAGTAAAATGCCTTCCTACGGATACAAAAATGAATTATCTACACAAAAATAGAAAAGTCTTTGAACAATTATGTCCAATCTCCTCAGATTTATCAATTCTCTACAGTGACGTTTTTCCTATTGGAATTGATGACCCTACCATGATTCATTATTGTTGATCAGAATATTGATATAGGATAATCAGGATACCGTGTTAAAGGCTGATCCGAAAAGTACAGGATCTATTAGATCGTGTAGTAGAAGAAAGATGGAAAATAAGTCTAACCACCATATTTAACAAGACAAAATTGAAAATGCCAAGCTCAAGCAGGTGCATATTTCGGCTACGTGGCACCCGGGCAATGTCGTTCGTTGTAGGCTAATTGTCGATGAGATCGGGTACCACACGCTTGCGTAATCTGACGCGAGTCAGACGCGTAGCCGATGACCACTAGCTGCAATGGGAATTGTTATAAGAGATGATAGGAAATATGGTACCGAGATTCAAACACGCATTGGACTACCGAAATATTCATTCCAAATGCTAACTAAGGTTCTGAAAATTGGAAATGATTTCCTTAGAAATAAATGAAAGCGCGATGGATTTTGATTTGTTACCTATTCTCTTATATGGCAATGAATGCAAGACAATCATTTGAAAGGTTAGGATAAAATGAGAGGCTGCAGCCATTTTCTTCTACAGAAAAATGATGAAAATTACTTTGATGAAACGTGGAAGCACTAAGGAATTCTTAAAGAAAATGGTAACAGAATGAACACTTACACCCAGAATTAGAAAAAAACAGCAACAATTTCTTTGAAGCATAATAAGACAAGAGTGCTTGGAGAGCTTAACTCACACAAAGTCTATTAAAGGGTAAGAGTGATAGAACGCAGTCAGTCGTATATCTGACGAGTTTGTGTGAAGAAATGACGGATCAGGTCAGATGATACCTTCTCAAGACGATAACGGCTGCGGAGAGTCACATGAGTACGATGTTGTGATAGCTTGGTCACCTATCTTTTAAAGAGACACAGAACAGAATAATAATAAGACGAGATCATTTAATGTGACCTCGATTATCAAAATTATTTTTAATTTTATAATGTTACTGTTGTGGGAAGTTACCCATTTAATAATGGACTCTTCTTTGCCTGTATTAACCGAGAGTTAATTACTCTCGAGGACAGAGATACTGGTTTCCAGTACGACTTCAATCAATCAATCTATCTATCTATCTAAGCTATCTATCTATCTAAGCTATTATTACTCTTTCTGTTTGTGTCTCTTGTTGGCGTAATATATGTTCTTGACCTACCACAGTGTTGACTCATTATTTTATGGCCGCATAGCCGGGACTCCACAAACGAATAACTAATTTGGTTCGATCTGGTGTAATTGAAGCTGAAAATAAGACAACAATGACCCTTGTATCAATAAATTGTATTAACAATATGTTCACATAGTTGAGATTAAGCATGCAAATATTAGAAGAAAATGTTACTTCCCTTGTAACGTTAAGAATCATGACTAAAAGCCTATAATTGGATAAAGTTCCTGAAAGAATGTAATGTACATACTGATGCTGAGTTGAAAAAAGTTTTTGTGTACATGTGTTTTTTAAGAAATAAATAGCAGTTAAATGCGTCCTGTAATTAGTGCGGGTGTGTGAGAGCGAGTTAGGCAAAACTGAGAAACATGTCCCCGCGATAGCATTTGCCGCTATCGCGGGCAACTGAGAAAACTGCCGACTGTCTTGCTAGATCTCGAACTGCTGCTAACACATGTGTCCCCGCTTTTTATAAGCCCCGCGAAAACGCGGGAAAGCAAAGTAACCCCACGTGAAAGCCGCGTGTTTCGTGAATGAATAAACACGCGAGACTTATGTATGAGTATGTATGTACATGTGTGAGTGCGTAATGTGAGTGAAATTTGTGGAAATAGACGTGAATCCCACAAAAACGTTTATAAAATTAAAAACTTTATTACTGTATGAGTTGTTATGAGTACTACAAACTTATAAAGACATTTTCATATTTCCTACACTTTTGCACTGACTCGTATTTGCTCCCTGACTACTCTCTACACTTTTATTTATATGAGCAGGGAGAGTCCACTTTCCCGAGACAGATGAGTTCACCATAACAGCGTTGTAATATGTTCTATTGCTAATGACTTAGAAAAAAACTTTAAATTCACTAACATTGTCCCGTTATCGGAAACAATAGAATCAGGTACACCTGACATTACTAAAATTTCGTGTAAAAAAAAAATATATATATCGTAACCCCGATAGTCGGTTTTCTACATTTTAATATTTCTGGCTACTTAGTGTAACTATCGACAACCACTAGATAATATGCTTCGTTTAATGGTTTTGCGAAGTCTATATGTTTTCTAGACAAGGGGTTATCGGTTTTTGGCTAAGTTTGAAATTTTACAGGCGGTAACTTCGCTGTCAGAGCAAAACCTATGTATGATTTTACCAAACTTTCAAAAAACTTGATCCATTTTTTATCACTCCATATAACATCCCTTTAAGGATTCCATCCTAGAAATTCATGAATGTCCTTTGTGAAATTATTTCAGCACACATTAAGACAACGATGCTGGTATCACAATTCTTTTTGCGGATATAACTACATTATTGCACAATAAAAATGCATTATTTCCAAGAATATTCACTTTTGTATTTTTTAAAATCTTATTTACTTTATTTTCATTATAAAGTAGTCTTGTTCAGTATTAATTTTTATTTCCTCTAATATTATGAGTAGTTCTGTTACTATATTGTATAAAACATTATTGATTTAATAATAATAATAATAAAGCCTTTATCGCCGCAATTGCTGTCTTCAAGTGGTTTCCAGAATTTTGGTATTTGTCTAGATATTCTGTCCGCATGACACAAGATTTTTGTATGTTAGAAACTCTGCTGTATAATTATAATTTAATAAGATCCTTCCAAATGCTCCAGTGGGTTTGTTGAAAGTGTGTGAACACACTTTTTTAATGAAGATATGTACAATAATGAACGATGCTCTGTCCGAAATATGAGTTCTCTACCATGTATGTATTTACGAAACTTTTTCTTCAAAAATATGATGGCTATTGCTTTGTTTTCTTACTGGCTATAGCTTTTTTCAGCTGCTATCAATGATCTTGAAGCATAAGCTTTTGGTTTAGTTTTTTGTCCTCAATTTGTGTCGTATCTTCGTCCCAATACCCGAAACACTAGATCTTGAAGAAACCAGAACGTTTAATTTAGGGTTAAAATGGGCTAGTGACGAATCCGATGTTAAGACTTTGTTAATCTCCGTGAAAGCTATTTGAGATTTATCTGAATAATTCCATTTAATATTTTTCTTTGGCAGGTTATTTAAGTGTGCCCTTAATTCATGCATTTTTTTGTAATATATATATATATATGACAGTAATTAGCAAACGCTAAAAGTGCTTGTAATTTTGTTAATTTGTTTAAGTGGATATGTCTTTTATTGCACCTGATCTTGAAGAATCTGGCCAGCTACCGTTTGGAGCGATAACTTGTCCTAGGTATATTCACTCCCGATCAAAAATTTAAGACCACTTGAAAATCTTTAAAAAGAAATCTTTTTTTGACAGAGAGATTTTAAACTCCCCCCACTTAAGGTTACTAATACTACAATCTAAAAGGTTATGAAAACAAAAAGCTACATTCCAAACATTTTATTTAGAAATTTACATTTTTATAAAATGAGCCAATTTACACATGATCAAAATTATAAGACCAGGGGTATAAATTGTTAGGTCGATGGTAATTCCAATGTTCTTAGTTCAGTTAGAGATTAGCAATCACTGCGTAAAGTTGTTACCATACCTAAAGAAAGCAAACTTACCAAAGTTGAGCGTTCTCGAATTCTAGAATTCATAAGCAAGGTTTGTCACAGCGGGCGAACGCAGCTAAGGTAAATTGCAGTAAAACTGTGATTTGCAACTTTCTAAAGAACAGTGAGAATTACGGAAAAGCAAAATCCTCTGGTAGGCCCCCAAAATTTTCTCCTGCATTGAGTAGGAGAATAAAACGGGTTTTTATGAAAGATGGGGGACTTACTTCTAGTTAAATTAAGGCAGTCAGAGATGCTGATTGCAGTCTCATAACCGTCAGACGACACTTACAAAAAAAAAGGCATGGTAAATAAAAAGCGTAAACAAATTCCTCAGCTGCTTCCATGTCACAAGGTGGACCGCTTAAAGTTTGGTCGTGAATACGAAACATGAGACGTTGAGAAGTGGAAGAAAATCATGTTTCTGATGAGACAAAATTCAATCTAGATGGTCCTGATGGCTTCCAATGATATTGGCAGAACAAAAACATGCATCCTGAAATTTTCTCCACACATCATAATGGTGGAGGGTCCCTAATGGTATGGGGTGCCTTTTCTTACAGAGGAACGATGGAGCTCCAGGTGATGCAGGGTCGTCAAACAGTGGATGGTTATATTAGCATGCTACAAAAAGCATCTCTGATGACGGAGGGCCATCGTTTGTGTGGGGATCGATGGTTATTCCAACAGGATAATGCTGCAATCCACGCTGCAAGACGGACCTTGACCTTTCTGCAAGAAAATGGGGTACATCTCTTGGGACATCCTGCATGCACACTGGACTTGAACCCAATTGAAAATGTTTGGGGATGGACGACAAGAGACGTTTATCGAAATGGCAAACAATATTCAACAAAAAATGAACTTCGTGAAGCCATCTTCAGAGGCTGGAGCAACATCCCACGCACTTTATTGAAAACGCTTATTTCTAGCATGCCCGACAGAATTTTTGAATGGTATCAAAACCAGTGGAGATAGAACTCATTATTAAATTTGGTTGTTGAATATTTTCATACACATTTCATACACTTTTTGTACAATTTCATAGAATTTTTTTCTCTGGTCTTATAATTTTGATCATATGTAAATCGCCTCATTTTATAAAAATGTAAATTTCTAAATAAAATGTTTGGAATGTAGCTTTTTGTTTCCATAAACTTTTAGATTGTAGTATTGGTAACCTCAAGTGGGAGGAGTTTAAAACCTATCCGTAAAAAAAAATATATATTTTTAAAGATTTTTAAGGGGTCTTAAATTTTTTTGATCAGTAGTGTAATTCTGGACACAAAGAATTCGCATTTTCCTTCCATGATCTTAAAACCGTACTCTTTAATTCTCTCTATATTTTTTTTACATTTTTCATATGTAGATATCGGGTTTCACTTTGAATAAGTTCTTCTACTACGTGCCTTATCCTTTACGGACGTAGGCGATCATGGACTTCCACGTCTTCCTATCCCTAGTGGCTCTAAGCACACTTTCTCCTGTAACGTCTCGCAGCCCCGGTTTTGTCATCCACCTGCTCAGGCCCTTCAAATATGTTATCCGCTGCTTTCCTCTATCTCTTTTCCCCTCTATCTGGCCTGTTAGTATCAGCTTCTCAAAGCTGTCCTTCCTCATGTCCAAGGAACTTCAGTTGACTCTTCCTGATGCTCAATATTAATTTCCTTTTCGTTTCCATTCTTTCCAACACCTCGTCGTTGCTTGCATACTCAGTCTACGATATCTGCAGCATCCTTCTGTAGAACCACATTTCAGTTGCTTCAGTTTTTCCTTCATCTTTGTTGATATTGTCCAACATTCACTGCCATATTGAAGCACTTATATCACATAGCAATCCAGTACTCTTTTTTGTTTCTAGCGAAAGTTTCCATCTTCCGTTAGAACACTTCCTAGGCATTTAAATTTTCGTAACTGCTTGATTATAACATCCCCTACCGTTTATTTGGCACTTTGGGATGCTTTTTTATATGATGACCATGCATTCTGCTTTTTTGCAGTTTATTTGTGGTCCTTCTTGTCACTCTTTTCAGCTATCTTCTGCAGAAGGTTCTGCAGTTTCCTTTCCGTGTCTGCAATCAACAATGTGTCATCTGCGTATCTGATGTTGTTCAGATCATGCTTGTGTACAATCCAAATCGGCAAGCATTGTATCCACAATCTACTGGAATACGATTGCTCTTATCTTCATACCAAAAGCAAACCGGTTAAAATTGTATAATCCTCTGTGACTGTATATTTTTCACAGTTTTGAACACTTTTCCGCTACTAATACTTGAAGTTAAGCGTGTACTTGTGAAATGTTTTCTTTCCCCGATCCTTGGGATATCCAGTTTTAGATTTACAATCCGTTGACACGCTTTCCCTATTTTCTTAAAATTTAATTTGAGATACATTTCAGGTTTAGTAAGCATTCTGGATATTATTTCCACGTTATTATTAGAGGTTAATCCCTGTACGAATGTTAGGCATTTAATTAAATTTGGAGTTAAATCATTTTAATAAAACCTCTCGCATTTTCGATTCACGACTCTTGCATAATTAATAAAATTTTCATCGTTACACTTTAATAACTTAAGTCATTACCAACGTGTATTGTATAATGAGCTCCTATCCCTTAAAATGTCTGTAGTATTACTACATACTTTTCATGTTCAGCAGGGAAGAATATTTTTATAATAAACAGACTTTCTTTTCATCATTTCATTGCAACCAATCTGTTTTGAAGATCCATTCGTATCATCAATAATACGCTGAAAAGGTTATATTTTCGTCTGGGTTGTATATAAATTCAATTCCTGGATAAGCACCAATATCTGTTGTGAATAAATTTGATGTTATTTCTTACGTAGTTTTTATAAATAATATTTCGAAAAACATCTGTTGCTGTTCTAATTGTAATTGATGTTCATAGTGTTGTTTTTATTGCAGCAATTGTTGTTCTTTGTGTTGTTTTGTAATATTAACATTTGAATCCTGATAGAATTTAGTTCTTCCATTTTTAATGTACACTGCTGAATATAGATTGATTTTTGAATAACTTCGCCAGGCTATTTCTGCAAATATGACTGTTATATATCGACAAACAACAAACACGCATATATATAAAAATATGAAGTTATATTTTTATTAATGAGGATGAACCGTGTAGAATAGGGAACAGAGAATTGAGAGAGCGCGCTTCTAATGGGTTGACGGGAGTGTAGTCTTATCTGTTGTGTCTCTCTTCACCGGCCGATCTCTGTTGCTCCTCTACTGGCGAATCCGTGTGCCGAGGTCTTTTTATAATCTTCCAGAACCGGGACTTTTTCTTCCGGTTTTGCCTCGCCCACGCAATTCTCAGAGACACCTGTTCTGTTTGCCTCTGTAGTTATTTCCGCTGCTGCCGGAAATAAGGTCAAACGACATCCGTTCCTTTCAACGACCGGAAACACCCTCGCTTGCATCAGCCTTCCTCGCGTGGGGCCAGATTGTTATATTACAATGACGTCTCTTAGTTGAAATGGTAAATATTAACTGAATATCCTTTTACGACGTGTAAGATACGTATTTTTGATGCTGTTTCCTTGTGTAAATTCAAAAGAATACACGTCGCCAATTTTCTAAATCGTATATACCATAAATAACTCCTCCGAATAATATTGTCAGACATAATCATTTTCCTCACTACAATGTTTATTATATACCCACATATATAAATTATTTTTAAAACGTCACGTGATCCCAGCAGCACGATTCCTCTAATTACATCAAAACAAGGTCGACTGTGTTTGTTCTCAGGTAACGCGTATTCAAACTTAAGTATCGCTAGCGACAATTTATTCATATATATCCTACACAGTATTTGAAACCATTTTATTCTTGTCGGGACTCATATAAAGATCTAATAGATTTCTATGAATATAGAAAGGAATTTCTTTTTTTAATATAATCAATATATCAGCTAAAACAAAATGAGAAAAGGTTTCATCGGGGGCGTCTTATTCAGTATAACAACATCGGTTGTATTTCCTCCAAATGGCCCGTGAATTTCAAAGCTTCCAAAACGAAGCTGCTATCTATTAACCACCACCGACAATCGCTCCTAACCCCCATTAACATGGATCAGTCTAGTCTCACTGAAAGTAAAAAAACTGCGCCTCCTCGGGTTAACTCACAACAGCCTTCAAGTGGAATGACTATAGTGAATCCATAACCAAATCCGCTGCTAAGAAGGTCGGTTTTCTGTGCAGAGCCAGGAAGTTTTTCCCGTCTGAAGCAACCCTGCACATATACAAATCTACCATCCGCCTGTGCATTGAATACTGCTCCCATCTACCTAGGGGTTCTTGATAAAATCCAACGGAGAATCTGTAATGTGATCGATCCCGACTTAGCAGCTAGGATACAGTCACTTTCTCACCGGTGCAATGTGGCTTCCCTGTGATTTTCTACTTTCATGGATTCTGCTCAGATGAACTTAGCACACTGGTACCCCCATACATGAATTTGATCGAACCACAAGTTTAGCAACTCAGTCCTACATGTTTATTGTGAGATCATTAAATTGTAAACGCAAATTCTACTTCATCAGCTTCTTCTCTCGCACTTCCCGCCTGTGGAATTCACTTCCGTTTACTTGCTTTCCCGACGTCTACAATCTTAAAGAATTTAAATGTAAAGTCAATAATCATCTCCTATGTGATTAACTTGCATCCTCTCTCTCATCAGTATTCTCATAATTCTGTTAACCTCTTTCTGACACCCTCAGTAACCTGTCACTCTTTCTTATAACTTACCTCCTATGTAGCCCCTGATCAACAGTGGCAGTAAAATGCCTTGCTTGGGGCAACACGATTAAAACGAATGGTAGTGTTTACGTTGTTTAATTGTTACATCATCTGTAGTGAAATTAGATCCTTATCCATAAAGCATTTCACTTTTTGTAGTAGGTTACAATCGGGAAAATTTTATCCCCAAAATGATAGAAATATTAACAAAAAATAATTGAAATCGACTAAATTTGAATTCTCCGGATCCTCTCTCCGTCCTGGGCATGTGTGCTTAAGAGCTTAAAAATGATAATCGGCGAATGAAAGATCAGGAGGATGAAGAAATTCTCGTATTTGAAATCTGATAGTTTTTTCAACCACATTCTATCAACATGTGGCCGTGTATTATTGTGCAGCACAATTGGCATACATCGGTTCACCAATGCAGGTTTCAATTTTTGCAGGCGTGCATACATTTCAGCAAGTTAATTGCAGTAGAGCTCTACATTAATGCTCTGATAGGCAGAAACTTGTAGCAGATAACATCAACTGCAGACCACAGGATAGTCACCATAATCTTTTGACGACGCAACTCTGGCTTTGGAAAATGATTGGGGGACTCATCACGATAAAGTCATTGACATGTATTATAGATTCGTTAGTTGGTCGGTGTAGAATTTTGCCATGAAAAGTATTTTACGCTCTAAGTTGTTGTAAGATTTGAAAAATGTGTGTGTTGTTTAAAATGCGAAATAAGAGCAAATAATGTACGGATTTGTGTTATGTCTAGCCGGTCCAGGAAAATCTTTGCCAAGGGATAAAATTGCACCGGAAAACAGGTGTCAGTAGAGTCGTAGTAAAGTCAATTTGACACTTGGGAAGAGTGAATTTTTAGTAATAATTTGGAGTTGATTTCGTTGGTTGCAGAGAACGCTCAGTATTTTAAAAGCAGCCGAGGTTGTGTTAGGCTTTTTCCAACAAGTTTTTCCTGATGTGTGTGTACCGGCAACCCAGATCAAGTTACTTACTCCCCATTGATATGTCACCACATAGTAAAAATAAGAAAAAAAGAAAAAATATATATGTATATTTTATTTACAATTTAATGTCAGTCAACTTGAAGTGTTGAAGTTTTAGTTCTTTGACATTTGTGAGAGACGACATTTTAGGTTCAGTGCATTCTTAAAATTGAAATACAGATTATTATTGTTGCCGACAAGAAAAAGGGAAAAGAAGAAAAAGAGATGTTTTTTCTCCGTGAGTTGCTGTAAGTTTTTAATAATCGTCGTTGTCGTAGTTAGCTTTGGTTTCGTGATTTCCTGCAAATATATATATATTAAGAAATAGTATATAATATATTTCGTTTTGGTGCAAGGTGATTTGTGTTCCCTTTTTGAAAGAAAACAGTTTGATCTCGACCTTCGTTACCACGGCACAGAAAAAGAAAACAAAACAAAAAAACAAAAAAAAGCTAGACAGCCACGACACAGAATTTAGCTATGTAGGAGACTATTTTTCGTTTACCTATGAGAGCTCTGTTCGTTTTTTCATCATGAGATAGGTTGCTGGTTCTGCTAAAACTACCGTGAAACAGCTTACCTTGGCAGGTGTACAGAATCTAACCACGGAGTTAGTAAGAATTTTTTTCAAAAACGCAAAGAAGATCGTCCTCAGATACAGGGTTGAAAAACAAATGGAAAAAAACAATAGAAACAGAGTTGATGGGGGATTAGAGTAAGAAATAGTCGGAGAGAGTAGATCTTTAAAAAAGATAAGTCGTTGCAAAGCATGAAAATATTTTTCGGTCTCTTTTGGTCGTTAAGTTTGATTTCGAACCAATCCAGTTGTAGGCAGGTGAAAGCCTTTACTAGAATTTTCTCCTATCGCTTCTTTGGAAGAAAGAACATCAGAAAAGCCGTGATAATTAAGAGATGGGAGTATAATTGGGGTTTTTATAATTTAGGTTTTTAATTAGGAACAAAAAATAAAGGGAAATTAGACATGCACTGAAAGATTTCTTGTGGATGAAGGTTTTGGAGAAGAAAACAACGCTCGAAAAAGAGGTTTAGATTAACTTCATTAAGGCCTTGTGTATAATAGTAAGTTGTCCGTTGGGAAAACGTTTAAATGTGGTGTTTAGAGAAGGCGAGTAAGAAAATTTTAAACTAATCTTGTTGGGAACATTAGGCAATAAGGGTGGGGAGATAATACTTTGATCGAAATATATGCCAGTAGCGTCAGATAAATCAGACTTAAGGTAGTTTTCATTGTTTCATTTGTTTTTTCCTCCCTCTTGTTTGGTTGTTATGCTGTTCAACGAAAAGACTTAAAATGGTATGCACTGCGAGAAATAACAGTTCTCCGTGGCTGATCATCGTTTGACTGTAGCTTATAGGATGTGTAATGAAAACCCAAGCAGATATTCACACGGGTATACAAGGTCATTTACCTGGTTTCAAATTGAAGACGCAGTTGCCGTCTCTGACAATGGTCATTCACCGGCAGTGTCTGTGTGTCTGGTGAAATTCCAAAAGAGAAAAAGGGGTGACACAAAAACAAAATTGAGAACTGTATATTGTTTTATTGATGTGTGTTTTTCGAAAGAAAGAAAAACGAACTTTTTGAAAATTATGGAATTTCCTGATTTATTTTCTTTGAAAAGAAAAAATAAACGAATTTTTTCAACATTATAGAAACTTTCTTGTAGTGTGTTATCTTAAAAACACGAAGTAAAACATAACTTTTCTGACTTTACAGATTTTCTCTGACGTTGTGTGTTTTAAAGAAAAAAACAGAGCAAAATTATAATAATGATGACAAGAAAAAAATAAAAGAAAAAATGAAAAATTAGGTGCTCTTTAATTTTCTCTTTCAGTGCATTGTGAGCTTATTCTTATTTCGTTTAAGTTTTTTATTCAGAGTATCAAAAATAGAGGGCGATGATACAAAGTTGGCAATAAACTTACTAAAGAAGAAAAAAGGGAAAGCATAACTGAATTAAATCAGTACATTAGGGGCCAGTGTTTGAATTGTATTTGGCACTTGAATGAACGAATAAATAAGTGAAAAAAAGGGAAAAGTAACAAAAACAAAACCACAAAGTAAAAAGGATCAGGGTTAATATCCAGCTAATAAATTTGAGAGTTATCTCCGTGGCAGATGAACGCTAAAAGATCAGTTGTTGAAATAATGAATTCAAGATCTGCATAAAACATTGGAAGCTGACAAAATCGGCGAAAGACACAATTTTCTATGGTAATCTCGGAATCGTGATCTTCTAAGATTAACTTAGATGTAGCATCAGGTAGAAATTATGAAGAACGTGGTGAGGGTCAAGTTCGCTGTTTGGACGTAATTGTTCTAACGTTAACCGTTACTCCACATAGTGGTGCTAACACGTCTTAGTATGTGTGGCCGGGCGACCTACTCGGTGGAAGTTAAAAGAAACAAAAAGAAGAAAGGGGAATAAATTTTGATGTAAATCGTGTTCTGGACTGATTCGTTATTATGCCTGAATTAGAAAGCTAACTTAACAGTTTTACATCAATAAAATTCAAAACCTGGACTCATACGCAAAATAGAAATGAAAGGGATGTCACTTTTGATAGGATGTTTATTTTCATTTTATTTTATTTTATTTTGTTATCGTGATTGATTTTTATGCCATATTGTGTAAATTGTTGTAGGTTGACGTGGGTATGAGGACGTTGTAATCATGAACAAAGGCACTTAAAATATTCATGTGTAAAAATTTTGAAAAGCGAGGAGAGAAGTAATGTTATAGATTCGTTACTTAGTTGGTGTAGAATTTTGCCAAAAGTGTATTTTGTGAAGTCCTTGTAAGATTTAAAAAATGGGTATTGTTTAAAATGTCAAATAAGTGCAAAATAATGCACATGCTGATCGATAATTGTTGTTATGATTAGCGGAGCCAAGAGGATCAGCGCCTAGAGCAAAATTACACCGGAAGACAGCTCTCAGTAGAGCGGAAGTGACGTCGAGATGACAGTTAGGAAAGGTGAATTTTTAGTGGTAATTTGTAGATGGATTTTATCGACTGCAGTGAATGATAGGGATTTGAGAGAAGCTGGGGTAGGGTCGGGTTTAACGCGATCGGCCTTCCCTGATGTGTGCGTGTGTGCTGACAACTCAAACCCAATCTCCTGGCAAATCAGTGCCTTGTTTAAAAGAAGAATAAAGTATAAATGTATAATTTATTTACATTTTGAAGTATACACTTTTGATTATCCGACATTTGTGAGAGACGACATATTGGACTCAGCGCTATTTTGATGAAGAAGAATATATCAGAGAGGTTCTATTAAATTTGGTCCACGTTAACGTTGTTTATTGTCGCCGACGCGGAAGAAGATGAAAAGGAAGAAGCGATTTGTTCACCCGAGAAAATCGGGTTGATTGCTAATCCCTGACAAAAATTAATTTTGAGATACAGTTTATTTCCGCGAATTTATAGAATATATAATATCCGTAGAAGAGGGTATACAATATCTAACCTTTTACATTTATCATGTTGTTTTCCTCACAAGTGGCTATTAGTTTCGAAAGTGATCATTGGTGTTACGTTGAAAGAACATGAAACACACCTGAAAGTTTTTGATTTTCATTAAGATCATGTGGAATCCATTTAAAAAGATTTTTAAACCCTGCACATATTTTGTAAATCACGTGAGGCTGTCGCAATGCTGACACCTAACGTCTGGTAAATTTCTCTGAAAGTTTCACGTAGGTTTTACTCAACATCTGCTTGCAATTTGTGATTGTCAAGTTTGAATGACTTCCACGTTTTTCAGGTTCAAATCTTTCATCACCGGTACAGAAAATCTGGAAGCACTTTCGTACTGATTATTAACTTGTTGTACCGTATCCACATGCTTTGTTGATATTTGCAGAAGTTTGGGAGGCACTGTACCGAAGTTTGAATTCATGAAAGAAAAGTAAACGAAAATCATGTGTTGTCATGTTCATAATTAAGGGATCTGATTAAAGAATATTTCTATCTGAAAATAAATTAGAAATTATTAATAAGCACTTATTAATTTTGTTTCCAAAAATTCACCTAATATATACCTCGAATACCGTACTGAAATGTCTTTTCAAAATACATTTTGAGCATCCATTATTTTGTAATAACAAAATAAAATTTATGATGTCGAATAAAGCAAAATCCATTAAGATTCTTAGATGTTATTTCAGATTTGTTTACGAAAACAAATCTCCAAGATATAAATTAAACTTGTTTGTGATTTTCTTTAAATCTTTCTTTAAGCTGACAAATGATATT